>JANSJT010000035.1:3000000-3326572 GCA_024734315.1 Tardiomyces blankii
TGGCGAGACAAACAGGTACCGGGACTCGTTCATGACCAATAACAGAGATTCGCTCATGATGCCCAAGAACGATTTGCCGTTTCCCGAGGACCGCGGGGCCGCGCACTACTACAGGCAGTTTTCCGGGTCCAGCATTGATCTCCCCTACGATCAGCGACACATTTCAATGGGATTCTCGGACATTCGCGCCGCTGGCGACGACCTGCACAAGCGATATTCTGGCAACTACGACGCGGATCCGCAGTTCAACGAGAGCCACGTAGCGCGCGAGCTCAACCGCGACCTGAACTACACACCCGAATTCCGGCCGCTGCCGCAGCAAAGCCAGCAGCACCAGCGAGTCGTGTCTTTCCACGACGATGCCCGCAAGCGATGGAGCGGCCAGGAAAAGGAGTTTCTGGGGTTCCGGCCTACGCCGACGATGCTGCCGGCCGGTGGTCGCCACCGGCGCGTCGGGTCGGAGCAGGTGCCTGGCGGGGCCCATGGCAGCAAAGAAGCGTCTGGCAGACGCCTGTCGGTCGAGCCCCTGACCATTGGCGGAACTGCAATGCGCAAGCAGGACTCGGAGGGTCTGGACTCGATCGCTCCCGGTTGGGCTCCGCAGGACGAGGGCATGATTCCCGGCATTGTCGAGGTTTCTACGTCTGAAGGCGGCTACACGGCTGCGTCGCCCACTATCTCGTCGTTTTACACCGAGGCAGAGATCCGCAAGACATCTGACAAGCGCGAGCCCGCCGAGCCAGAAGCGGGTCCTAGCCGCGCACCAGCTTCTGGCCCAGGTCCGGCCCCAGGTCCGGCCCCAGGTCCGGCTTCAGGTCCGGCTTCAGGTCCGGCTCCGCAAAGCGATAAGCGCGCATTTAGCGTCAAGCGCAAGCCGGTAGGGTCGGGCCCCGCAGTACCGTCGCCAAATATCGACCGCAAGCCATCTGGACCCGTTACGCCCAATGTCCACAAGCCGTCAGACCCGGCTACCCCGGGCCGGTTTCTTAACGAGGATTCTCATGAAGCCGCTCACGACGCCCACAGGCACCAAGGTGGACAAAGACACACACCCGAAAACGAGCCAAACCCATACAACGCGACAGACGGCTGGCAACACACCCGACACCGTGAGTTGGAACGCGATATCGAGTCGCTCGTATCTGACCCGCCCATGGGTCGTGTGCGCTCGCGGACTCTTGACGACCAGTACGGCCGTCAACCGCCGTCAGAAGAGCACTCTGACACGCAAGGTGCTGCACACAGTCCCGAGCCGCCGAGCCGGTACAGGGACGGCGGGCGGCACTCGTCGCCAATGGACGCTGGACGTCGCAGTTTCAGTCACAACTCGCCGAGGTTTGGCTCGTCGCTCGACCACTATGCCTATGGCGGCGCGAGACGGCTGCCGCCGGATGTTTACGATCAGCAGCAGCGGGCTACTCCTGGCGCAATCATGCCCCCGCAACCTACCGGCCGTCCTCCGCGTGATTTCAGCCCTCGAGGACATTATGCACCACGTGTACGGCCTCATGGTCCGCCGGCTCCCATGATGGGTGGCGGTCCCGGTCCGCTCCCGCGAACGCGCGCTGCGTCGGCTGGCGTGCCGGCTGGCGTGCCAAGCGCGCACTCGTTGGCTCCTGGTAGTGCGTCTGGCGGGTTTGATGACTACGACATCGCGCCGCCTGCCAAGCAGCGGTTTGCACCGCGGCCAGGCATGATCCCGGGCGCTATGCCTGGCATGCCGGGATCAGTTCCTGCTGCCGCCCCTCGGTACCCGTCAGGCGGACACGGACGGCCCGCGACTCCTCCTGGCTATCGCGGCGCTATGCCGGGCATGTCTATGAGTCCTGGGCGGAGTCCTGGGCGGGCCGGTCTGGCGGTGCCCCGGGTGCGAAGCCGCCCGGGATCGCCTGCTGGCGTCCGGCCCCAGTCGCCGTCTCGCCTCGGTCCCGGAATGGCACCAGGAATAGCACCAGGAAGGGGAATGACGCCACCTCGCGGCCGTCCGGCGTCTCCAGGAATGCCTCGTGGCCGTCCGGCGTCTCCTGCCATGCACGGTCCGCGTCCTGGCTCACCAGGAATGCCGCGCGGCCGCCCAGCTTCTCCTGCGATGCACGGTCCCCGTCCTGGTTCGGCTGGCGGCATGTACCCGCGAGCAGCGTCGCCTGCCCGCGGGCCCAACATGGCTCGAGCTGGCAAGTCGGACATGCGCAGGGCTCTCAACTACTACGACTCGGCGTCCTTTGGCAATGACGTAGGGATCACTGCCGATCCAGGCCCAAGTGCGCTGGCACCTGGTCCTAGTCTGGGTCCTGCAATGGGACCGGGACCGGGACCGGGACCGGGCCCCGGACCCAGCCACATGGCTGCTCCGACTCCGCTGCCTCCATTTGCCAAGAAACCGCCCATGAGCCCGAGCCGTCGAGTCGCTAGTGCTGCGTCGATGGGTGCGCCTAGTCAAGCTCCAAGCCAGGCCACAAGCAATGCGTCGGCATCCACAACGGCATCCAAGTGGTCCGAGGTCAAGTCGACTTTAGAAAGCATGCGCAAGGAGACTCCGACGGCAATGCCCGTGTTCCCAGAACAGGCTGCAATGGAGCAGCACCGGTCAAGTGCCGCCCAATCGGTTCTGGGTGGTGCAACGGCCCCCGAGGACTACTATAGTGCGTCTATCAACGCCATGCGCCGCGCGTCTGTCACGACGGGCCCGCACGTCAAGACGATCGCCATGTCTTCGGACCCAGAAATCGGCCATGCCGCTACCGGCACGACGCCCGATCCTAGCACCGGCGTCGACAGCGCCCTCATCTCGGCTGCCCGCCAGCGCTACAGCGGCGGCACAGACCGCCAGGCGGAGATGGCCAAGGTCCATCGTCCCACGAGTCTCAATCCGCCGGGCGACCCTGCCACGCTCGATCCCAAGAACGAAAAGAGCGTCGAGCGCGCGCTCCGCGCCGGTCTATTTGACGACATCCTCAAAGAGCAACAGCCGCCGGCCTCGTTCATGGAGCCAGCCCCGATCCCGAAACAAGAGACCAAAAAGCGTCGCAGCTTCCTCGACGCGCTCCCATCCCTCACGGCCTCGGCATCGTCCTCGGCGCTCTACCCGCAAACCCAGGCCCCGCCTCAGGTCCAACCCCACAACTCCGAGACCGTCAGCAAGTACTCGATCGTGGGCCTCATCAACGCCGCCAAGAAAAAGCGCGAAAGCGCTTAAACGACCTCCTCTTAATATGTACACTAGTAATGACTTAATGCCGAGCCATGATCTTTTCTTGTTCCTGGGGGTTCCACCCCCAGACCCCGTAGTAACCGCTCGCAGTTGATTTTTAGGCAGTCATGGTTTTTTCGTTCCTGGGGGTTCCACCCCCAGACCCCCGTAGCAACTGCTTCGCAGTTGATTTTAGGCAGCCATGGTTTTTCGTTCCTGGTAGTTCCACCCCCAGTTGCTTCGCAGTTGATTATAGGCAGCCATGGTTTTCGTTCATGGGGGTTCCACCCCCAGACCCCCCTAGCAACTGCTTCGCACTTGATTTTATACAGGACAGAGTCCCACCCGCGAAGCGGGTGCTACGGGGGGCTGGGGGTGGAACCCCCAGGAAAAAAAAAAAAAAAAGGACGAGGAGACAATGGAGCCAGAGTCCCAGGGGGAGTGAAGCCCCAGGAAAGAACAAGGCGGATGACGATGGAGCCAAGCATGATGTTATGCAAGCAGCCGCATTGGCGCTTCGAAACGTGGTTCCAGACGCCAGCCGCATCAGGCTGAAAATTTCTAGTGCTGGCCCCACGAACCGAGCATAGACGGGTTTCAGCAGCTAAGCAGCCATGAGTGCATTTGCTCCGAGTCTGAAGCGGACGTGCTACAATTGTAAGTTGCGACTTGGAAGTTCTGGGCGCGCCCACGCATGCAACTAACAACAGGCGGCCAGTTTGGACATCAGGTGAGTACAGCAAGGCACCATGCATGACGGAGTGTCCGGAGGCTAACTGAGCAGGCAAAGGACTGTCCCAAGACCGGCAACCCTCTGTGCTACAACTGTGGAAGTATGTGCTGGCTCGTGAACGATTTTTGGGCCGTTTGTTGTGCATCGCATCTCACTTTCGACCCGACAGCTACCGTTAGATGGCTTTCTCTACTTTTTCCTGGGGGCGCTGTCCCCAGTAGCAACCGCTTCGCGGTTGGTTTCAAGCATAGGTCCTATTCAACTTCGAAGCAGTTGCTACGGGGGTCTGGGGGCAGCGCCCCCAGGAAAAGAACAGCAGAGTCTGGCTGCGTCTGATGTGCACATGCCCAGTCGAAGGAGGAGTCGCCGGGTTGAAAAGAAGACCCGGAATAGAAAGGACAGTACTGACAGCAGATGACGGCCACTTGAGCAAGGACTGCACCGAGCCGGAGAAGGAAAAGACGTGCTACAACTGCGGCGGCACGAACCACCTGCTGCGCGAGTGCCCGCAAGAGCCGCGACAGGATATCGTGGCGTCGGCGGCGCCGAGCGGCCCGAGCAACACGGCAGCCAACGCGTCGGCTCCCGGCGAGTGCTACAAGTGCGGCAAGACGGGCCACATTGCCCGTAACTGCCAGCCGCGGCCCGTTCGCAAGCAGTGCTACTCTTGCGGCGGATTCGGCCACATGTCCCGGGACTGCCGGACCGGCCACCGCTGCTACAAGTGCGGCGAGCTTGGCCACCTGTCGCGAGACTGTGCCCACGCCGAGGCCGACAAGGTCTGCTACGGCTGCAAGCTGCCGGGCCACCTTGCGAGCGAGTGCCCGTCGGCCACGGCCGCCTAGTCAGCAGCATCTGCTGCTACCCACGTGTGACATGTCAGTGTATGTGTGTACGCACTGACCTGTCTGCAGCGCGAGTACTTTGGATCTTTTGGTTACACAGTGCTCGCCTGCCATTGAACGTAACGAGCGAGCGTGTCCTCAAGCCTGCGGTCTTGAGGTGCGATATATCCATGAATAAAAGACATGAGCTAGTAATTTCCTCTTCCTACTGGCATTGTCACCCTTCGCCTCTTTACTCATTCGCCAACGGGCCCGAAACAATCGGCCCCCCAAAAAAAAATTTCAGCCGCACCCTCATCGGAAATACTGCTTCTACCGTTGACTGTGCCAGATCTCGCACTTTTTTTTTCCTGGGGGCGCTGCCCCCAGACCCCCGTAGTAACTGCTTCGCAGTTGAGGCCTATGCTGATTAGGCAATTCGAGTCAATTGACCCAAAATCAACTGCGAAGCAGTTGCTAGATTTCGCACTGTTTTTTTTTTCTTTTTCCTGGGGGGCTGCCCCCAGACCCCCGTAGCAACTGCTTCGCAGTTGAGGCCCATGCTGGTTAGGCAATTCGAGTCAATTGACCCAAAATCACAGTTGCTACGTGGGTCTGGGGGCAGAGCCCCCAGGAAAAAAAAAAAAAAACGCACCACCACCCCATAACGAGACTATACCCCCGTAGCAACTGCTTCGCAGATTTGGGCCCATGCTGGTCAGGCAATTCGAGTCCATTGACCGAAAAATCGACCGCGAAGCAGTTGCTACAAGGGTCTGGGGCCCGCACCCCAGAGGAAACAAACGCACCACCACAAAGACCTCGCCAGATCGAGGATAGCAACCCTGCAAACGCCTAATTGAGACAGACAGGTTCCCGTGGCCATGCACGCGTGCCTCCCCCCGATAACAGCCGGCATGCACGCAGACTCATCGGATAGAGGTACGGGCACAAACCCTTGGAGAGCCAGGTGAGCCGCTTACCGGTTCTGGCGCCTTCTACGGTGGTTGTTGTTGTGAGGTCTAGGTCCAGCAGCGATGTATTGCTTGGAAACGCTGCCCCAGGCCCCCGTAGCAACCGTTCCAAGGCCCAATCCACGTCTTTCTACCGCACCCCGACTGCGAAGCAGTTGCTAAGGGGGGTCTGGGGGCGAGTCCCAGCAAAACAACAACAAGGCCCAACTACGCCGCAAATTACTCCCCAGAACTTGACTGAAGGGAATGTGATGCACGACGCGTGACCCCGTGAGACCGCACAGACACGCAGGGGGTATAAGCTTGAGTACAAAGTAAAAACGGGCTTGGGAGAAATCAGATCTAGCCTTCCATTGTTGAGACAATGCCACTGGTACTTGCTGCTTGCTAACCTGGGGACCAGACTGGGGAATGGTCATTGTTGCCACATAACAACCACAAACAAAAAAAAAAGCCGGGCCCCCAACCCCGCACTTTACGTAAAATCTATAATGCCTGGCCCACGCCTCTGCCCTGATCGACGACGGCGGGGTTCAACTATGATTGCGGTCGAGGCATAAAGCGAACAATAGCCATTGTGATCATAGACCTGAACCAATACATGGTCCCATCGCTGTCAAGTGCTGCTTACGGCGTATTGTGCCCCGCCGCTTACCAGCAGCTTATGCATCACAAAGCGGAAGAATTTACGGAACAGGGCAGGGGCTGCGGCGAGGTGCCCTCAAAACGCTCATCTCTCCTTAACCTCATGTAACGCCCCCCAAACAGTGCTTCTCTTGCATGAAGATGGAAGGCACCGAGGATGTTAGGGCGGGCGGTGGCGGGAGGAGGGAGAGCCCTCCATTGTGCCAGCAGACCGCTACTACTTTGCGGAAAAGGCATCCACGCCTACGTGGCCGCTGCAATTGAAGCCGTGTGCCGAAGCGACCGGCCGCGCAACGCTTTTCATGGGCACAATGGGCGCGTCCGATGACCGTTACACGTGACAGGCCGAGGGGTTCTGCGGTTGCCGCACAGCCCCGATAAGAGAAAAAAATTTATCGGAGATGCGGTGCCGGGGCAACGGGTCTGATGTTGAGGTGATCCGGCGCCATAACTATTGAATTGTAGTGATGGGCAGTAAATGAAGTTTTAAGAGTGGTTTTGGGGGTGGTTAGCACCCTGAAACAGTACACAAAAACACCCAGTCCCCGCCCATCGGGTGCCGGCACCGATAAGGATCTAGGGCCAGGTTTTCAACGGTCGACAGGCAACCGGCAGCGGGGGGGCGCGGAGTACGGAGGCGAGTCGGGGCGAGCATTGCGCACGACATGATTGGCCTGCCGGCGTCCCAGAGGCAATTGAGCACAGCTGCATTGCCTGCGGCGGCAATTCGTTACACGAAGCTACTTGGCACTTTAGCAGCCGGAAACGTCGGCACCCAGCAAAAATCTCATACTTTCATATCGACGTAACCACGGGGTTAGGTCTCGACCGGAACCGCAAGCAGAGTTTTTAGAGCAATAGCGCCGTTGGTGGGGGTTGGTATTGTCTCTGCTCGGATGCAGCGACAGGGCGCACTCGGTTTCTTTCAGGACTAGCGAACACCAGGTAACTACGGCGTCTTGGCGTTGGCACTACACTCACACATCCCACCTGCACAGTCGGAAAAGAATTCTCACTCTGTGCGGCTTGCGTGCGGGTTTGATGACGGATCGTTTCGGACAGTCTCTAACTGGCCAGAAACTACAGTCTTTGGCATTACGACACACCAAAAAAAGCTGGCCTAGTCGTTGTCTCGATGTTTTACCCCTGTGGTCTGGGCGGGCATAAGTGCTGCCTGTCAAACGCAGGCAATTGAGGCTCACGTGGTCATCGACTCATATAGTGGACACAATTTGTGTCCAGTCGACGCCGAGCACCTGGGTTTTTGTATATCCCTATCTATTGCTACACTAAATTACCACTTTACCGAATCCAAGATCTGTTGCGTTGCCCTCACGGAAAACCGGGCTGGGCCACTTATGCCGGCAAGACCCGCTGTCTCATTACAGGTAATGGGTGAGGGTTAATTTTTTTTTTTTTTTTAGGCAATGCGAGTGCGTCAGGCGCGAGGCTTAGGTCAGATAACGCAGTATATATAGCTGGGACGGTATCTCCGCTTGGGACCCGATTATATCCTGAAAACAACAAACAAGAACCGAGGGTCAAGGACGCGAAGGGGGATTAATTGCTTATCTTTTACTCAACCTTCAGTCAGCTCTGCTGTTATTTCCCCTCTTGGGGGCAAAGATATTTATTAACGGTCCCATTGGACGCGTGTGCATACTATTTATTAGCGCTTTTGAGGTTTTGATTTTATAAACCTCTATTCTTTTTTTGAACGGGCATTTTTCTTTTTTGTTTTTTCTTGGGATTGGATCTTCATCTTTTATTATTGGACAGTTTCGCCAACTGAACAAAACAACGTGTTTTGGTTTTCTGTTTTCTCTTTACACACCGGCATTTTCTAATTAGTTCTTCCATCATGGGTTCTCCAGAACAACGCCCTAGCGATGAGACAGCCATCTCAATGCTGTCTCCGCCGCTATCCCCATATCCGCGTCGCGATGATATCGACTTTGTTGCTCTTGACAAGTTGCGCGTCACTGACTCGTCCACCCCTCAGTCGGCGCCTTCTCAACACCAAACGACGGCATCGGTGACCGCGTCGTCGCATACCCCGCGCATCACGACGCATGCTCCCGCGGCAAGTACCTTATCGGCATCTGCCGCTGCCAAGCAGCGAACTGCAGACGCTGCGCGCACTGATGGCGCTCGTATTGGCAAGGACGGCAAGGATAAGAGCCGGGTAGTGACTAATGGTTGGGCTTCGCTCATGAATGACCCTGTGTCGTACTTTAAGCGTGAGCGTGGCTACCTCGACCTGTACCCGAACAATGGCCCCACGTGGTCCAACTATGTCTATGTAGATCCGCCGACGGTAGTGCCTGCTCCGCGTCGTGCGCGCACACGTGCCCGTCGTCGTGCCGGCGGCCTGCTCAGCGCCGACGAGCTCAGCGAGGGCGGGGGCATGGTGACGCGGTCGAGCATTCGCAGCAGCAGCGCGGCCCCGGACCTGCCGTTGCCTCTGCCAGCAGTGCGTCGCGCGCAGAGCACGCGCCCCAGCACGCCGCTGTCACGCTCCACTGGCGTCTCGTCGCCCGCCCCGTCAGTGCCGTCACGCATCCACGATACGGCCCTGTCTCAGATCGAGGACTACTCGCCGCCCACAGACACTCTGCCACCGGGCCGCTCGCTCCGCGCCGAGTGGAAGGGCGCCCCCATGGACCTCAGCCAGGATCCCAATGTGCACCTGCTGCACCCTGCCGAGGTGCATTTGGCGAGTGTCCTGCGCCTGCCGGCCGACGTGTACCTGGACTCGAAGAAGCGGCTGTTTGCCGAAAAGGTTCATCGACTTCGCCAGGGCCTGCCGTTCCGACGCACCGATTCTCAAAAGGCTTGTCGTATCGATGTGAACAAGGCGTCGCGGCTCTTCAATGCGTTTGAGAAGGTCGGTTGGCTTGATGATTCCAACTTTCAGAAGTTTTTATGAGTGGCATTTGGCGCTGTGTTCTGACTGCGTACGCATTGGGCTTTTATTTTTCTTTTTTTTTTTCCTTTTTGACGATTTGTTACGGTTGGTTTTATGGTTGACTTGCATTTGATTTCGGGTTTTTGTTGTGTGCGACTTGTTTTTGCTTTTTTGTGATGCGTGTTTATTGGCATTGTGGTAGTAGTGTAGATTAGACATGAAATGAATGGATCAATTGTGTATGCCTGGTCGTTTCCTGGAGGCTCTATCCTGGGGTCCGTAGTAAATTGTTCTTGCGCATTGGGTTAATTTCTAGTCCTGGGGGCGTTGCCCCCAGACCCCCGTAGCAACTGCTTCGCAGTTGGGAGCGCATTTCCTGGATTGTAAGACATGTATCAAACTGCTTCGTAGAGGCATTGCCTTTTGCCTGTAAGAAGTTAACCCTGGGGGCGCTGCCCCCCCCCCACCCCCCCCAGACCCCCGTAGCAACTGCTTCGCAGTTGAGGGCGCATTTCCTGGATTGTAAGATACATACCAAACTGCTTCGTAGAGGCATCTCCTTTTCGTTTTGCCCTGGAGGGTTCCAACCCAGGAGCGAGGGTCGAGATCAACCGCGAAGCGGTTGCTACGGGGGTCTGGGGGCAGCGCCCCCAAGAAACTAAAAAGAAGAGCAGTTCATGTGTTTATTATGTCCTCGTAGCAACTGTTTCGCAACGGGGAAGAGATATTAACCGCGAAACGGTTGCTATTGAGGTCTGGAGCAGCGCCCGCCGAAAAAAAAGAAAAGAGCAGCCTGATGTGTCCGGAGCTCTGTATCTACTTGCGTGACAACTACTTTATTGGTGGGGTCAGCTAAAAGCGTCTCTATGGGGAGTGAAGCGGGTTACTACGGGACAATGGCCCATTTTTAGTAGAACAAATTCAAACACAGGTCTTGGCAAGTGGACATTCTATAGTGTGATGCAGCGTACATGACCATGGCACAGTCTAAGGTGTGTTGTCACTTTCAATATCTCTGCATCTAAAGATTGTTAATGTTCTCCGCTTTAGATTATAAGGAACTTGCGTTTCGTCTTCGGTCCAACGGTCGAGACTGGGTACTTTGTATCACCCTCGAACGGCGCATGATTCGACATACCAGCGTGCTCAGAGGACCCGTTCATCACCACGTGCGGCCTTTTTGCGATCATTTATGATAAAGTAAGACCTGGTACCTGCGCTTGGCATTCAGCGTACACATGTGGCCAATTCCCACCGATTACTGCACTGCTGGCCCAGCACGATTATTCCTGCTGACAATACATTTTAAACGTTGTCGGTTCGCAGTTGCATCATCCAGTCCCCTCCCCTCTCCCCATGGAGACTGTTTGTCTGGGCAATGATCCCGGCCGATAACTGGCTGTAGCGATCAATTGAACTTAATGCATGCTGGTTCTTATGCTAAATACGGTTGCGCACGTAAAGACCCTCGATGGCTCTTGGGTATCCATGCCTTGCTCACTAACAGAATTGGGCTGCTTTCTTGTCGTTCATCGAGCCTCGGAATCATCAGGGCATCCGTTGATTGAACGCCTACCTGCCCTGGTCACCGCCCTAGCTGTAGCACCAGTTTGTGACGAAACTAACTAAGTTTGATAGCCCACGGGATCTACCCAAGTCCCGTGGGATCTACCCAAGTCCCGTGGGATCTACACAACTCACGCTCTAGATGTTGACAGGCATTATTCGCTGCTGATGGCCCATAAGGCCTGCAGCTGACTGAGCAAATCTAAGCGACAAGCTTTTGACTACCAGCGAGCTGCTCCATTTCGAAAATCTCAAGATTTCACCCCGTCCCGTCAATTATTACTATCACTCTTCGCCGTCGGCACACCGAAATTGCCGATCTCAGGAGCCTTGCGCCGGAAAATGGGACCAAGCAGCGCCTCGGCATCCATTGATCTACATTAAGCGCACGGTGCTCATGGCCTTAAAAGGTACAATGCGCCCTAAGGGGCATAACACCTCCCCAGCCGAGCCTGCGTCTAGAAGAAATTATCTAGCTGCGGTGCCGATCAGTATGGCGCCAATCCTTCGGAGCACCAAAGGAATGAAGTGCCGTCGGATATTTTGTGGGTGCCCTTCCAGCAGTTGGCGTGTTATGGCGCCGTCTGCTTTCGGACAATTAGAACTCCCGGCTAATGTGCATATGACGAATTTGCCAATCTTGTCTGAGAACTGTAGCATCTCCTTCCGTTTTCTTCATCACGCAAGGCCATCATCAATAATAGCTAGAAATTTCGAGTCCTTCGCGTTGCTATTCCCTCGACAAGTGAGGCCAATGAACCCTACATGGATCGCTTGGAGGGCCGCCTATCAGTATCCATGTCGGACGGTCTCAATAGACTGCGCCTTGCAATCTGCCTTTTCAATGGACAAAGGCATCAGCCCACAAGTGTACCATGCAGAGTGTGTTATATTTCCGTTCGAGCTAGGCAGACTCTCTACATCCGTTCTTCCATTGCCGTATTTGTAGTACTGCCTTCTTTTGTTCGTCATGGGGGAGCTGTCCCCAGGAAAGAAAATAAGGAGGGAAAATGGCAGTACTATGATGGTTCGCATGTGCAGTAGAGTCCTAAAAACCACTGTGTCCAACCTTAGATTCCGGTGTCATAGGCCTGGGGTCACGATTTCCAACATAATTTACTTGAGGACAGCCTAGTACTGGACAGTTACGATGGGCTCAGGCCATCAAACAATAGAGGTTCCCAAAGTTAATTGGAAAGCGCACCAGTGTCGTACAACATAGTCTTCCAATGATATATTACTCTCGTTATAATAGACGTCATTACGACGTATTGTATACAATTTGAGACCTCTTTCGTTGCACACTCGTCCTCATCATCGTCAACGAGTCGAGGCGTAGTTTAGTAGTATTAATTATTTATACGCATAACATGCATTGGATCCCAATTTCCAATGAAGCGCGTCGGGTTTTCCAAGACTGAAACTCGGCAGAACTCAGCACACAATGACAACTACAGAGAAAAAGATCGTGACATTGCGGTTGTCACCTCAAAAGCTTCAGACGTTTCAAGCAGCCATGTCGCGGCCCGTCGTGGCAGCATCGCCCGCTAGCACGCCTGAACCTGGCAAAGCGCCGGCAAAGCGCAAGCAGCCACGAAAGAAGCTAGCAGGCCTGTCCGGTGCTGCCACGCCTTCGTCTCCGTTTCCAGACGACGCTATGCCATCTCGAGGCTCTAAGAGCATGCTTGCGGCAGCCAACGCGCAACTGCGGTCACTGGACCGCTCTGGAGCCCCATGCCGGCGTTGGGTGAAGAAGCCTGTCGATATTAAGTCTTTCACAGGATTCAAGTACTCACTACCTGTTTGGTGTGGCCTCGAAAACACTCCCAGCGGCGAATCGCGCCCATTGCCCACGACGCCAGCATCCAAGCCACCAGCCAACAGCAGAGACCAGCAACAAGATGCGCCTACCAGCGAACCACCGTCTGAGCTAATAAAGTCAGAGACGTGAGCTGCCGGTTGACTGACTAGGTATGGACCTTGAAGGCATCTTTTAAATCCGTCTAATGGCTTCCCAATGATACTCACGACGTCTCTCACTGCTCATCTTGATTATAAGCGCGTGAGCAACTACCATATTTATACGTACATCCCCGAAGGGGCCTGATATCGCTATAGGAACACTGTGCATAGCATTAATCAATCATAAACTAGTCGTATGAAGCCGTGACTACACGGCAGTAGCGCTATTTGAGCGATGGGAGCAGGATATTGAAAGACTGGATAGCTCCATCATATTCAAGCAGCGCCAGCGTCATCCTCATCCTGGTAACGCTGCATCAGAAGACGCTTGTACTCGGCCGGGTTGGTGTCGTACAACTGGGCAGCCTGAGCATTAAGAGGAGAACTGTTGTTGGGCTCGCCGAGCAATGACTGAAGCGACAACAGGATCGTCTGGACATTGTACACAGCAGACCACTTCTCCTTCAGAATATCAAGGCAAATGTTGCCCGACATGTCGACATTGGGATGCCACATGGGCGATGTGAATTTGATGGTTGGCGCATGGTACGGGTAGTTCTGCGGAAACTCGAGGCTGATCCGGAACTTTAGTCCCTCGTAGTAAGTACCTTCGGGACCCTCGATGGTGCCGGTCCATCGCAGCAGATTCGCCTCGCTTTCCGGGAAAGCGCTGATTCCCGGGGTGCTTGCCATCTTGGCGGTTAGTTGAGATCCATACAAAGCTAGATTTGGGGTGGAATTGAAGCTTACCATAAGCTGCATAAGCTCAGACTGAAGGCGTTTCGAGACCGAGTGGCCATCAGTGGCCTGGTTACCAGCAGAAGACAACTTGCCCGCGTTGTCCTGGACGGGTGTAGCGTTCTGAGCATCCGATGACATGGTGCGTGTGGACGTGTGATAAGTATCACCAGAGGTTACGAGTCGCAACTAGGCTTTGACTGCGACTTGGCGGATAAACGGGCGCGGTGGGCAGTTATCCTCGGGTCTGTCTGTGTGTGGCACTGGAAAGGAAGTCGTCTGCCTGAGCGGTCGAAGCAAGGCCGAATCCAAATATTTTGTGTTTCTAGATCTAACCACGCGACGATCATTGTTTACGTTTACCCGTTCATGCTTACGCGTTGCCACGACGACTAGACCTGTCAAAGTCTATATGTATTAGCCTGTCGACCTGAGCCGCGACCGGTTGTGTAACACCTCCAAATCTTAAGTAAGGATCTCAGAAAAGCCAAGCTGCCGAAAACCATAAAATTAGTATTCCCATAACCTCAAAACATAGATTGGATGGGATATTTCCTCAAATAGGTCGTGCTCTGTCCAGCCACCATTACCCCTCATCGCATAGGCATCGAGACCCAATGCGCCCCATCGCCCATTGTCCATGTAGCGATCCAGTGCTTCTTTTACGTCTATTTTCGTGGCTGGGAATTATTTTCCCGATTAGATGTTCCGGTTGGTGCGTTTATTTAGTGTCACGGTCTGGCGCAACACGGGCCTTCCTGCGGTGGCTCGACGCGCTATCATGCAGGTCTCATCCGTGCCTATTTCCGAACTGTTAGCGGCCGAACTCAGTCAAGTCGCATGATTTTGTGTGCTCCTTGTCTCTTGTCGTTTGTTCGGCTGCCCTTGTTCTTGTTTCGTCATAGAACGTCACCCTAGTCCCGGCGAATTTCTGTGCATACCTTAGACCGGGTACCTGAATAGGTAGGTACCTCTGTAGTGGATACAAGGCACCGTCGGTCCAATACCAAGTCGAAGTCACAAATTGCCAAACTTATGTGAAACGTCTGGTTTGTGTCTAGTAAGGCACTAATAGGCCAATCGCTGGACCGAAATGGTGCTACACGCCGAGATGAGTCGCCGCTCATCCCGGTACTCGGTCACAAAAACTTCGTGTCGAAATAACGAGGCCCTTGCAGTAGCATGTGTTCTCTATCTCACGGAAGACCAAAAAGGCAGAAGGGTCGAGTTCGTTTCTCGTTGGTAGCGGGGCAGTACGTTGCAGTTCGGACACTGGATGTGGTTTCAAGTGTGGGGACTATGGTGCCTGCAAGGGTAATGTGCCCTTCCCTTTGTATGCAACCGCATATACGAGAGGGACGGACATGCTGTGCGTGACCACGTCCCTGAATGCCTTCTGCGCCGAAGGCCCTTCGTGGATAATGGCGCTCGCACCTGAAACACATCATGCGCCTCCTTAAGGATATTGCTTTCCGGGCTGCAGTTTGCGTCACCTTAGCAGCACGTCTACGAGCTTGTACACTGCAGGCACTGCTGACACCTCAGGAAGCTGCGACAGCTCACCAGCGCCGTGCGTAGAGTTCTATTCATATAGCATTGAGTATTTACCTTGGCGAGTTCGTTTTAGTTTGGTGTCGTATGCAAACAATTGGCCGCTAGATGCACGACGCCGTGGCATTTTGTCGTCACCTATGGAGCACAAGCTTTGCTGACGAGATGCAACTATGGCGCGCAACTTGACAAGGTTTTTGCCATCAAGCAACCGGGAAAAGTCTTTTTTTTTTTTTCACGAATGAGCCGTGCTATCAAAATGGAACCATGCTTCTAAAAGAGTGAGACAGTTGCTGGTTGCCTCCACTGGGCTCCTGCAGCCAGAGTTGGAGTACCTGAGGTGCCAATAGCTAAACATCTAGAATGCGCAAATTTATTGCCAGTGATGGGGAGAACCATGCTGCGAGATCCCGTCCTACCGGGGCCCCTAGAACCCGTGCGACTAAGCTGCAACGGGCCGGTACGCCAATTTTTAAGGTTACGGCCCATTAGAGCCCGGACACCTGCACATTGCGGCCCGAACGAACTTTCTTTGGAGCCTTGCAATTGTCTCAAGTCAATTGAGGCATTCCCAGGCAATATGGTACTAGATTGATATGTTGATCTTCCCAGTCGAAATTCAATAAGTTCCAAGCGAACACGGTTCGGTTGTTGGTGTTATTTCCGCCAAAAGTAGCGACGCATGCAAGCTTTGGCACCGTCCTCAACCCCTGAAACTGAACTATCATTTAACTTCACTAGACCCGAGCGCTAAAGGAGAAGACAAAATCAAAACAGACAACGGGAAAAGTATATTAGTGCGGTCATAATCGTTACAAAAGGGAAAAAAAAAAAAAGATAAACATATGCAAACAAGGTGTAAGGCACCAGAGGTCTTCTCATCGCTTGCGACCAGGCGGCGAGATCGACGAACCCTCTTCTTTGCGCGTGCGCTTCGCCCAGCGGAGACCACACGCATTGCACAGAGTCTTTGGTCCCTGAGGGCCCTTGCGCCACTCAGGAGACTCGACTGCACCACACTCGGTGCACATGTACGACGGAACACCGTCGACACCGTCGGGCGAATGCTTAGCCTTGCGGCGCGAAGTGCTCTTGTGGCCCACAGACGGCGACTTTTTCGTCGGCACGCTGTAGCCAGGCGAGAACTCCATCGTGGGAGTCTGATAGTCCATGTAGTACTGGCTGCCAGGGCCGTAAGGGGCGTGCTGGTAGTAGAACTGCGGCGAAACCAGCTCGCTGTTCGTCACGTTGTCCCAATACGTAGGCGGGGCAATCGCCACTGGCGACCGCGGGCCATCGTCTCCCATGTCCTCGCTGCTGCTGTTGGTAAGCCAGTCGTGTCCAGCACCATAGGGGTACTTGGCCGCGAGAGCACCAGCGGGATAGCCAGCCATGACTGGCGTCCACATGTTCTCCATGTACACTGCATCCTCCTCAGCCGGCGGTGGTGCACTGTAGGGGGGCATCATGTTGTACGACATAGTCGACGCGCCGCTATAGCTGAGCGAAGACGCAGAGGTCGGCATCGAGGGCGTCACAAGTGCGTCCCCATATGCATCGTTGGCCGACGACGTCATAACGCTCAGAGGCGGGCTTGTGAACTGCTCATGTTGTTGCATCCTTCTTCGAGCCCACAAAGTGGTGTTAGCGGCAGACGAGCCCGAGGCCGGTGCAGATGAGACAGCGGCTTGCGACTGCGGGTGACTAGCAGCAGACACAGCGGCAGCAATGTAGTCGCGCTGCTGGCTCCCTTGCTGCTGCGGTGCCGCGTGCTGCTGCTGCTCTCGCTGTGAAGACACGGGCGTCGACACAACCGTCACACCGCCAGCATTAGCAACCGACGCATACTCAGGCGCCGTTGGCCGGCACACGGCCTCGTAGAGGCGATACTGGCCATCAGGCGTGCGTATCCGGTAAACAATTTGAATCTGCGAGCCACTGGCGACAATAGCCGCCAGGGTACTCAAAAACGTGCTGACGTCCTCAGGATGAATGAGTTCCAAGAGTGAAGACCCGACGGACACACCAATAATCTCGCGTGCGCCAGCTCCACAGTATGATACAACGCCGGATCCATTCTCGACAATGACAACAAACTGTCCGTTGCTCGGGACAGGACCAGCGCTGGCTGTCTGGGGTGCCCTCGACTTGGGAGTCGTAGACACCATGCTGGGGTGTCCTATGCTGCCGCGGCCGTTGGGACTTGCCGAGTTGGCGCCGAGATCAAATCCGCCAGCCGGCGGTGGTGCCACAGTCAGTGCCTGCATGTTCTGTGGCCGTCAACAAGCGGTATAAATATAAACTTCAGAAAAGGTCTTCCTGTTCTATCAGAAGACTTTCAGTAGCGGCGAGACAAATGTCTTTCGGGCGCCAAGTAAAATGCGAAGTGTTTGTTCAACAAAGTGTGCGCTGGTAAAAAGTAATTACTTTCAGCACACTTTATGGCGCGCAAATGATGTCGCACGCTGAGGGTCAATTGTAGATCAGCCAAATGAAAACAAGGATAGTCCCTGCTGACACGAAACGTCAATCCGAGGAAAAAGAAAACAGTAGAACGTGACTAGATAAGAGAACAAACTTCCTTTCAACGAACAGAAAAATCCGTCAAAGAGAGTTGCAAACGTCAGTCACCGTCCCTGCAGGCCTTTACGACAACAAGCTGCGCTCAGAAGCCAGGTGCTTGATGGCGCTAGCTTCAAACTTGTCTCTGTCGCAGTGCCACTTTCGCTCCAGTCAAATACTCGGTCCTGCTCCGCGTAACTGTCGAGTACCAAGTTTTTTCTTTGGTTCGTGCTCCCCCACACCAGCTAGCCGGGGCCTCGCAAATATATACAACTAGGGTTCAGGCCCTTGTCGCAATATGTCTAACCCACGTACCCCTCCCGCGTTGTCGTATTCCTGCATGCATGTGGCCGCCCGAAAAAGCGGGTGCCATGATTTCTTTTTCCGAGCCGCGGCAGTCTAACTTCCTGCTGCCGCAGCCGAATACTTGCTTTTACCGTTGTTTAACATGCGCCGCTTGCGGCGCACCTCGTGCGGCGTTGTAATGTGCGGCGTTTTTTATCCTGCAAGCCTGCGGGCGAATACTCATACCCGTACCCTCGGGTCGCTGCTGGCCGCCGGCAACGGGGTGTCTCTGTCGGACCGCATTCTGCGGGTGCTTGGATCGCTGGGTCCATCTATTTTCTGACTACTCGGGACCTTCCCTACCCACAACTACCTGACTGGGTGGAAGCAGGCCCCGCCATTGTTGCCGCAGGGCGGCGGCCTAGCCAGGACCTCTGCCTCTTTTGGTAATGGCTGCCGGGAGGGGGAAGGGGATTTCACATTGGACCGAGGACCCATCTTGTATTGCTCTTATGGGTGTCGGTCGGTCTCACGTAGCCTGTAAGCCATGTATCGCAGTGGGTGTGTAAAACTGTTTTGTCAAACATTGTTCTATGAGGCCACACTAAAGCGCTTCAAATTGACAGCCTATTATACCTGCCGTCATGGTACTACCTGTCCGCGCCACTTTCCCTCCGTATTCTCATAGGCCTCGCTTAGCGCTGGACTGTCGCAGAGCCGGCCTTTCTGTCTCGCTTGTCCACTTGGGAAAAACACACAGCGGTTCGGAGTGGCACCACCTACCTGCTTGCGGATAGTGCAGTTGCCCGTCGAAGGTGCATTTTTCGGTGAAACATTGCGGGTGCAATGGACTACAGCGCACGCCACGATGCCGCATTTCGTAGCCAGAACTAGTGGCTCCCAGAATAGCTGTCAAGCTGCCGGCAGCCAGCAGTAGCGCCAGGAACCCTGCACGCTCTCCGCCAATACCGCTTGCGAGTTATAGCTGCCTATTTTTCGTCGGGTCCCAGTTGGGCGCCCGCTTTGCTGGACTTGTCTCGAGCGGGCGCAATCGGGATAGTACCTGGCGACTGTGCACCACCACTACAATATGAGACTATCTACAATTACCAAGCCAATATACGTTCTTGGGCAGGCCTTTGGGCCGTACCGGGTCCATCGAAAATGTCCGATGCCACAGAACAGTAAACATTGACGTCACACCGGTAACGGGTGGATACTAGCAGCGCGCTCTCGTGTTTGGCCTTTTGCCGGCCCTGAGTAAGACCGAACCTGCAGCCCAAGCGTCCCCAACCAGAGAAACTACCCAATGGGACTGGCTCTAGCAGGCGTGCCGAGCTGTGGTGCGTGCAGACGCTGCAGCTGGTGCAGTGTAGTCGGGTCCACCCAAGAAACATCATGGTTGATACCTGGCTGGGAGATGACACCATCTCTCTGCTACGAGCCGAATACGTCAACAGGACTCTCCACTTTCCCAAGCCCTCTGCATTCTGTAAACTGATCCCCATGGGGACCCAGTGCAGACAGCCTAAAAAAAAAATGCATCAGCAACGTCATGCATCACATATTCACTGCTACCAGCAACGCGGCGCTACTGACACCTGGGACGGCACACGGGGCTTCTGTAGCGGTATCTCCCGTACATCGGGCAAGTACTTAGCATTGCACATTTTCTTGGTTCCTTGCCGGTCATATCTGTCTATGACCCCCTTCAAATTAGCCAGGTACACTTTTTCACTCCAAACCGGCTACCTGTCACCAAGTTTGGTCGGGGTTCAAGACCTGTGCATATCACATGGGGGCTTCTGTCAAGGAGGGTCGTTCCCACCCCCTGTTTGCACCTGGATGTGTGTTCCCGCATGACCACGGGCCTCGTCGCGCGCAGGCTTTTCGCCGGTCCGACTTTGGCCGCAGGTGCAAGGCCCAGGCCCAGGCCCAGGGTCCGAGGAATGCTCAGACAAGTCAACAGTGGACTGAAGTCGACAGGGCCGGCAACGTTTATCCATGGCTCGCGCCGCAGAAATAGACATTCAGCAAGGGCTTCATGTGGCGCGTCAAATTTTTCATAGAGTTTGCGCACAGAACACTCCTTGTTTTTGTTAATCTGACTTGCTCGCCCCTAGGGGGCCTTGCTGACTCTCCGATAGCGGGTGAACAATGGTATCTGGCACTACCCAATGTGCCGTGAATGCAGGACATCGCTGCATGGCTTGCAGTGCCTATATTACTTCCTACTAATCGTGAACATAGGCTGCAGCCGGTGCCTGTCGACGGCAGGACAAACATACCAAATGTAAAGGTGGTTGGGATGCTGACCAAGACGAGTCAAAGCTGCAGATAAGCATTGAGCTGCATGTGAAAATCGTCACCGGTTGAATTATTGCAGCTGCGTTTTCGCAAGAGTTCTTAGTAGTTTCGTCAAAGGCATACGCACACATGAAGTCAATAGTTTTCCAGCAGAATGGAAGGTTTTGTCGACACCGCCGCCTTTTGACTGGTCGATGACCGACCGCTACAGCGACTTCTAAACATAACCGCACGGGAACTCGCATCATGCATAACTACTGCGTGGGGGATTTGGGCGCAGTATCGTGCCGGCTAAAACCGCCGACTGGTGCTGCTTATCGGTGATTCCCAGCAAACACAGATAATTGTTAATCTAACCGGTGGTGTCGTGACTAATCAAAGAGGTGCCTTTACCATAAAACTATCTTACGCAAACAGAGTGTGGCCCAAAAAAGGCTTGCCCTGGATTGCTGGCCCCAGAATGCCGTGTGTTGACTTGTTCCCTGTCAGGGTCCCGAGACAGGCAAAATTTGACGAATTCGGGCTATGCCTTCCGAGACACGAGGGAGCAGATGAATACGCAGGGCTGTAGGGACTCGGAACAGGATGGCCTCAACACATACACTCGCCATCGGCATTCGTAGTACGGTACGAAGACGACAAGCAGTTGCATATACGCAAACCATCTGGCATTTTGCCTGCGGTGACCCGCAGCTTTACAAGCCACAGTGGGGGATCAACAGCCCACCCCTGGCCACGACGCGGTGCACCCTCCCGGTCGGGCTAGTAAAGGGCTAGACCCTCCCTTTCTCCGCTGCCCCCTTTCGATAAGGCCCAGTGCCGTAGATCGCAGGAAACGGCTGGATGCAAATTTCGCTTGTGGTCACTTTGTGTCAGATCGCTCTAGCGCTCATGTTCCAGATCCACAATGGAGGCGATATGTAATTGCGCTGGCGCATTTTCAGGCATGTCGCATTGTACTTGACTAGCACTCTGGGCGCAGTGAACCGGCCAGGTACAACGCTTGGCCAGTATGTTTTTGTGATTTCCCGCAAGGTACAGGCACAGGAACAGGCACGAGAGACAACAGAGGCATTCAGTCTAGTGCATTGCGTTGACAGAGGACAGACCGGCGCATGTGCGTATTGGCAAACTGCATTTAGGACGCAGCCACCTGCAGCGCAATGTCGATGGGCCATGTTGTTGCACTAGAGGCATAAGCGTCGCAATACGGCAACTTGCATCCTTCCAATTCACAGGTGCTTGGAGCAAGGATATTTTCTTACACTTGGGCTGCATAGCAAAACGATTTGCTCAGTTCTTGAGTAGATCCCGTACTCACATTTTTGTTGTTGTTGTTGTTGTTTGTTTTTTCTGTACATGGCACTTCGCCTAGCGCGCGCATCCACCGCTGTCGGTTGTCGGACATTCCTGGCGACTGCATGAAATATTTTGGCTGCCAGGGGCCCAATACGAATGGACCCCCCAAGGCTATGTGAGACATTTGATGCCAGGAAATACCGAGTATACATGTCACAAATAGAAAGAATTTTCCGTATTGTGGTCTCCATTCACCTAGCCACCTCGCTCATCACCGCGTGCCATCGCGCCAGAGCAGCATGCCGCAGGCATCTGCCAGTCTACAGGCATACAGGGGGAGGTGACTTCCCAAAGTGGAAAACATTCTTCCTGAGAGGTGCAGGAGCAAGATCGTACTTGCTGCTGCCGCTACTGCTGCTGCTGCTGCTCGGTGCCGCTCACCTCCGGACCTGCCGCCGCTGCCAGCGCTTCTGGACCCGCTGCTGCTGTTGACGCTCGAGTGATGCTGCCGCCGCTTCCTCCGGCATCGCGCCAGTAGAAGATCTACAAGTCGACATGCTTTGTTTTCAGCCGACTTACAGGACTATCGATGCTCGGACCAATGGAGAGCATCTAGGTGTACATGTGTTTCAAGCAGGTACACAGACCTTCAAACGTACAGCATGCGAGGGAGGGGGGGGCAAACAAGTCTCGCCATAAGCAAGACGAGTACGTACAATATGTCTCAGAGGCTTTGCAGGCCCAATGTCTGGCTTGTCTCGTCACATTTGGGGGGTGATTGAGACATCTGTACCTACATAGTCCTGCGATCGATGCAGGTACCTGCTGTGCATTCTGATTGCTGTGGATGCTAGGTATGGAGGTAGGGGATAGCTTTTACGAGCGGGTGAGTACAAGGCGGAGTGCAGTATACAGTCGTCGGATAAAGGTCACTACATGACTATATGCCGGAACAATCAGATGACAGCATCTATCACGCCGCCGTTTTTGTCCGACAGGTTGTCCCGGGCCACAGACATTTTCATGTTAACTATTCAATAAAACCGTTGACTCCTGCTTTCCATCTTGATTGCGCTCTTAGGAATTCCAGGGACAGTTATTGCCTAAACAGGCGGTCGTCTTTCCCGATCGATAGCATCATCCTGCCAGATATTATATTGCCTGAAGCTCGGGTAAGCCATCCCACGATGCCAGATAGAGGCAAAGCCGCCAGGCAGCCGCGCTTGTCCTTCCAGCCACTCGCGGCTGCTTTGTCTCACATGGTAGCCATGCTCGCTGCTGCTGCTGCAGGAACGCACAGCTCCATCACTACGAATGCGACTGGGAATGCAGCATTGTGCACTGATCGGGTAGCGTCGACGCGCGCCGCGCTTGTTCTCCGAGAAGGAAGACGCCGGCAGGTCTGCGGAACACGGCAGCGGCTACCGCGCACAATGCTGTCATCATGTAGGTATCTCGGCCTGGCTGCTGCGAAGTGGGGAAGGCGTGCAGGCAGAGAGGTGCGGGCCTAGCAGATACTGCTTGGCGTAGGCCTGGTGACGAGGATGTAGAGGGGAATTTTGTAGTCACTGGGGTAGCGATACAACTCACAGCTCAACGGCTTGGCACCGTATAGATATGTTGCAAGTTAAAATAGCGCAATGATTAGATAAGTTCCGCCTTTATCGAGATGATTTTTACTGCTGAGTCAAGTATGCAATCAAGCGCCACAATTAAGAAAACGTCCCTGTTGATAGTAGGGGAAAAAATTTTTCTTTTGAAACTCAGCCCTCCTCCCAAATCCATGGCCCAGTATGCGGGGGCACAAGTGACCTGGGTAAGAGACAATAGCCAAGCGGGGAAGTACGAGGATGAACAGAAAAAAATCGCTCGTAGCAACCTTGAATGGTAAGGCCAAAATGGGCGTCACTTTGCATCCAGTCGCTCATTTGGCACTATAGCGCTCCCTTACACTAGATATAACGCGCTTGTCCAAATTAACGGCACGGGTAGTTTGGCGTTTGCCCGAACATGGACACTGGTGCCCAAAGTTCGGTGGAGGAGAGGCAGCTTCTTCGGCGCCGCACGGAACCAAAGCTGGGGTGCATATGGGATGTAGGAGTTCAGTCCAGGCCCTTGCCCGGCCTGCCTCCTCTGCATGCATTGCACTGCCTGCATGACCACTTGGCATGTGCATCTCCAGTCTCGTCCCGGCTTCCCGCTCGTTCCTGTCGTTCCCCGCTGCATTCCATTTCACTGGAACCTCACCTGATCTTCCGACCGTGTGAACCTTACTGGACCATAACTGTCCCGATCCGGAACTGCGCACACAATCGCCTGCTTGTTAAAGTTTGACCCGTCTTAGGCTCGCAGATGGTTTGCCATCTTCTCGCCTCTAGCTCGCCTATATAAGGTGATCTCCTTTTTCTCTTCTTGAGGATCTAACGATCCACCGTTTCATATTTACTGAATACAAGGGTTTTTAGTGTCGATAAGTACGTTATCAGTTGCAGTTAGCCTGGCTAGGGCACCGGGTAACCTCCTGGCTACCATCAGGCTCCATCCGGACGCCTACACATGGTAAGCGGAGAGTGTCGAGTGTTCCGCTAGGTCGTCGACGTTGCCTGGTCACGGCTTTGCCCACTCGCCGTCAGGATGGTACCTCCCCTCACGCTCGTGCTAACTGCCAGTACCGTCTCCCCGCATTATGCCTTCCCCACCGACTCGTGAACCCCGCGTTACGCGTTCTGCTGCTGCCGCTGCTGGTCATGACCACGATAGCACCGCTGAGACGTCCGAGTACCACGATCCCATGACGCTTCCCACGCCGGCTTCCGATTCGGCCTCGGTGACATCTGGCGTCGTGTCTCGACCGTCTTACTTCGATCTACGCAAATGTACGTTCACTGCCACTTCGCGCGGCACGCCGCTCAGGGACTGGCTCACCACCCTTGAGCGTGCGCAGATTGTCGATGGATGGGACCCGTCCACAGCCGTACTTCGCTCCCTGGCACATGTCTCTGGCCCCGCTCTCACTGCGGTCAACAACATGTTGGACTCCCACCCCGAGCTCCACGAATCCTGGGACGCTTTTAAGGCCGCTCTCATCGAGCACTTCCAGCCTGAGTCCACTGACTGGGAGATCGTCCAACAGATCGGCTCCTTCCGTCAGACAGGCACCGTCGCAGCTTATAACGCTAAGACTACCCACCTTCGCAGCGTTATGCCCCGCACTATCTTTGGCTTTCCTATGGAGGCCATACTCTTCGGGCACTACATCAGCAACCTCCGTCCTGATGTCCGCGCTCAAGTCTTCATGACCAGGCCCTCGTCTCTCGAAAAGGCCATGCATGCGGCTACTGTCTATGCCCAAGAGTCCCGCGATGGCCGCCCCGCGTTTGGCCGCAACAAGGATAGATCGTCGTCATCATCGTCGTCGCCCCCTCGTTGCTCCTTCTGCCAACTTACCGGCCATACCGCCGACAATTGCTACAAGCGCAAATCCCAATCGGGAAAAGCGCAGGGTCGGGACCACTAGAGGTCGTGCCCGACCCATCACAGACCTCCAGAGAGCTGAATGAGGAGCAGCTCTCGCCCACTCACACTGACACCCATTTTAACAACTTACCTGATCCGCCCTGGAACGCTGATGCATCACCGTCAGTACGACTTTCTTCGGACAGCGAGTCTCATTCTCGTCGCGTTCCGCTCGCTGTCTGTGCGCTGGGTACCGCCGCGAACAACTGGCCATTGTTCACGGTCCGCACCGTGATTGGTGAGAAGACGTTCACTGGCATTCTGGATACCGGTGCCACGACGAACCTGATTTCGCGTCGTTGTATCGAGTCTCTGGGTGACCACTCGGCCGTCACTCTCCAAACTTGCACCCCGGTTCGCTTCTTTGGAGCCACTACGGAAGAGTCTCAGGACCAAGCCGCGATCGCCCTGTCTGTTAATGGCTACGCGTGCTCTGCCGTTTTCTACGTTGTTCCGTCGCCCCCTGCTGGCGTCGACATTATCTTTGGACTTCCGTTTATTACCGCTCACGCACGTTTGGTTGACTTGAACCGCCTGGAGTTCAATTCTACGTCCATCTTGGCTTCGCCGGGCCCGTCCGAGGCACCCTTGGGTCCCGCGTCGCCGCCTTCAGCCCCGTGCACCTCGACACGTACGCCTGAGTCTGCGTGTGTCACTTTGATTTCTGCGGATGAATTCTCCTCCTCTGCTGTTGACCAGTATGACCAGATCGGTATGCTCACGATCACGGCGCGAGCCCAGGATACTGATCCCGTCATAGACTCTCATGTCTCAGCACTCCTCGCTGACTACGCCGACGTTATTACCAATGAGTCGCCGTCGTCTTTGCCTCCTGAGGGCCGCGTAACGCACTCCATTCATTTAGTGCCCGGTGCTACGCCGCCGAAACGCCCTCCCTACCGTCTCTCGCAGCATGAAAACCAACTCTTGCGCGATGAGGTTGCCAAGTTGCTCCGTCAAGGCTTTATTCAGCCTTCTCAGTCACCATTCTCGGCTCCCGTTCTTTTTGTGAAGAAGAAGGACGGATCTCTGCGTCTTTGTCTCGATTACCGCCTGCTTAACAAGGTGACGATCCGTGACAGCTTCCCACTACCGGTTATTGACGACCTTCTCGACATGATCGGTCAGGCAAAGTGGTTCTCGAAGCTCGATCTCATGTCCGGATATTATCAGATTCGCATCACCAAAGGCGACGAGCACAAGACCGCATTCAGTACCCGATGGGGCCATTACCAGTTCCGTGTCATGCCGTTTGGCCTCACCAACGCGCCCGCTACGTTTCAGGCCTTTATGAACTCCGTTCTCAGCGAGTACCTCGAGAAGTTTGTGGTTGTCTATCTTGACGACATCCTGATCTTCAGCAAAACTCGCGAAGATCATGAGCAACATGTCCGACTCGTCCTGGACACCTTACGCCACCATCGTCTTATTGCGAAGAAGACGAAGTGTGAGTTTTTCCGCCATAAACTGTCGTTCCTTGGGTTTGATATTTCCCCAAAAGGCATCCGTCCGAACCAGGACAAGGTCGCTGCGCTACAGGCTTTTCCGCTTCCAAAATCTACGCGCGACGCCCGCAGTTTTCTTGGTCTCGCGAACTTCTATCGACGTTTCATCCCGCAGTTTTCAGCGATTGCTGCGCCGATCAACCGATTCGTCGCGGAGAAGGAACCGTGGTCTCTCGCACACACCGTTGCGTTTGACACTCTTAAGACCAAGCTCACTACGGCTCCGGTTCTGATGCTTCCAAACGGGTCTCTACCGTTTGTGTTGACCACCGATGCCAGCGACACCTGCATGGGTGCAGTGCTTGAGCAGCACAATGCTGACGGCTCTGTCGCCGGCGTTGTTGCATATTTCTCGCGCTCATTCATGAAGGCTCAACGCAACTACACCGTCCAGGAAAAGGAGTTCCTCGCTGTTATCGAGGCCCTCGCCAACTTCCGGCACCTGCTCCTCGGTCGGCATTTCACTCTTCGCACTGATCACTACTCCCTGTTGTTCCTGTTGTCACAGACTCATCCTCCTCCGGGTCGGATCGCCCGCTGGTTGGACCGTCTCGCTGACTACGACTTCACAGTGGAGCACATCAACGGGAAACGCAATTTCGTTGCTGACGCACTGAGTCGTTACACCATTGCGACGATTCAGATGACTGTCTCTCTGCGTGATCGCAGAGCAGCGATTCGCACCTACCTCACTAAAGACCCAGAGTTTGGACGGCTCTTTGCGGCTCTTCAGAAAGGTGATTCTGCTTCCCGCGACAAGCTTTTACCACGTGGTCTCCGCCAGTACTCCCGGTACTTTGCTGTCAAGGACAACTTGCTCTTCTTCACTGATCTTCCCGTGCTCGATTCGGACTCCTGGCGCCTCGTCGTGCCGGCCAGCCCCTTTCGACTCGAACTGATCAAAGCATTTCATGACACTCCCGGTTCTGGTCACTTCGGTCCCTACAAGACGTTCTCCTTGGTCGCCGCTCACTATTATTGGCCCCGTATGTTTCGCCAGATTAAGCGCTACATCCAGTCGTGCGATATCTGCCAGCGATACAAGACATACGCCAACTCGACCTCGAACTCGTTACGCCCGCTGCCTATTCCTGGCAACCGTTGGGATTCGATCTCTATGGACTTCGTGACAGGCTTACCGCCCTCCAAGGGCTTTACCTCTATCTTGGTTGTGGTTGACCGACTTACCAAGCGAGCCCACTTCATTCCCACTACGAAGACTATTAACGGTCCCGAAGCGGCACGCCTCTTTTATCGCCACGTTATTGCGCTTCATGGTGTCCCTTCAACTATTGTCTCTGACCGTGACCGTGTCTTCACCGGTGCTTTTTGGAAGGGTCTTCAGCATTCGCTGGGCTCTAAGCTTCACATGTCTATGGCTGACCACCCGCAGACGGACGGCCAGACCGAGCGTGTCAATCGCATTCTCAATGGTTTGATCCGCACCCACTGCCAGTCCGACCCTCGGGATTGGTACGACATGCTACCTCTTTGCGAGTTTGCCTACAACTCCACGCATCAGCGCTCTATCGGCTGTTCGCCCTTTATGGCTGAATGTGGGTACGAGCCTCGTTCCCCTGCTTTTCTTAGCCAGGCGAGCCTCGAAAACCCCTCTTATGACGCCGAACTCGAGACTGATCGCCTAAAGGCCATTCTCGAGCGCACTCGTTTGCACATGCTTGAAGCACAACGAGAGCAGGAGCAGTCCGCCTCTTCTTCGCGGTCTACTCCCGATCTCACCTTTCAAAGCGGCAGTTTGGTCCTCGTTCGTCGCGACGCTCTAGAGCACTCTGGCAAGTTTGTCAAGACTCGAGAGTGTTATCAAGGCCCATTCCGCGTTCTACGTCGCCTTCACGACTCACACGCCTACGAGGTTGTTATTGGGGACGACCGCTCGCGCAACCCCACCAACACCCGTTACTTCAACGTTTCCAAGCTTCGGCCCTATCGTGAGTCCCGGTTGGCTTATCCTGCGAGGCCACCTGTCAACGAAGCAGACGCTACATTCCGTGCGCGCGATCTCATCGCTGTTGTCGGTTACGACCCCGAACGCAACACTTGGGATACACTCTGGCGAGACTGCCATCCCGCTCACTCCTTTACGGTCTCCGACGCCTGGCTCCAGCGGTATCTGGCTAGGGATCCAGTACCTGGCATCGAAGCCATGCTCGATCGTCTTCGCGAGGACGCGAAGTCTAACGGGGGGAGTGTGTAGGAGTTCAGTCCAGGCCCTTGCCCGGCCTGCCTCCTCTGCATGCATTGCACTGCCTGCATGACCACTTGGCATGTGCATCTCCAGTCTCGTCCCGGCTTCCCGCTCGTTCCTGTCGTTCCCCGCTGCATTCCATTTCACTGGAACCTCACCTGATCTTCCGACCGTGTGAACCTTACTGGACCATAACTGTCCCGATCCGGAACTGCGCACACAATCGCCTGCTTGTTAAAGTTTGACCCGTCTTAGGCTCGCAGATGGTTTGCCATCTTCTCGCCTCTAGCTCGCCTATATAAGGTGATCTCCTTTTTCTCTTCTTGAGGATCTAACGATCCACCGTTTCATATTTACTGAATACAAGGGTTTTTAGTGTCGATAAGTACGTTATCAGTTGCAGTTAGCCTGGCTAGGGCACCGGGTAACCTCCTGGCTACCATCAGGCTCCATCCGGACGCCTACAGAGCATATCAAGGGGGTCACTAGCAGCGCAACCGCAGTCAAAGCGTCAGCACAGCCGACTCTATTAGTACTCATCAAAAATGTCTGAGCAGACCTTTTTCGACAAGATTCGCAAGAGCTTCAAGGACGTGCCCGTCTCTGAGTCTGAGGGCATTTCTGTCACTGAGTTCCTCGAGGCCTCGGAGTCTCTTGTTTCGCTTTTCGGTATGTTGACTTTTACAAGATAGATACTCCATTACCTGCGATCGTATTGTACTATGACGCATAATGTTGTCGGTTTGTCGTGTTATTCGAGTCATCATTGTCTAACATCAGACCTTCTTGGATCAAGCGCGTTTGCTGTCGTTCAGAATGATATGAACGGCAACATCAAGAAGATCCGCACCAAGCAGCTTGATAACCCCGTCAAGTTTGCTACCCTCCAGGACATTGTTCTCTCCGAGGCCAGCGAGAAGAAGAAGGACGCTACCCAGGGTCTTCTGTGGCTTACCCGGTAAGTATTCACAAAACTAATTATCTTATTCTCGATCTCTACTAACGAAAAAGCGGCCTGCGCTTCACTCTCGAAGCTATGAAGCGCAATGTCGCCAACTCGAGCGAGGAGCTGTCGGTCTCGTTCACCGAGGCTTACAACAACACCCTCACCAAGTACCACAACATGCTCATTCGCCCGGTGTTCAAGCTGGCCATGAAGGCCTGCCCCTACCGTAAGGACTTTTACGCCAAACTGGGTGAGCCGGCCGATAAGGTGCTTGAGCAGCTCAAGGAGTGGCTTGCTGCCCTCGAGAAGATTGTTGATATCATTGAAAAGTTCCTTGCTTCGGGCAACTACGCAAAGGGTCTTTAAATTTTGGGGCTCTACATGGCAATTTAATTTGATTTGGCCACGCCTAGCAGCCATTAAATATGACAATTGAATGTCTTTTGAAAAGTGTCTTTAACAAACTTGAGTTTGTGCTTAAGTTGTTGCATTATTTGATGCATAAATCACTGGTCACGTGAGATAACGATGAAGCGCGATACGGCTCGTGGATCATAAACGGCTGATTGAACCACGACTCATTGTCTATCCCTGTCCCCGTCTTTCTGCCAAGAACATATATCGACGCTAGGTTGAAAATGTGCCGATTCATGATTTTCAAGGGTATGCTAGCCGTGTTACCGAAGTATTTGATTCACACATCTGGTTTGTGCCATCTTTCTCGAGAATGGCCAGGTCTCGTAATATTGGTTGTCCCATAAGCTAAGGCAGACACTTTATTAACAACAGGAACGGATCCTATACGGTTGGATCATCTTTTGACACGGCCTGCACACAGTATCATAAAGTATGACGCATCTGCTTGCATGTTTGACCCTTCCACTAACCGTCAGTCAGTCGTACGACAGTCGACTACGACTCGATATCAGGTATGTGCACCAGCTTTTGACAAAGATCTAGATTCAAACTAATTAGAGACGTCCTATCAACGGTGATGGATTTGGCGTGGGATATTACCCATTGGAGAAGGATCCCGAGATCGAGGATGGCCCTTGCGTATACTGTGCCATCACCCCGGCATGGAATAATATGAATCTGGCTCGGCTCGCAAACAAGACTAAGAGCCGGCTTGTATTTGCGCACGTCCGTGCCAGCACCGCTGGTGTTCTTTCGGAGACCAACTGCCATCCGTTTGTGTACCACACTTTGATGTTTATGCACAATGGCAATATCGCATATTTCAACAAGATCAAGCGGCGTCTAGCAGAGCATCTGAGCGAAAAGTACTTTTTATATGTGCAAGGAGGGACAGATTCAGAATGGGTAAGCACCGAGCTGAATTGAACCGAAACAACCGCCAAGCGGTTGTTGCAAGGGCCTGAAGGACAGTACCCCCAAGACGCAGCCAGCCGGCTGCCCGAGAGCTCAAGTGACTTTCTATTTTCCCTGGGGGTTCCACCCGCAGACCCCCGTAGCGACTGCTTCGCAGTTGGAAAGGGCCAGTCACAAAATCAACTGCGTGGCGGTTTTTTTTTGCTATGGTCTTTGGGGACAACGCCGGTGACCCCAGGAAAGAAAAGGACAGGGGTACGCCCAGGAAGAACAAGCACTAGGCTAACCACAGGCATTTTCTCTTTTCCTTGACTGCCTTGACAAGGCAGGCTATGATCCGGCAAGACCAGAGGGCAAGTTCCCTACGCATGTACTCAAGGACGCCCTGCTGCGCACATTGCAACTTATTAAGGATTGGACACGGGACGTGGCTGCAGAGGACGAGGACGAGGAAGTCAGCATGCTTAATTTTGCAGTTACAGATGGCGAGTCTGTCGTGGCGTCTCGGTATATCACTTCAACGACGCAAGAGGCTGCTTCATTACATTTTTCAAGCGGCTCGCGATTCTTCGAGTACGAGCCGGGTCAGTATCGCATGGAGCGCAAAGACAGGAATCAAAGCGTTATTATGATTGCATCGGAGCCCTTGACTTTTGAGCGTAACGACTGGATCACCATCCCCACAAATTCTGTCGTTGCCATCAACGGCCAGACAGTCCTCATGTACCCCGTCAACGACGAGTACTCGCAGGTAGACCCGAGTCGGCCGCGGTCGAGTCATTTGGCGGCGTCCAAGGGTCTTGCGTCTCCAGTTGTCGTCAACAACGACCCCTCAAGCCGTGTGCCTCCACTTTTGCGTGAAGACCGCCGTGCGACGCCTTCGGAGCCGCGCGAGTCACTGTCCGTATTTTAAGACGCATTTCACTTTGATGTTTGCTGGGGGCGCTGCCCCCAGAATCTGCTTCGCAGTTGAGCTAGGCCGCATATCGATTTTAAATCCCCGAAGAATCTAAACTGCGAAACAGCTGCCACGAGGGAGGTTCTTTGAGCAGCAATGATGTCACGGCAAAGTGATCGAGGCCTTGCCAAACACGAGGCGCACTTTTTTTGTGGAATGTTCAATGGGAGGCAATCACAAGCGCTGACAAAACTCAGTTTTGCAAATGCAAAATGCTGCACCTCAGAGTGACGACAGCAATACCGTCGTAATTTCATTCCAGAAGTGCTTCGATTTCTGTTCAATATTGGGCGGTTCATGGTGCATGGTCCATCGTTGTCAACGCAGTGAAAACTCATGCGTCCACAGGACAATTGCCACATCACAGCGCCCCATTAATACTGATATGCCGCCAAACTGCAGCAGTAATTTGCCTCAAAAGAGGGCGTGCCATGAAGCATTACTTTTCTGCATCTGAACAAAGCATCGAGCTTCAAGATAGCGCACGTCCGCCGAAACTGCGTGAACATTAACGCCGTCTGCAGGCGGCGCATATTGTTCTGCCGATCAGCACTTCAGACTTTAGATCGCCGTTGTGTGCCATCCAGATAGATCGGAGAGGTGCATAAACGATAAGGTCGAAAGCTCGCAGGCCGGCATAGGTCGGATGTCGCCATCGTCATTTTTTCGCTCAAACGTTTAGACTTAAAAAAGGGACTAGCTGCAAACACTTGCGGCGTGGTTGATCCAGCGGCTCATGCCGGTGGCCACAGCGTAAGTGCTGCAGTTGGCTCGTATTTCTCATGCATTGTGTCTGGAGTGCTGGAGCCACGACCAGACCGTATAGGAACTTGAAAACAAAAATCAAGTGTCAGCGGGTTCACGGGCAAAAATGAGAAGGGAGTTGCCACAGAACAAACGCCCAACATTGGTAGCCCTCAATACGCGCAAGATTTGAGCTCATGGCGGCACGCATAATATAATCCCACTGCGGGACCGCGCACATGGTGGCGATTAGCGTCAATCGAAGTGCCGCCCGTCGGACCGGATGAACCTTATGGTCGAATTACGTATGGCACTTATTACGGTTACCGAAGAGCAGTTGCCGGGGAGGGGGGGGGGCGGGGCCAGGTCTGGAGGTGGAATCCCAGTGACAAAAAATCCACAATCAACTAATTTGAGAACAGAATTATACTCTCCGCCGTAAGCCGTTGTTGTCTTTGACGCCATATGCAGGGCAATTATCAACACAAAGAACCCAAGTACGAAGATTATATGAATATGGCATATGCTGTTTTCTAAGCAGATGAACGTCGGCTAGCCGAGCTACCACGATGCCGATCAGTGCATGGTTGGGTGAATTCGCTTTTTCGATGTGCCGCTGTGGTTGCGGCCCAACGATTTCTCGGCTTTAAGCTTTTTTTTTTCTGCTTCTTCCTCTATGGGAACAAAGTTTCCAAGTTCATGCAGGTTGCCGTCTTGTGAACCAGCAACTCAAAAGTGGTCCCTGGCCAAACCACAAAGACCGGTACTAATACACAACGGGCCTAAAATGCTGCCTGCTGCCGGCTTTATAAGGCTAAACTCCTTCTTTCATCACGCACTCGCGCTGCCTGTAAGACCCTGCATGGCTCGATCGCAGAAACAATTTGGAATCAGATCGCCGTTCGGGCCCGCCCTACGAATGTTCATGCGAGAGTCCGTGTTTGTTGTATTAACTTTCTACGAAAGCATAGTCTTAAGCACCGTGATAGGTAGCCTAGTTAACAATACAACAAGACCTGGCTAATACCATGTGATCTGCAGGACATTACCAGCCGAGCTCCGAGCCACGCCCACATCGATGCTTTTAGCCAGAGACCGAATCAATGAGCTGGTACCATACGCCGCCCGTTCAGGGCGTCTGGTTTTTCTGGCAGGCATGCAAAAACCCTGTGAGTGCACGCAGCGCATCGCCGCGGGCTCACGCGCGTAGAGCCGCGGGTTCTGCCGCATGCTTTGAACCCCCCAGTCCACCAGCTGCAGGACTCAAGGTGCCTCGAGCCAAGAACAGCACAAATAGTGGCAGCAGTACCTATCTGAAAAGACGCTATACTGTCGAGTGCAGCTTTTTGAGTTCTGGTGCTGATCGGTTTGGACGGCGAATCCGCACTATTTAAAACCGCAAAGGTCGTGGCGTTCCTTCGTCCTAGAGCATAGTGTGTGTACAATACAGCAGGGGTACGTTTTGTTTTATTTGGTGATGCTCTTTGTCAAGTTTTGCGGGGATGGTCCACTGGCACCTGCTAGACAGGTCGTCATACAGGTCTCGGATTCAACTGTGAGGCAGATCTCCGGACATATTGAGTATGAAGATACTCTTGCCATAGTTGGGGGGTTCCACCCCAGATTCGAGAGATAGCTGCTTCGCAGTTGGCGTCATGACACTCTGTTTCAGCTTCGGAGCTGTCGCTATGAAGACCCTCGGAGTGGAGTGCCCGATAGATTTAAACCCATATTCAGACAAAGATTACTAATGCCAGATGAGAGACGTCGCCCGTGACATCGTTCGAGGACTGACGGTCCTCGAAATGGAGACTATCAACCTGTCCTCGCTGCCATTCTTTTCGCACCCGCTGCCCGAGGAGGGCACAGTGCGATACCCCGATACGGTGTTCCCGACGTTTGTGTTCCTCAGTGGCATGTCGCCGACAAACTGGCAACGAAACGCACAGATCGTTGGCCTGGGTCTCGCGTACAACGCCATTGGCAACTACATTGGCCGCGCGCCCGAGGACCAAAAGCCGTTCCGCGTCCCTGGCGTCCTTCAGCGAATCGGCCTCGCGTCCATGTGGGCCAACACCCGGGCTGACTGTAACATCTTCCCGCTTATGGCGACTGGAGCATACTTCACGCTGACCCTCGGCCTTGCCGAAGACAAAGACAAGCCGCTGGCGGATCCTACCAAGTCGGGCCATGCTGTGCTGGATCGTAAACTGTTTGGTGCCGACCACCTGTACAAGAACGGTTTTGACCCCGAGGGTCTCCTGGGTGTCGCCACCACAGCAGTAACATCATTCCTGGGATGGCGCTTCATCCGCGCCCAGCTGCCGCCGCTGCACGCTGCTGGCGTCGGCGCCGGTGCTATGGCCGCCGGCTGGCTCTGGGCCCAGTACGCCCCTGATGTGGTTCCTCTGTCTAAGCCGTACTGGACACCGTCATTTACCATCTTCTCTGCTGGCTTTTCGATTCTCAAGTACACCGCCGTCGGCCAGATTGTGCCTTACCTCCCCAGCATTGTCAGACATGTTCTCGAATGCCTTGGTCAGCGCTCGCTCGAAATCTACATGGTTTCGGGCCTGATCCACGCCCTTCTGCGGCGGTTCGGTCTCGACAAGAAGATCAAGGGCTGGCTCCAGAGTGTGACCGGGTCCTACACTGCGGCCGACCTTCTTTTCGTCGCCGCCTCTAACGCCCTCATGGCATATGGGCCACTGAGTTTGTGGAGCACGGCATTCGCCTCCGTCTTCCCATATTCTGAACCAGCGATCCCATGGCTAGACGGCGTCCACGACGCCAGGGAATAATGTAATGCATGTATCACGTACTTGAATTTGTGGTTTTAACGGTCTTGCGCATCGGCCAAGGATCGCGAACCAGGCGCCAGATATCGCAGTCGCTTGTCGTTGCTCGCTGGTTGTACAAATCACCATGCGTGGTAGTGACCACTGCGAAGCAGTCGCCACAGAGGTCTGCGGGTAGTGTCCCCCTGCTGCCCCCCGCACCCCGCGGAGGGATGAGAAAGGTCTGAGAAAAGTTTAAGTGCTTGTAGCGGCGGCAACCTCAGCGGTCTTTACATTGACCGCTTTCGACTTCTTAGTCGCTGGTGCATCAGCTTTGGACTCGCCATTCTCTTTCCGCTTCTTTGGCCTTTTCTCCTTCCGCAGCGAATGGGTCAAACCGTCGGCACGAAGAACGCTGAGTCGCTTCTCGTTGCGCTTTACATCGTCATCTAGCTGCGGGTTCAGTAAGACGAGATACTCTTTTTTGTATTCCGTGTCGCACTAGACTGTTAGAATGGGACCTTTCAGATAATGACATAACCTATACTTACCACTGGGCAATTGTCCTTGAGTTCTCGCGTCACAGATTCCGCTAACACATGTCCGCACTCAGATATATACACAAACGGATTGCTAACAGACTCCTTGACAACGTCGCGTAGACTGACGGGGCATATCCAAACACCGTTCTTGCGTGTGATCTTGAGTTCAATAATGTCCTTGGTCGAGCCGATATGCTGCACATGAGCATGATTCTCTTCAGACGGCGAAATAAGATACTCCAAAATCGCATCTTTATTGTATAATCTGCCTTTGTAGTCGCTGACAATAGGCTCTGCTAGATCCGCCCCGCTGAGCGCGCATGTCGTCCACACTTCGCTATTGTTCAGCTGTCTATGTTCGAACTTGGCGATCTTGGACTCTTTCTTGTCGTCCTCTCTCACAAGCTCCCTCCGCGTAGGGATAGATCCACCATCAGCCTGTGGTTAGCAAAAATCGCCACCATGCGTTGCTCTTCTCGTCCCGGGACCTGAGTCTCTGCGATACATCAACGATGAGGACAAAGGTCAAGACCAACTGTGAACCAGCTACTTCGGTGACCCGGGGAGAGAGCCTCCAAAATAAAGGTAAAAGCAACTTCGTGCTCCTAAAAAAACAGTAAGAAAAAGAAAACACTAGCCCACTTACGCCCATGTTCGAGTATAAATGTTAGAGCTTGGATCGAGCGATGAGGTCCCAGCTCTACATATATGAACAGTGCATATGCAAGTCGTCGGACGGCTGCCAAAAAAGAATGCCGTTACCAAGAATCGAACTTGGGTCTCTTCGGCCACAACGAAGTGTACTAACCACTATACTATAACGGCTGAACGTTAATTTCTGAGTGAAGTGTACTAACCACTATACTATAACGGCTGAACGTTAATTTCTGAGTCTGGTGTACAACAGTGGCCGCCGTATGACCTTTAGTAGTATTATTGGGCCCCATCTCCGGAGATTTGATGCATATCAGATAATTAAAATTCAGGGTAACTTCTAGAATCCTTGTCGAAATACTAAAATCCCCCGTCAGCCGTGCCAGTATTTCGAATCAACTAACAACTCAACCGGGGAAACTTCCAACACTTGGCTTCAGGCATCATGGCATCACATCTAGCTTCGATATATGGAACCGAGCAGGATAAAGTTAACTGGTAAGTTAATGATTTTGTTATTATGTGGGTTGTGGACCGTGTTTGTTTGTGGACCGTGCTTTTGCCACGGGTCTGAATTTGTCATTCATCAATGGAATACTCGCGTTCTTCAATCTATGGTGCTTCAAGACCTTCACTAACATGCAGCTCGTTTTATTACAAAATAGGCGCCTGCCGTCATGGTGACAAATGTTCACGGAAACATATCAAGCCTTTGCATTCACAGACGATCCTCTGCTCTAATATGTGGCAGAACCCAGAAGCGGTTCCTGGCGTGAAAATGAGCGAAAAGGAAATTCAAGAAAACTTTGATGCCTTCTACGAAGACGTCTACGCAGAAGCATGCAAGTTCGGCAGGGTGGACAAAATGGTAGTGGCCGGGAACTCGAATGACCACCTCACAGGAAATGTCTATATTCGTTACCGCAATGAAGATGACGCACAGCGAGCTCGAAACAGTTTCAATTCACGGTGGTACGGTGGCTTGCCGGTATACTGTGAGTTGAGTCCCGTAACGGACTTCGGCGAAGCATGCTGTCGTCAGCATGAAACCAATGAATGCAGACGAGGTGGTGACTGCAACTTCGTGCATGCGCGCCGTCCATCGCCCGATCTGCTGCGAGAACTGGAGCTTGGCCAGAAAAAGTACACTGAAGAACAGCGAGCACGGAGAAGCGGTAGGATGTGAAGCGCCGCATATTTCGTGCCAGGGAGCTCTTGCCGAGGTTTTTTCTTTTTTTTTTTTTTTACATTGTACATCTACGACCTTGTTACATTGCATGACCAACTTTGCTACGTCTAGTTATGAATATATCTATATATAATTTTTTTTTCAATGCTATTTCCTAGGATCGATACAACTTCCGTAGGACTCCTCTGTGGCGTAGAATTTCACATCTCATGAATGGGTTCACACTGATGACGATAACTTGCTGATAGTGAAGAATTGCCACCAAACCCTAGTTAGTCCCACCGACCATCTCGAGGTTGTTTCCTGTCCCGCGACACGTCTACGAGCAGCCGATTGACAGAATCATAGAAGCAATTCGCCCAGGATGGCTGATAGATACTCATTTTCGCTTACTACCTTCTCGCCGAAGTAAGTTCGAGTGACGGCGCGACGACGTGGTGAACATGGCACAGAAGTGGTACTAACAACAGTGGCAAACTGATCCAGATTGAATATGCTCTGCAAGCAGTGAACGGCGGAGTCACTTCTCTCGGTATTAAGGGTGAGTGTTGGTGAATTTATATGAGGCTTGGTCGTATTGACATAGTCCGAGCAGGCGGTGGATTTGGAGCTACAGCGACCAACAAGGTTTATTTCCGAAACTAATAACAGCTGCCAATGGCGTTGTCCTTGCCACTGAGAAGAAATCCTCATCGCACTTGATCAATTCGGATTCATTGGAAAAGGTTTCTCTAATAACACCCGATATTGGCGTCGTTTACAGCGGAATGGGACCGGACTTTCGCATTCTTCTTGACCGGGCCCGCAAGATCTCCCACACTCATTACAAGAGAATCTACAATGAGTATCCCCCAACTAGAATTCTTGTCCAAGACCTAGCCAAGGTCGTCCAGGAGGCTACGCAGAGTGGTGGCGTGCGGCCGTACGGTGTGAGTATGCTCGTCGCTGGCTATGATGAGAACCACGGATTTGGACTGTACCAGGTCGACCCGTCTGGATCGTACTTCCCGTGGAAGGCGACCGCCATTGGTAAGGGCAGTACGTCTGCGAAGACGTTCCTTGAGAAGCGGTGGAACGAAGAACTCGAGCTTGAGGATGCCATCCATATTGCGCTGCTGACACTGAAGGAGTCGATCGAGGGTGAGATGAACGGCGACACAGTCGAGATTGCTGTTATTGGCGAACCCAACGACCATGCCCTTGGATTTGAGGGCGTCGAGGGCGTCAAGGGTCCGCGCTTCCGTAAGCTGTCGGCCCAAGAGATTGAGGACCGCCTCGATACCATTTAGCCACAAGTGTAGCATAATTTTATGACCTTGATTTGAGATGTTTTTTTCTCGCTCTACTTATGCTGTACGTCTACGAGCGTACGACTATGTCTGGGCATCCAAAATGCAATGCATCAATAGTCATTAAATTGTATGTGAATAAAAAAAACAGCAGATCGTGAGCCGTTCGTTTTATTTGAACGGAGCCTTGAGAGGATCGATGACAGATCCCTGCTTGACAATGACACGCGGTTTGGTCATCTTCTGGAAGGTATCGCGAGAGGACCACTCGCGTCCAATGGGCATGCGAAGTGATCGCTCATATTGCTCGCGGGTCTCAAACGGGAATGGCACAGCGTTGACAGAGTAAGTCTGTGTCTTCTTGTTGAGCTTCTCATTAATGATCACATTCTTGAGTTTCGCATCCCGTCTCTCGCTCTCCTTGACTCCCTTAACCTTCTTCACAAAGCGTTTTTTAGGCTGGATGTCATTGCCACCCCAGGATCCCCAGCCAGGAAGAGTGACGTCAATTTCTTGATCACCCTCTTCTTCAATCTTGCGCTTCTTGTCACTTGCAAACTCCTCAACAACATCGTCGCCTGCAAAGGCCTTGGCCACAAGATCCTGCTGGCGGAATTGGATCTGGCTTGTTGCTGCAGAATCGTCTTCGGCCTCGTCATCAGAACCATTGGCATCCACAATGCTGAGGGTCTGGTTCATGTCGATTTCGACTTTGGCACTGGCAGGACCAGAACTCTTGCCCTTCTGCTTGCGAATCTTCTCTTGATTCTTTTCCTGAACAGAACTATCCTTTCCCATCAACGAGACCTTATTCGAGGCCCTCTTGGTGCTCTCCACCTGTAGCCACGGGTTGGACTCGTCGGTTTCACTAACTGACGGGCTCGATTCACGCTTATCAGCCTTGTCACCGGACGAGTTCTTCTTTGGGGCCAGTCTGTTCACAAGCAGGCGTTCGTCCTCCTCCTCCTGCTCGTCACGCGCAGCAGCAAGAGCATCACGAGCTGACGACGTGTCCGTACCGGGAGCAAAAATGCGGCGTCCCTCGTTAAGAATGATGTTGGCGGAGTTCTCAGGTTCTTCAAGCTCCTCAAAGCCGGTCTCGCCATCTCTCAGCTTACGGAGTTCCTTCTTAGCACGCGCGTTCTCCTTACGCTCAGCCTCTGCAGCATCCCGCATGAACTTCATGTTCAAAAGACCCTTGCCAAGAGACTCACGCTGCTCATTGCTGCGGTCTTCTTCGTCACTCGACTCCAGGAATTGCTCATCTCGGTCAGATTCGTCATCGTCGTCACCCATGATTTTGCGGCGCAGCTCATCACCGCGCGATAGCATTTCTTCCATTTCGGCACGAGTCTCGCGATCCTTAGTGAAACCTTGCTCAACCATACGCTTGGCCCACTTGCTATTACTCTTGTGCTTGAGTGACATCCGCTCTTCGGCCCTCTTGGACTCACGATCCTCGAGCTCCTCGTCACCTTCCTCGTCCTCCATCATCGCCTGCAGCCGCTGACGCTCCTTCTTGTGAACCTTGCGGTATGACTTGGACTTGATCTTCTTTATGCGCTTTGCCCTTTGTTCCTCGCGGAATGCAAGCTCACGCATGAGGCGCAACTCATTGCGCCGTCTCTTGACTTCCTCCACAGAAAGTTTGCTCGTCGCAAGCTCTTCAAAAGTACTAAGCGCCTTCTCATCCGCAAGGGCTGATGCCTCGAGGGTACCCTGAATCTTCTTTTCCAAGTCAGTCTTCGGCTCCAGTGGTGCAGTTGCCGACGCCTTTTCCAGCGGAACCGAAGGGTTAATAGGGAACACAAGATGCTCAGCGCGACGGTTGGCCTTGACAGTGTCCTCCCATTTGCTAACCTCGTCCTTTGTAATATCGTACGCTGCCTTACGGTCATGACGATCCTGAATGTGTTTGGGAAGAGGAATGGCGAGCGGCTTGGTCTCCACTGCCACGCCGTTTTTGGACTGGAGAAGCTTCAATGAAGCGGCGGCTGCAGGATCTGTGACATTGTTAAGAAGGTCAGAGAACGAAAGCTTTTCGCTTTGAGAAGGTAGGCCGAACTCATTTTCAGTAGCCTTGGTGGCCTCAAGCTGCTTCCGCTTCTTCTTCTTGTCAGCCGCAGTGTCCTTCACAAGATTGGAAATAGCGTCGCGAAGTTTGCGAGATCCTTCCTCGTCGCTCTCACTATCCTCATCGTCCGACTCAAGCAACATGTCGTCAATCTCGTCGGCGTCATCGCCACTGTCGCTCTCATCATCCTCATCGTCGTCACTGGATTCCGAAAGCGACTCCGACATGCTCTCATCAATATCATGAGCAACATCACTATCACTTGGCGACTGATCGGCCATGTCCCACAATTCCGATAGAGGTTTAAGCTCGCTTTCGTCGATGTCAGTATAGTCGCCATCGTCCAAGTCATTGACGTCAATTTCTTCGCTGTCACTCTCGTCCTTGTGACGCTTTTTCTTGTCTAATAGATCATAGTCGTCGTCAGATCCCATGGCTTCGTCACTGTCGATTTCCTCATCATCCTCTGGCGCCACTTCGCCGCTCATAAGACGGGCGTTCTCATCGTCGCTCGCCTCGTCGAGGTTGATATCGTTCACCTTGAGTCTTCTCTCGAGCTTGGCGTTGGACTCATCCTCAGCAATATCGAACGCATTAAGCGCTCTATTCTGAAGCGCATTTCTATTAGCGCGCGACTTTCCTTTGGTTCTGCGCGCCATTTTTGTTTGCCCACAAGGTCGTAGAATTTACTGCTTCTTCAAGTCCTAGGTTCAAATATTTTTCAGGGTTCGGGCATGCCTATCTTATCTCCCCAAAGCGAGTGCAATAAAAATCAATGTATTCTAGTACTGCAACAAATGTACTCATATATACCACTATTATCGATTCACAGTTTGTCCGCCATGGTGGCCACCCGGTTCTCGCGCCTTGCCTTTTCAGCCAAGAAAACAACCTTGTGCGATGCAAGGATATCCTCAGGCGTGCAACCAATGTAGGAAACAGTGGCTTCCTCTACTGATCTCGTGCCGTTAACGACATCGCGCAGAGCATTGGCAAAGGCCATGGCTAGACCAGTGTCGCCACCGCCATGGCCTTCAAAATTGTTAGTGCTGGGGCGGTACTCCTTTGCTGTTTCCGTCGAGAAATCGAAAACGCGAATCTTGTCATAGTCCGTGTATATCTCTCCCTTGGACCCATAGATGGATACCTTGCGTTGGCAGAGTGCTTCCGACGTCGCAATCATTGTCATGACGGCAGTTGCTCCGCCGAAATCCATGTTAACAACTTGGTTGTCGCATACTAGTGTTAGTCTATGGTGACGTGTTTTAGCCAGGGCCAAGGAATATGCTTACCTGTATTGTCACATTCATATGCGCAGCGGCCGTAAGGACCACTTTTCAGTGCTTCGGTGATATGCACGTCGTCCTCGATGTCGACAACTGCGTCGGTCTTCCATTTGCGTCGAAGATACAATGAAGTCGCAGAGTATGGGCACGAGTCCTCAATGGGACAGTCAAGACATCTTGATGCATCCTCAGCTTCAGCTGGCTTGTTCTCCTTCTTGAAAAGCGACAGATGTCCGAAAGAAGAAACGCTCTTAAAGTTTTGGGCTCCGAGGAACCACATGAGAATGTCGATATCATGGCAGCATTTGCTCATGAGCGAAAACGTGGACGTGTCTTCGCGGCCCCAGTTACCCCGCACAAATGAATGTGCAAAGTGATACCAACCCACTGGTTCAGTATGATTAATGTTTAGTATCTTGCCAATGGTGCCCTCGTCCAGTAGTTTTTTGAGCTGCAAGTTGAGAGGCGTGTAGCGCAAGACGTGGCCTACGGCTAGTAGGACGCCGTTTCGCTTTACGGCGTTGTAAATATCCTCGCAGTCCTGCCACGACGTTGCCAATGGCTTCTCGCACAGAATGTGTTTCTTCTTATCAGCAAATGCCACAGCTACCTATAGTTAGTCTAAGCTCATTATAAGTGCGTTAAGTTAGCGCTCACCTCGCTGTGCAATTTATCCAAAACCGTGACGGCAACGGCATCGTAGCTGTCGGCATCATCGAGTGCCTCGCGATAATCCTTGTACTCCTTGATGGCAGCATTTGGTCCTGCCAGCTTCTTAACACGATTACGCTGGTATTCAAGAGGATCGGCGACACCTGTAACGTGGATAAAGCCGAGGCTTGTAAACGCCTTTGTGTACTGTCTTCCGCGGTCTCCAGCCCCAACAATGAGGACGCGCAGTTGGCGACTTGCTGGTGTCTCAGATTCGCGCGTCGGTGCCATGGTATGATGGTTATTGCATTCTATCGAGGCTGGACTGGCTTATAAGTTGTCCGTTGGCGATCCAGTGTTACAACGGCCAATGGGAAAGGTCGTATATCGACGAACGCGGGGCGCCGTTCCTGCCAGGGACGTACGGCACCTGCAGCCGCATCGCGTGGTCCATCTCATTCATGTTGTAACGCGGGGTATTGAGCGTTGACAGACGTTTTACTAGCGGTCGACTTGGCTCAATGTGCTCCTAAGCATGCTGAGGTTGTTTGTATATGATAGCTTTGAGTTGTGCCTGTTGCGCTGACTGTGACCGAACATCTTTATCTGTACGATAATGCAGCCGGCCAATGTTGCACCCTATCAGTGCGTGCAACATTTCAGCGATAGAGACACGAAGAGATATAGTGCTAGGAGTACTGTCGTTGCATGGAACTTGTGATTATTAGCGAGACAAATTATTGCGAACGTTGCGAGCACTGGGTGGGGTATGATCTCGAGAGTCAGTACGACTTGGTCCGACTCTGAAAAAATGCATTCTAGTGCTAAGAGTCTGGTAGAACCTTGTTTCTCCAATAAACAGCGGTCCTATAAGTTGCTCCCCGCCGTACTCACAAAGAGACATCTTTATCGCACCTATCGATTGAGATGCACTGTGAGCATTGCGCGGTTGTAGGCTAGCTACTGTCATGCTACATTACGGACGAACACAAAACTGTAACCTTTGCAGCTCTGGTCGACAGTCTCAGTCTCATTTACTACGCTACAAAGGGCCGTAAAAGTGTGTCTCAGCGACACGAACCCATTCCTGCCCATCCAGCTCTTATATGACGCAAGCTTGAAAATGATCAAATGTGCCAGTTATTGTGTCGCCATTTGTACCAGAAGTTGAAATGTGCATAACTATTTACAATGGATAATTCAGTCGACAACCAGTGCTCTTACTGCGAAGCTTACTGCGAAGCAGACGGCTGATCGGACGGGGCCTCAAGAGCAGCCTGCGCAGCCTAAAGTTAGTGGCTATTCGTGTCCAGTCGAATGAACATTTAATGCTGACGGTATGCCCCCTCATTTTTTCCTGGGGGTTTCGCCCCCCCCCCAGACCCCCGTAGCAACTGCTTCGCAGTTGGTCTCAGTATCTGTTGACTTTTCGTTTTCTGGGGGTCCATCCCACCTCGTTAGACACAATCGTAAAGGTTGTATGAGAGCATCCTATGAGCACACAAGCCCTTGGTAGATAAAACCGACCATACACCAAGAGTATCAGCAGCAAACAGAAAAACTTACCTCGGCCTCGCGTTTGGCACGGTTCATTTCAGCACGCTTCTTTGCGTTGGCGTAAACGGTCATGGTCATTCCACCGGCCATGTAGACTGCTTGTTAGTCGCGGAACAAGAGGGAAAGACTCTAAAACTTACTCGATCCGCCAATAATAGAAAGAACAGTGACACGATGAAGCACATCGGCGGCCTGGACATACCAGGGACGCCCGTATCCTCGCACCATTTTGCCTATGTGTGCCGTAAACGTACGATTCCAGGCGGCTAGATTTTGCCGAACGGGCTAGGAATTATCAGTATACATCAGTTAACCATACTAGTACCATGGCCCATTTTCAGCCGTACGGCCATGGGCACTTACAAGGGGGAGGTTTTCAGCGACACTGGTCCTACTAAGCTGCTCTTCGCTGCTTCAGGTTGACTGTCCTTGTGACGTTGGATCTAGAAAATGGCGATGGCAGCCGTCCCACCTTTGAAGTGGAAAAACCTGTAGGACCCTGCCTCGCGAATATGAGCAAGCCGTCCGATAGAACTCAGGACGAAAGGTTAGATTAGAAGAGTGTGGTCGACCGAGTCTACCTCTATATCACCAGCTCTCCTCTATTCAGCATTGGCTCGAGTATTTCCATGCCGACCTTAAAGCGGGATATTACTGAGCGACTTATGAGGATTTTTTGTTCCTCGCACGCAAGCTGCCGCTGAATGATCCTGAAACGCGGAAGAAGTCGGTGGTAGAATATCAGCCTGCACATGAATTGTATATCAGGGCGCGCGAACAGCCGGCGGATCCTTATGTGATTGCTGAATCTTACACGTGCTAACGTTTTCCGGCAGAATTTAGGAGACTTGTTGCATTGCCTTCATATATATGCGGTCAAACACAAGTCAGAAGAAGGGTACACGTTCCTATGAAACCTGCGAGTTTTATAATTGGTATTGCGCCAATATTCGGATGTGCCCCAGTCGGCCTCCAAAATGGACAAGGTAGCAGACTCGGGGGCGCCTGCAAACGCGAACATGGCAAGCTTCGAAGACTATTTCCCCTATGCGCACTCTCAAATGGCGCGATTCGATTCGTGGAAGGCACAATGACTACAGTAGACCAAGAACGCGCGCGAAGCAGCAGGACCTTTGGGCTGAAGGTGACATTCCTCATGAAAACTCCCCTGTTATGTCTACGAGAGCAGTCGGTGTTGTGCTTCGCAAGAGGTGTAAGCAGGCAAATTTGTTGACCATGCGCAATCTGAGGTCACTGCAAGACAAAATGAAAAATAGTTGATTGGTTCGTTAATCATTAATCACTTGTCGCCGACAGGAGTCTGGCCCGATGAGTGGGCGTTTATTTCCTGGGGGCTCTGGCCTCAGGGAGCCGACGTCAGACACGACCTGTGTGTTCTAGTTCTGGTTCCATCATTACGTTTCATATGCTAGATCAACTGGGGCGATACGAGTTCGAGAACGCACAAGTTCAACTGCGAAGCAGTTGCTACGGGGGTCTGGGGGCAGCGACCCCAGAAAAAAATAACGAGCCATGTCAATTCAAAAGTCTAGAAGAGGTAGGTTACAAGATCTTGACCTCCTGGTCCTTCTCGACACCGTCGACATGAGGATGCTGCTCGAGAGTAGTGATCTGGTCGGCCGGAAGCTCGGCGCTGAAGTTAGATACGCTCTCGTGAGAGGTGTCACGCACACAGATTAAATTGTACTTACTGAAAGCCCTTGAACAGAGTGTTTTCGTGCGTCACCTTGCCTCCGCTCGATTCGACGTACTTCTTGGCTCTAAGGTTAGTACGGAGTCCCCAATTGCAGTGGTTAGAGTACGCACTTTTCATACTCGACGTCGGGGACGCCCTCCTTGAAGCGGACCTGCTGTTAGCTTGCGGTTGCGTGACCAGACGTTGCTTTGCGAACCGATGCTTTACGGGGTCATCGACACTCACGATGTAGTTGGTGGTAGGACCGGCAGACATGGTAGAACTAGTCAACGACAGGGTATGCGGGACAACGAGTCTGGAATTGACTAGAAATCGACGCACTGTTGAGGTACAAGAGCAAAATAGGACGCAAGGTGGCGCCGTGTTATCTGTGGTCCCCCGCTTTCAGCCTTGCCACGACTCCTCGATACACATAGCATTGCGATAGTGGCGATAAGCCATGTCACGTGTCGTCATCTCAGCAAGCGTTTGTAGTTGTTAGTGTTGCGGGACCTGGCTTTTTTCCTGGAGGTTCCACCCCCAGACCGCCGTAGGAACTGCTTCGCAATGGAATTGCTCTAGTGCGGGTATGAACACTAAAGCGGTGAATCGAGGCAACAGCAACTATCAGTTTTAAACAACGATGCAACCCTAAATAAAGGCGCAACCCAAATGCGAAGCAGTTGCTAAGGGGGTCTGGGGGTGGAACCCCCAGGAAAGAAAAGAAAAAATGGCACCAGAATACCGATTCCGGGCACCGATCGCGTTTGGATGGCACGGGTCCCGACGAAATTTCGAGACTGCGCCGATCCCCCGCAAAAGTAAAAGGGGGATGGTCCCTGCCATCTCGGTGCGTGCTTTCTAATGAGGGGTCTGCTATGTCACAGGATCAATTTTTTTTCTCTTGGTTCGACGGGTAGGGTCTCAGGGTACCATGTTGACGTAGACCTGGTTTGATGCGTCGAGGGAGTATCTACTCGAAAATCTGAGGGAGTCGAGACGTGAAGATGTGACAAATGGCGTTTATAAAAAACTCGTAACAGCGGGTAATAAAGGACGCGTTTGCAGCCATTTAACACCGCAGAATTGTATGCGTGCCAGCCGGTTATTCAGTGCAGCTCGGCACCTTTGTCGTGCGTACGTGGGCACGTCGTAGACATATGTCTGCGAACCTGGGGCCCGTGGGGAATACCATTCTAACAGAGTCCAGTGACTTGGGCGCGGATTGCTGTCCCGCTCGACTTTGCCGGAAATCCACCGCCTCACCGCCCGACAAATGGTAGCCACGTTGCACAGCAGGTGGGTGGGGTTGCATCCCCCGTTTGGCGGCGCGTGCGGCACGGGCACGGGGATGTGCGGCTTCTCCACCAGAAAGCCCGGGCCGTCCATCTAAAAAACTGGCGGGCGCCTGACCCGCCGGCTGACGCATTCCACAGCACGAAGCGGTGTGCGTCGAGTTGGCACGCAGGCTTTCTGTGCATCTAGCGGCGAGTTGTGAAGTGTTTTTTTTTTGTATGGTGGGGAAAGCCAAAAACCAAGTTTGATTTGTTTTGAACTCGGTTGTTTTTAAGCGAAACGATATCAACGATATCCCAGACGCATTTGCATTATCTCGGCTGCATTTTGGCAGCTTGGTCTTGAAGTCGACCATCTCCGATTAAAAAAAAAAAAAAAGAGAACTGAACAAAATGGACTCGCGGATATCACCTCTGCGGGTAAAAATCCCCTCGAGAGACAAATCAGTCGACGCTACCGACGAGGCCCAAGCGCAGAACCGAGCGGCAAATACGATAGCGCCGCCAGCAGACGACATAATAGGCAACGACTCGGGCAGTCCCGACATTGATCGCCAACAAAACCCGTCGACGCCAGACTCGGCGCTCCCGCTGACGCCCGTCGACGCTGACGGCTCGCCCAAGTTTTTCCGCGTCGTCCCGCCGTCGCCAACGCCTTATCGCCTCGGCCGGCATGACCAGCGGGACGTCGAGCACATCGATCTCAAGCAGGCGGGACTGTTTACAAAGGCTGTTCACAACACCAACCACAGCGCCAAATCCCAATCCAAGTTGACGCTGTTCGATGCAGACCTCGAAATTGCTCGGCCAGAGACGCGACTCGGCGCCGGCACCTTTTGCTACGCTGTCAAGGCAGTGGTGCCGTCAACTGGACACACGTATGCCGTCAAGATTGCGCGCAGCCCCGCCGAGCACGCCACCGTCGTTCGCGAGGCTCTTATTCTGTCGCGCCTTGGCCCTGACGCTGCCAAATCTCACGTTGTCGCGTTCCACGGATATGCGCCGGCGCTCAAGGGTGTTGTTCTCACACAGTACGCAATGAGTATGGACCGGTACTTTGCGCACCGCCGCCTTTCGGCCGACCGCGACTCGTCGCACCTGTTTGTCCCGCAAAACGTGTGGGCCCGATGGGCGCTCGAGCTGCTCGACGCTCTCGAGTACATTCACGCACGAGGCGTAGTTCACTGCGACGTCAAGCCGGACAACATCCTGCTCAACGACACGCTCACTCCCTGCATTGGCGACTTTTCGTCCGCCCTGATCAACGGTCCCGGGGACTTGGACCTGGACCTGGACTTGGACCCCAAAGGTTCTCAGGCAGACCCTGATGCCCTGGCCAGACGCGACAGCCCAAAGGCGTCTGGCATCGGTGCCATCAGTATCGAGTACGCGGCACCCGAGGTCCTCCGGCGCAAAGACGTGCCGCCCACGTCGCAATCGGATCTGTTTTCCTATGGCCTCGTCCTCCTCGAAGCCGCAACTGGCGCCCCGCCTTACTCAGGCGCAGTCAAGGGCTTCACACAAAAATATCAATGGGCAGTCCGAGGTGCCGCGCTCGATGGCTGTCTCCTCGAGCTCGTTCCTCGTATCTCGACGGTCCGCCCGGCACTTGAAGTCATTCTCGAGCACCGTGCAGGCCCGTCTGCCATCCGTTCTGCTATCCACTCCATCTTTTAATACCTCAACCTTTGCTGTACAATATTTTTTTACGACAATAGCTAATGAAATGCATGTTTTCTCCGGTGCTTTTTTTTCCCTGGGGGCGCTGCCCCCAGACCCCCGTAGCAACTGCTTCGCAGTTGGAAACAGTCATTTGGGGGGATGGAATCGAGGCCCAGTTCACGGCTGAAACTGGCCCTCAATCAACTGCGAAGCAGTTGCTACGGGGGTCTGGGCGCAGCCCCCCCCCCAGGGGAAAAACAAAGAGCCAGAGAGAGGACATCCTGATCGAGACACCGCTGAAACAAGCCCTTAATCAACTGCGAAGCAGTTCCCTAGGGGGTCTGGGGGGCCCTCTCTGGCTCTTGTTTTCCCTGGGGGCGCTGCCCCCAGACCCCCGTAGCAACTGCTTCGCAGTTGGAAACAGTCATTATGGGGGATGGAATCGGGGCCTAGTTCACGGCTGAACCAGGCCCCTAATCAACTGCGAAGCAGTTGCTACGGGGGTCTGGGGGCAGCGCCCCCAGGGGGAAAAAAAGAGCCAGAGAGAGGACATCCTGATCGAGACACCGCTGAAACAAGCCCTTAATCAACTGCGAAGCAGTTCCCTAGGGGGTCTGGGGGCAGAGTCCCCAGGAAACTAATAAGGACTATCCTCACCCGATGACATGCGCGATATGCATGCAGAAGGTCATGCACGGCACAAGTGTCAAAACTTTTAGTGCACCGTTGCATGTCCGAGCTTCACAACACCCACACACACACACACACACACCTGGCGAGGAGAAGGGCCAAACGGCAGCTGCAAGAAACGCCTAGGCTTTAAAAAAGTCACAAACCCGAGCCCGTCGCTCACCCAACGAGCAGCCCCGGACACAAGCCGACTCCGGCGAGCGTAACGGGACCGCAACAGGCAACGGCGGTAAAGAAACACAAGCGCGCAAGTTATACGACGTGTGCGTCCCGCATTGCACTACACGTGTACTGGGTGGACAAGACCTTTGTTCTTTTCTTTTTTTCCAGTTCTACTACACAAAGACGCGCTTGCAGAGGCGGCCTGCCGCGAATACGCGCACCAGGTCCGCAAGGCCGCTATACGCATGAGCACAGAGTCGCCGGGCGCGCACTCGGCGGTGCTGGTGCCGGACGTGGCGGTCAAGAGCGAATATGGAGGCGTCGCGACGCCGAGGAGGGGCGATGGACGCGAAGAGCGGTCCGATAGTCATGTGAGCAACAGCGGAGCGGCGACTCCAAGTGCAGACGGCCAGTTTGCGGTGCCAGGCGGTACCGTGACCGCGTCGGTGTCGACGCCGGCCGCCTCCCAGAGCTTGATGGCCACGACAACGACGCCCAGAAATGATACAGCAGCCGCAGCTACAGCACTGCCGGGCGATGCGACGGAAATAAGGCGGCCTATGAAGATTGAGGACATTGCTACGTTCCCATCGGCGTTTCCCATGTCGGCGGCCGACGTGCGGAGCCTGCCGACCGCGTCGGACGCGCGGTCTGAGATCGCCGGGTCGGACGCCGGCACAGAGGTCGACGACCACCGCGTATCTGCGTACGCCCGCCTCGACTTTGAGTCGTTTACTTTTTACGTACAGACACTGCAGGTTGTGCTGGGTCGACGCGCCGAGAACGGCACCGGTATGGTTGACGTGCACCTCGGTCCAACAAAGGCGATTTCGCGGCGCCACGCCAAGATTTTCTACAACTTTCAGACGCAGCGGTTCGAGCTGTCGGTTCTTGGCCGCAACGGTGCCTTTGTGGACGACACGTTTTACGAGTCGGGCTCGACCGTCCCGCTGCGCGACGGCACGCGCATCCAGATTGGCCAGATTCCGTTTACGTTTGTTTTGCCCAATGTACCGGCCGAGGAAGGCGCCGACGCGGCCGGGTCGCAGGGCCAGCATCTGACGCCGGCAGATGTGGTTGGCAGCAGGGCCGACAGCGGTGGCGCGTCGTACGCGGGCTCGCCAATGCCGCGCAAGTCGTCTGCGTCGCCGGACCACACGACGGACCCGCAGTTGCGTGGAGCTGGTGGTGCTGATAGCGATGCCAAGGCATCCAAGAAGAAGGTCAAGAAGGAGTACAAGCCCGAGGAGATCCCCGAGGAGTACCGCGTCAAGCCAAACCATTCGTACTCGCATCTAATCGCGACGGCTCTGCGGCAGCGGGCCCCGCCCCGTGGAATGAGTCTGGCAGACATTTACAAGGCTATCCAGGAGATCTTCCCCTATTACGAGTACTGCCCACCGGGCTGGCAGAACTCGGTGCGCCACAATTTGTCGTCGAACCGCGCGTTCAAAAAGGTATCAAAGGAGGGAAAAGGGTTTCTATGGGGCATTGATGAGGAGTACTTTAAGGAGAAGGAGCTGCAAAAGCAGCGGCAGGCCATGGCCAAGAGCAAGGCGGCCGCCAACGCTGCGGCGGCGTCTAATGCTGCCGTGGCCACTAGCGGTGGTTCGGCAACAATGCCATCGGCGGTGACGGCCGACCACAAGCCAATGCTCAGCATTCCTGGCGGCATCTTGTCTGCCAGTGGAAGTGCAGATGTGTCCTCCACCAAGCCCGAGCGCGAAAAGACAATTGCCGAACTGGCGCGCGAGATCGAGATCCAGCGCGACTCGACGTACAGGCGCAACTACTCATCCATGACGCGCGACGGCGCCGTCGCTGGGGGCGGCAAGCATCCCGACGACAATGGTACTGTATCCGGCGGGCTGCAAGTTCCCGGCTGGCGCCCATCAACGACGCCATCGCCCAACAGCATCCAGGCACAGCTGGCTGCAAATCTACAGAACCGGCAACGCCCACACGCGCCGCCGGCTCAGCAGCCGTCGCTGGCGGCTGGTCAATCGTCATTCCGTGCCCAGCCGTCCCCGCCGGTACAAAACCACCACCACCACCAACAACAACAGCAACAGCAACAACATATTCCTCAGACACTACGGCAGCAGACGTCGGTGCCTAGTATGCGTGTTCAGCCCCAGGTTATCCCGCAGGCAACGCAACAGCGCCAGCACTCGCCTGCTTCAGGCCCGGCTGCCTCGGCTGCATCTGGTCCGACCCCCAAGCCAACCGGTGCTGCCGCAGGACTACAACTGTCGAAAGAGACCATGGCCGTGCTCGGTGTTTTGCAAAAGAAACTGCAATCGCAGCTACAGAATGTGGGCGGCAGCAACGTCAACTCGCAGCTCATCACCAATGCTCTCGCCGTCGTTATCGCCCAAGCGGCTAAATCCGGTGGCGGCGTCGGCAACATTTCTAGTATTCTCAAGGACCCGTCACAGCTGACACAGCTGCTCCAAAAGGCCATGGCCACGATTAATAAAGGCAAAAGCGGTTCGGCAACGCCTGTTCCGGGCCCTAGTGGCGTTGGCAGTGGCGTCCCCAGCGGCAGCTCCACGCGCGCAGCCTCGCCAAACGCTCACGACCAGCCACAGGGACGTTCCGCATCGCCTCCAGCGCCCATGGCCTCGGCCTCGCCGCTACAGCAAGCCCAGCAGGCACAACAGTCGCCAGAATCGGAACAGGCTCAGCCCGTTCAGCAACCAGCTCAGATGCCCGAACGGCCGCCTCAGCAGCCACTGGGACAATCCACGGTGGCCACTAATCCTGTGCCGCCTTCAGGTTCTCCTCCGGCTCGGTCTCCGTCCCAGACTGCAGCTCCTGCTGCGGCTGCGGCTGCGACTGCTGCTCCAGGTCCAGCTCCTGCTACTGCTCCAGCTCCTGCGTCGACCACGGCATCAGCAGCATCGGTACCAGCAGCGCCAAAGCAGGCCTCGCCGCCGCCAGCACCTGGAACAGCGACCGGCCAGAAGAAGCCCACCACGGCAGCCGAAATCGCTCGTGTTCTCGAGCAGGCGAGCAAGATACCTAATCCGTCGCCAAGTGTTCGTGCTGCTTTGGAACAGCTACGGGCGAAACTCGACGCCCTCAGGGCCCAAGAAGCTCGCAAACGGCCGTCCGAGGAACCCCTGGAGCAGCTCGACTCGTCCAGCGTCAAGAACTTTAAAGGAGCGGCCTAAGGGCCCTCGTTACGACTTTACGATTTCACGCTAATCTGTAGATTAATATTCTCGTCAAATGCATAATCGTACGATTGATTTGATCAACTGGTGGCTATTTTCTTTGTTTCCTGGGGGCGCTGCCCCCAGACCCCCGTAGCAACTGCTTCGCAGTTGAAGTTTGGGGCAGACAGGGCACGCAGCATCGAACCTGTAAGATCCCAGACTCCCCGAAACAGAGCAGCACAACGAGGATCTGGGAACAACAAAAAGTCCTGTAAAAGTTACATTCGCATCATTATATGTTTATGAAGTATGTCTAAGCAGCGAGCTTGGTGACAACGTTGTTGAACGAGCCCTCCTTCTCCTTGGCGTCCCAGAAGGTCGTGAGAACGTCATGGTTGCCGTGGTACTTCCATCCCTCCTCGGTGATGTGGTAGAGGTTAATCGAACCACCAGAGAACGCGTCGCGGTGGGTGGCCGCCAGAATCGAGCGCTTGCCGAGATCGAGCGCCTCCTCAACAGTCAAGTCCCACTTGTAGTTTGTGTCCAGCACACCGTACGCGAACGTCTGACCCGAACCGACGCAGAACAAGTCACCCTGCAGACGAGTGCCATCCGAGTCCACGTAGAAAATGGCCGGTCCCTCACGCTTTGTCACACCGCAGATCATCGTACCCATCGATAGACCGTATCCCTTGTACTCGTATACGAGGTTTGACAAAATCTTGGATGCCGCCGCAACCGAAATGCGCTCCTTGTTGCGCAGCTCGTGAAGCCGGCACTGCGAACCAAGCCACGTCTCCCAGTACTGACAGTCGGCAGCACCACCGGCCATGGTACCCAGTAGAAACGGGTTGATCTCAATGACCTTCTTGACCGTCTGCGACGAGATCCAGTTGCCGGCAGTAGCACGCGAGTCGACAGCCACAACAATCCCGCCCTGGAACCGGAATGCAAGCGTTGTCGTACCATGTGCAATCTTAATCTTGACATCGCCATTGGACATGTCGTCAGTGTGTGCCCTCAAGAAAGCGGCAGGCTGTTGTTAATCAATTGCGGTCGACGTTTGCCAACTTCAAGCTGAATGCTTTACCTGTGAGATGGGTGGCAACGACATCGATGGCACCAGGCCTTCCACGGGGGCCTTCTCGACATCCACATTGGACTCCTCTGCACGCTTGAACGTGTACTTTCGTGCTATCGAATCCATTGCGGCAGTTGTGCTCTATGTATTGCGCAGTGGCGTTCAATACTGCTCTTCACTGCACTTTAAGCTTCCCAGTCCCACGTTACTAGAATGGACGGTAGTTGGTCACAGTACTTTAAGGGTAATACTATGAGACAGGAGATTAGTCCGGTCAAACTTTGGTTTGTTCAATTGCAGACTGTTTGCCCTTGTCCCTAAAGTTATATTTACCAGAATTCTACGTTGGACATGTGCTTCTACGGGCGGCTTTTGCTACCGTTTCCCTCGGTATACTGTGTGGGCCCCAAAACTACGTTGCACTTCTAGTTCCTCTTTCGCCTTCCCACACCCCCCTTCTCGACCGTAAAAAATCGAGCTCCCCCCTCGAGCCCATCAAAACACACAACACAAACCATGTCTGAGTCCGCGGAGAAGACCAAGCAGGAGACCCCTGCCGTTGAGGGCAAGACCGAGACTGTTGAGAAGACGACTGAGGCCCCTGCTGCCGACTCGTCGTCCAGCAAGCCCGTGTTTGGCTCGTCGTTCAAGCCTAGCGTCCCTGCTGCTGGCGCCAACGTGTTTGCCGGTCTTTCGTCGGACAGCAAGCCTGAGGAGCCCAAGAAGGAGTCCGGGGAGAAGAAGGACGGTGAGGGTGAAGATGAGGAGGCCCCTGAGTCGCCTGATGTTCACTTCGAGCCCATTGTGAAGCTTGAGCGTGTCGAGGTCAAGACTAACGAGGAGGACGAGGAGGTTATTTTCAAGATGTAAGTGATTTTCATTTCGGAGATGCAAAGTTTGCGGAAGAATGTTTTTTTTCTAGCGGGAGAGCGGGAGTTTGGATTTCCGATGCTCTTTGAAAGCGTGTTTTCTAGAAAGTAAACACCTTTTGATCCTTATAGAGTTGGATCTTGGATTCATAGTTCTGTCCGATCCTACCCGTCACATGACATTTTCACTAGTACGCTGCTAACAACAGTCGTGCCAAGCTCTTCAGATACCATGCCGATACCAAGGAGTGGAAGGAGCGTGGAACCGGTGACGTCCGCTTCCTCAAGCACAAGGAGACCAACAAGGTCCGTCTCGTGATGCGCCGCGACAAGACCCTCAAGATTTGCGCCAACCACTACATTCTCCCGGAGTACGAGCTCAAGCCCAATGTCGGCAGTGACCGATCGTGGGTCTACAACGTTGTTTCCGACATTTCGGAGGGTACTCCTGAGGACCAGACCCTGGCTATTCGATTTGCCAACTCCGACAACGCCAACAACTTCAAGGAGGAGTTCACCAAGGCCCAGGAGCTTAACAAGAGCAAGAAATAAGTGTAGCATGAATTAATAGATCACACTTGGTCGAGGTTTCACACAGAAGACAGAGTTAGGGCGGGAATCTAATGAGCAGTTAAACTCCTCCCTTGCAATATTGATTACTAGTATTCACAATATCGTTGCGGTGTGTTGTGGGTGTGTTTTCTAAATTTCTACGTCGTACATAATCGATCACCGAGAACATTGAACTCGTGCTACAATAATCTACACAGATCAGGGGAAACAGACGCCGCGTTTGTTCCATGAGCGCGCGCATGAGATACGAATTCGTCGGTCACCTGTTATTGTCAGTAATGATTTGTTATTCGTCGTCACGGTAACTAAGATTCGAAGTTGAGTCGTATGGGTTGTCCCTGTTTACCCATTTGGGTAATTGTGACTGCGTGCTCACAAATACCGTGGACTCGACGGCCGCGATGCACGCACGACCTACTGACTCGAGTTGGTGGAGAATTGCAGCTGGACCTTCGACACACCAAATAATCAGAAGCAATGGTATGTGTTTCGGCGCCTGGTTAACGAGTGTTTGAGCGATTCATGATGGGATGAGGAGGATTATTTTGGATATGTTTGTTTGCGATATGTTTGACCGCCGTGGAGTCATGAATTACGGGTGAAGACACAGATACAAAGCAGATGACAAGGCTCTTTGGATCTTTGCTAAAGGAGTTGGACAAATTTGAGTAATTTAGACAAGTTTGAACAAAAGAGAGATAGTGTGGTCGTTTATTTTTTTTCTCGCCATGAGTTTAAACCAAACGTTTGTCAAGCGAGATTGTCAAGATCACAGAACCCGCTGAAACAGTTTATCAAAGGTACATAGACTAACAGCAGTCGTCCGACAAGAGCGCCAACCCCATGCGAGAGCTGCAGATTGAGAAGCTCGTTCTCAACATCTGTGTCGGTGAGTCTGGTGACCGCCTGACTCGTGCCGCCAAGGTGCTCGAGCAGCTCTCTGGTCAGACCCCGGTCTACTCGAAGGCCCGCTACACTGTCCGAACCTTCGGTATCCGCCGTAACGAGAAGATCTCGGTCCACGTCACCGTCCGTGGCCCCAAGGCTGAGGAGATCATTGAGCGTGGTCTCAAGGTTAAGGAGTACGAGCTCAAGTCGCGCAACTTCTCGGAGACCGGCAACTTCGGCTTCGGTATCAACGAGCACATCGACCTTGGTATCAAGTACGACCCTGGTATCGGTATCTACGGTATGGACTTCTACGTCGTCATGGGCCGCAAGGGCTTCCGCGTTGCTCGCCGAAAGCACGCCCGCGCCAAGGTCGGCAAGTCGCACCGTCTTTCGCGTGAGGACACTATCAAGTGGTTCAAGCAGAAGTACGACGCGGTCGTCCTCGACAAATAGATGGTTACGTAAATGACGAGGTTAAAAATGGCATCTGTACAGTAATGTTTTTCTAGGTGTCCAATGATATGTTAAAAATCGCTTGTACACATTGTTGTAGTTTTGCGTTTCAAATCTGCCTTTTGTTTTGTCTTGAGTCGTGTTTGGAGACAACGGCAATAGCCAGATCAAAATCGTTGGATGCATTAACTATTTTTAACGACTTATCTCGTAGGCTAAGAATGTCTATTAGTCGTCCTTTTTGGTGGATCCAGACGAAGCAGCCGTCATGGACCACCGCAGAATTGTCCGGTACAGTCTAAACACTGTAAAGTCTGGCCATAACACATCCTCGAAAACAACCATGGCTCCGTCGTGCGACTGCCATAACATGAAATCGCTAAATCGCTCCATGCCGGACGTACGGATCAAAATGTCCATGGGTGGAGAGTCCCGCGTGTACATGTGGGATTCAAGAGCCGCCTCATCTATGCTTGTCGGGTCGAGTTTGCCTGCCTCTGCCTCTTCAGCCAGCATGCGGATAGCGTGTGCCATGTCGTCGCGCGAAGTGTATGGACAGCATACGTTGAGTGTTGCGTTCCGGTTGTTCTTGGTGATGTCCATGACTTTGCGGCACACCTCGGCAACGTCCTCGGGAAGTAGCGATATATCCCCAAGCACACGGACGCGGATGCCATACTGATCCGCCAAGTCACCGTGCTCTACAATCTGTAGGAGTCGCGACTTGGCTAGCGCCATCAGATTGTCGACCTCTCGGGCCGGACGCTTGAAATTTTCTATGCTGAACGCAAACACCGTCACCGCCTCCACGCCAAGCTGGTAGCAGAATTCGAGCACTTCCAGCATGGTGTCAAAACCTTTGTTGTGTCCCTCGCGCGTTTCCTGCTTCATACGCCTCGCGTAGCGCCGGTTTCCATCCATGACCAGCGCGATATGCCGCGGGACAGGACCCGCGCGTAGCACATTAGTGAAAAACTGCCGTGCCCATCGCAGACAGTAATTCAGTACCGGAAACCGTGAAATGCTAGTTTCCATTGTCCTATTCCCATCAGAGCCGTGCCGCTTTTCTTTTGCCCTGATTGCCTTGTGGTTACTGTACAAAAAAACCCAAGTTGTGGCCGACAGGTCGGATCGCGACGGCTTTTTTACTCTGATGAGGTGTCGTACCGAGCTTTTGGCTGGGGCCACGAGGCTCACTGGACCCTCTTCAGCCGCACTGTCGCCCAGCTGTCGGATAGTTACAACTCACCGTTGGAGACATATGTTGAGCTGGTCTTAGGGCCTGATAGGGGCCTAGCGCAGGGTCTTTTTGAATGTAGCCTGCTTATTTGTTTTCGTACGTGGTACTAGCCAAGCATATGACCGATTTGCGACACTCACTAGACTACACCCATGCGGTCGACGACGTATAAATAACTCGTGAATAGCATGTATATGAGTGGTTCTTTATGAACTACGTACGTCTGGTATTCTTGATCCTGCGTTAACAGACGCCGAAAGATGAGCATACCCGAGACAATAACCTGCACTATTCGTGAACAAAGAACCAAACGACGACCGAGGTTCCATATCTTTGCCTTTTGCCTTGCCCTGCTATCCAGTTGCTCCCTGTGAGCACGTTCCAATTTAGTCGCAGCTCAGAATTGACTACGCGACAACAGGCACTCAATACGCAATAGAAAAAAAAAACGACTCTTAAAATAATTGGTACCCACTCGTGAAAATCCCCGATGCCTATTGGCTCAATGGTCCTATATCCAAACCGGACCAAATCCAACCTTCCAAATTTCAAGGGCAAGGGCACACGTCGCGATAAACTACGGCTGGAAAAACCTGTAGTTTAGCTTGCAAAGCGGCCGGAAGACTGGCAAACTCATTTGACCCTGCGGATGATGGAATAGAAGGGAAGAGGAATTGGTACCAGATATTTCACAGACAAAAGGACACATCTACTGGGAGGACATTTTCTGTTTTACTTTGCTAGAGCCATCAAATACAAAACGACTGCGCAAATGTCTTTGCTTCGGCCGTCGTCAAGAATAGGTGTCGTTTCGGCGGCACGCACCCGGCTTCTCGGCAATCAGCCGAGAGCTCTCATGACCCGATGCATCCGTCACAAGTCGATGCTCTCTGAGGCGGTCAAGGCCATGGCCGGCAGCAGCGGTCGCCCGGCGTCAGAGTTCCAGTCGGCCGTCAACTCGGCAACCAAGCTGGTCGAACCAGATACGCCCGTAAACGACCCGTTTTCGATCGTGTCCAAGGAGATGTCGACGCTCGCCAAGAACATTGGGTCGCTACTCGGCTCGGGCCACCCGACGCTCAACAAGGTCGCCATGTATTACTTTGAGAGTGAGGGCAAGCATGTGCGCCCACTCATTGTGTTGCTGCTGTCCAAGGCTCTGGCGGCGATCCCGGTGGAGCAGCGCGACCGTGGCTCGCTAGATACTGCCGACGTGCACGCACATAAGCCGATGAAAGGCGAAGGCATCGACGACCCGCTCAGCCCGCTCGGCATTCTCCACGGTATTTCCCCAGACATTGTGCTCAATCCGCTGAGCCGGCCGCAGGACCCACTGCCGGCAGAGTCCAACGGTATTCTTCCGAAGCAGCGCCGTCTTGCCGAGATTGTGGAAATGATCCACACAGCTTCGCTCCTTCACGACGACGTCATTGACAACTCCCCGACGCGGCGATCGCGGCCGTCTGGCAATATCGCGTTTGGTAACAAAATGGCCATTCTGGCCGGCGATTTCCTGCTGGGCCGTGCTTCTGTGGCGATCGCGCGTCTGCGCAACGCCGAGGTCATTGAACTGCTGTCGACGACCATTGCAAACCTTGTCGAAGGCGAGTTTATGCAGCTGCGCAATACCGCCGTCGACAACACGCTTGAGGCAAACCGCGCATCCTTTGAGTACTACATCCACAAGACGTATCTCAAGACGGCGAGTCTTATGTCAAAGTCATGCCGAGCAGCGGCGGTATTGTCGGGAGCGCGCGACCCAGTCGTCGAGGCAGCGTATTCCTATGGCCGCAACCTCGGCCTCTGCTTCCAGATTGTGGATGACATGCTCGACTACACGGTGCCTGAGTCAGATCTCGGTAAGCCGGGCAACGCTGACCTCAAGCTAGGGCTCGCAACCGCCCCCGTTCTGTACGCATGGGAGCACTACCCCGAGCTGGGAAGCATGATCCGCCGCAAGTTCGACGAGCCGGGCGACGTCGAAAAGGCTCGGCGATTTGTGGCCGAGTCAAACGGCGTGGAAAAGACCCGTCAGCTTGCAATCAAGTTTGCAAACGACGCCCTCAAGGATCTCGAGATTTTGCCGCCATCGGATGCGTTGGATGCCCTCAAGCACCTCACAATGGCTGTTCTCGACAGAAAGAAATGACCTTCTCCAATTACGTCCCCTGCATTTTGATCCGTTTCTTTGTTTGGAGATCCTCTGTACATATATACATACCTTTCGAAACATACAGCATAGATGCCCGTTTTTCTTTTTTTTTTTTGGTTTTTTTGGTGTGTGTGTGTGTGTGTGTGTGTCTCCTAGGGAGCGTTACTCCAAATTTGGTTTATCACACAACGATGCCAAGGATCATGTTTCGTGCCAGCCAAACTCCGCGTCCCAGCGTACGACATGCGCCTGGCTTTGCAAATGCGGTCAATTGCTGTGTCCAGGTACAGTTCGACCCGATCTTGGAGCCACGCCCACATGGCGTATCTGGTATCCAGCATGTTTATAGTGGGCGCAATATCCGGCACTTCGTCGTCTTCGCTCAATTCGAGAGCATCACTGACAAATAAAGACGTAGGATGGCCACGAAGAGTGTCTCTGTCGACCATGCTGGCTGACATGAAATGGCTCACGTACTGCCGTATGACCCAAAGAAGGCTCTTCATCCGCTTGTTATCTACCTTGACACGCTCCGCTTGACGCTCAGACGTCTCTAGGACCTTGACAGCCTGTCTGCGAGCATCCTCGATAACTTCCAAGCAGTCAAGTAGTATTTTGTAGTCCTCCGTTCCCTCGATATTGCTGCGAGCCAAATCTGGAGTCAGTCGTGCGAGGCACTGTCGAATTGCCCGGCATGCATTGGCGATACGGGCGTCGGCCGACAATTCCAATAGAGGCTCAATCGCCCACGCAGCAGCCGCACTTTGGCCGAGCTGAGGATGAGCGAGCACGTACTCGGCTACCCACAGGTCAATTTGTTCCAGATCCTCTGGGGACCCATGTTCCATTGTGTCCAAGGGGGTCAAAGCTGGATCTCTGTGGGGAATATATTCTGACCAGCCGTGCGCTTGCCTTAGTAGGCAAGGACCCCTCAATTTAAGTCGACGAGGTTTTGATAGTTGAATTCCTTGTTCTACTTGTCTAAACACAGTAAAATGTTTGGATCAAGCCCAGCGTGCTAGATTCCGCAAGTTACAGTTGGCAAATAGGCTTAGCAGTCGAATCGTTCTATGCCCCCCAAATCTGTATAAGTTTCCTAATGTCCACTCATATGTGCACATCAACTGGCATCATCTGCAACATCCACATCAACATATAAGATAAAAATACAAAATAGTCTAAAATACAAATGCACTCGTAAAGGGGGTCATCACGCCGAAATCTCGCCACTGATGGTAGCCACAAGGGCCATGTACTGCGAGCTCGATTCCTCGTCATCGGTAGCAGTGAGGGTATAGTTACCAGAACCGTTGCTCTCAAGGGTACCACGGCTTGTAGACGTGACCTTGTACTTGGGGTCGAGCGAGAACGAAACAACCCACTTGGAACCAATCGGGTCGAGTGTAGACGTGTATGCGTGGACAACGCCCTGGAAGTGCGAGTCATCCGTCTCTTGGACGACGACAGTGCCCTCGAGTGCGCGCGGGCCGTCAGAGCGCTTGGAAACCGAGTCCGAGGTCTCGGCGGTCGCCTCGCATTGGCCATAGTTAGGAGTGCTAGGCCAGGCACAGAAGAGAGCACCATTAAGGTTTCGGCAGACGGTTCCAGCAGCGCACGGACGGACGACCCACTCGCCGTAGACGCACTGAGCGAAAGCAGTTCCCGAGCACTCGAGTGCGCCTTCAACAGAGCACGATCCACCAGGCGTCGGGCAACCCGACGGGACGCTAGAGACTGAAGCAGAAGCAGATGACGCAGTGCTCGTGCCAGCAGCGACAGAAGAAGGCGTAACTGCCTCAGAAGACACAGGCGAGGTCGTCGGAATAGCTGGGTTGGTCGTTAGCGAAGCGATAGGAATCAGCGGACCGCTGACATCGGCAGGAATGGAGACGGAAGTCGAAGAAGTTGTAGCGACTGTCTGAGGATCGGTGGAAGTTGTAGCGACTGTCTGGGGATCGGTGCCAGCACTAGAATTAGGAACAGCCGCGGTCGAAGTGGAAGACGAAGAAGTTGAAGGCGACTCAACTGCGGGGACAGTCTGAGTGGGAGACTCCGAGGTGGGCGTGGTATCAATCGGAGTAGTAGACGACGAAGTCGGCTCGACAGTGTCCTCAGGAACAGAGGACGTCTGGTCAGCAGCAGGAGCGGGCGAGGAGGTCTGCTCGACAGGTGTCTGAGAAGACGAGGCAGACTCGTCAGTAGGAGCAGCAGTGCTTACGACAGTAGACACGCTGGATGAGGAAGCAGAGTTGGTCTCCGAAGCAGGCGGGGCCACTGCAGAGGACTGGACCGCGCTCGACTGAGGAGACGGCTCACCACTGCTAGTCTCGGAAGTCGCGACCGGCAAAGACGAAGTTTGGACCGTGCTCGACTGAGGAGACGGCTCACCACTGCTAGTCTCGGAAGTCGCGACCGGCGAAGACGAAGATTCTGAGACGGCAGAAGAGCTCCCAACTGCCACGGAGGAGGAAGCAGAAGACTCAGAGGTGGCAATTGATGACGAAGCAACTTCAGAGGAGGAGGCAGGCGCAGAGGAAACGGGAGCAGCCGTCGAAGGCGGAGCAACACTGCTGATGGTGCTGTTGACGAATTGCGCCGATGAAATAATCGCCGACGAAGCAACTGACGAGGCAGCCGAGGAGTTAGCCGATGATGAAGCAACAGATGAAGCAACTGACGAGGCGACCGAGGAGTTAGCCGATGGTGAAGCAACAGATGAAACAACAGGCGAGACGACAGACGACACGATGGATGAGGAGACAAACGAAGAGCTCAGAACGACAGAAGACCGACTCTCGCTAGAAGCGACAGAAGCCGAAGTTGACGAGTTCGTCGCGTCGGCGACGGCCACAGTGGGACCCACCTGATCCTTTTGTCCAAACGGCGCAACAGAAGACACCGCACTTGCAACTGCGTCAGGAGCGCTCGAGGCACTAGACACATCAACGCCGGCAGAAGAGTACGGAGCCCACGGAGAACCCGCCGAAGAAGAAGGAACCGACTCAATTGCAGAAGATGAAGGAGCCCATACATTAGCCGAGGACTGAGCAGAAACAGCAACCGAAGAAGGCTCCCAAGCGGCTACCGAGGAAGAAGAAGAAGGCTCCCAAGCGGCGACCGAGGAAGAAGAAGGCTCCCAAGCAACTGAGGAGGAAGGCTCCCCAACTGCAACCGAGGAGGAAGAAGGCTCCCAGGCAGCAACCGAAGAAGAAGAAGGCTCCCAAGCAGCGACAGATGACGAAGTAGCAGTAGTGGCAGCCTCCGGAGTCCACCAAGCAATAGTGGAAGTCGACTGCGCCTGAGTGGACGAAACAGCGGCAGGAGACGAAGTGGCAGCAGTAGACGTGAGAGCAGCAGATGATGAAGAACCAGTGTCGACAGCTCCACCGTCAAGGCCAGCCTTGACGGCCTGCGCAAAGTTTTGCGAGTCAGACACTGCATTAGCCCAAGCCTGCGATGCATCCCACATCATGACACCACCAAAAGTGTTGTACGTCGATTGAAGATAGTTGGCAGCCTCGACAACGGTAGAAGCCGGCTCGTAACCAGAGCCAGCCGCCGAAGAGGACGCGGGAACACCGAGGTACACCTTGGCATTGGAGTTGTAGGACTCGGACGTCACGAACGAATCCCAAGAGTCGTAGTTGAAGTTGGAATTAGTGTCGCCAGAAGCCCAGTTCTGCATGCCACAGTAGTTGTTGTAGAACTGGACAAAGATGAAGTCAAACGGAGCAGTCGTCAGGGCACTGTTGAGGAACGAGTCTGGAATAGGACACTGCGGAGCAGCAGACAAGTAGTAGTCCTTGCTGGCACTGTCGTAGTGCGTCTTCATCCGGTTGGCAAACGCACCATAGCCAGTACTCGTGCCGCCCTCAATATCAAGGTCGAAACCGTCAACGATGGCGTCGTCAAACGGGCGCGTGTCGCTGCTGCCACCGCCGAAAAGGTTCCACAGCTCGTCGGCAAACGATTCGGCTTCCGTGTCGTCGCTGAAGCCGTATGAACCAGAAGCACCGCCCAGAGACAAAAGGACCTTCTTTCCAAGTGACTGGCATGTCTTGATATCGTCCCCAATCTGGCTACAGTGCAGCAGATTCGTACCGTCAAAGTATGTGCCCTCGCATGCGTTGCCAAAGTTCACGGCTGGCAGGTCGCCAGTGGAATAGAAAATATTGAGAAACGACAACACCAAAATGTCGGTGGCATCATCTTGGCAGTAGTAGCTTAGTTGCTCTTGGGTGCCAGAACCGCCTGCGGAGTTCTGACCCCAGTACACAACAACATTGTCGTTACCCGAGGCAGAGAAGGCCAGCGCCCGGCTGGCCAGAAGCAGTACGCTCAGCGACCGCCACAACATGCCTATTTTTTGTTTGCTTGAGGTTTCCAGCTCACGATTAACTCATCTCGGAGTCTTAATGGCTCTTATATATCGAACAAGGACGGACTTTTCGACTACGATGATCTGCGCCAACGGCCGACTTTTGGACTGCAGAGTGCTCGCAGGGCACCCTGCATAAGGATCTGCGAAGGCTGGTCGGCAAAGTACTTTGTCAGGTGCGGGGTGACTATTGGGGAAATTTTATTGGCGATCATTTGAGCCGCAATATCACGGTTCGCGATGAATAGCATATCGGCAGCGCGTGTTCCGGACATTGGGATTGCTCTCGAAAAAGAGCGGTGCACTAGTGAGGACATGGATAGTGTAATTGATTAGGAAAGGTTCAAGGGCCGGTGGTCATTCCGAGAAAATGGCTCTGTTAATCAGAAGGCATTTGTGGGCACAGTTGCAGACATATAACATGAGACTGCATTTCTTCTGGATGCAACGCCTCAGACCGTTAGAAGAAGTCACAAAAACTTCTGTGCGCAAATTAGATCGTATGGCAAGTTCCGCTGTGCTGTTCTGGTATGTTGCTCGTTGTGCTCGTGCCAAGGTACCAAACTTTCGGCTGGGCTCGGACGTTCACGGGCCACCTGACGGCTCCTGGTTGCCCTCTGGCGGCCGTACATCCTCTGGAGTGCCGGGAAGTACGCAATATCAGCGCATTGGGCGCCGTTGTGTAATCCGGCGTATCCGTCTGGGTGCATTGCCGCTGCGTAGAAACAAGGCGCACTGTTGCGTCAAGCAGAACTGCGCGCGAACATGGTAAACGCCTTATCCGTTTGACGCGTCATTGGAATGGCTCGCTCTGCTGTTTTGAGTCGGATCTCATTTAGATACAATATCTAGGATTCAGGGGTGGCGTTCACCGAATCGGTAGGTATGTTCCCCTGATGATAGAGACTTCTTTCAATGAGAACAGCTGAATTAACAGCTGTTCTTGCACCTGAATATTAACTCTGGCTGGCGCGTGAGACGTGCTTGAAGGGTCCGTGATGCTCATTCATTGAATGCGTTAACGTTTAATTTTAGGCGACCCGTGGTCCATGTGCCTGCCATCTGCGGGTCAGAGACAGCAATGGCCTGGAGGGTCGATTGACCAAACAGGCCAGTTACGAGAAATACCTGCGCCAGAACTATAATAATAGTATACCTTTTTTTCGTCTTAGTGAACACCTGGGCCAAAATTTGTCGACACTAGACGGTCCTTCTGGAACTCGCTAACTTCGAACCGAACATAAGCCGCACATGACAGATGCAGATATCTGCATGTCGATCTCGATTCTGGTGATGAGCATCCGGCCACACGAATTATCGTTGGTTGAGCGCATTTTGTTTTTGTGCGATTTTGCCTAATTCTGGACAAAACTTCGACCAAAGTGGATACTAGTGGATGCTATACGCCGTGCATCCGCTCGTGATGTTGGCGCTGCCGCTTGGTCCGTGCGTTCTCCTATTGTACCACTGACAACGTGTTCAGCATTGCTCGTAGCTCTGCGCTCGCAGACAACGGTACAAAGCAACGATGCAGTATCTCCTTTCTTTGTCGCCTCATGTGGTTGCTGGTAGCATTGCTATTCGATAAGATCCGAAATACGTTCACTTCTAAGCCGAGAGCTTCCTCATGAGCAACGTGACCACATCATGGACACTGTTGCGCCAGTCTACACGAGACGACACGAATTCTCCCAAATTGTCCACTATCTGCGCTATCGGGTAAAGCAGGTCAGCCACCGGGAATGTTCCGCGCTTCCCCGGCGTTCGGCAGCGGACGCATGCCGACGCCGATCCTGCAATGTGTTCAATGCTCACCGTCTACGGTGGGCCACAAACCGTGTAGCAGAAGTGTACAGGGAAAATGGGACCAGTTGTACGTAAGAGGATTACAGGGTATGGAGGATGGAAAGACTCCATTGCCTCGCCATCAACGAAGGCACCCTTCGTTGGAGTTGGCGGAGTCTTCAACTTACAGTCCGTGGAGTCTTCGAAATCCGTTGACTACGCATCGCCCTCGCCAAGCAGATTCAATCGCGTGGCTGTCACACAGTTTCTGCATCAAGATGTTTGTATGCGATAAATCTAGATCTACGAGATCTCGCTAGCGCAGGTCCACCATGTGAGTTCAGTTGCGATGCCGGGGGTAACATTTGGTCGGTACCTCAGTTCGAGACGGTGTAACGTCCACTTCTGGAATGAAATACGAAGGATATGACATAATACATGGCAGTTAGCGTGTTCAGAGTTATTATAAAAATAGTGGAAACAATACTGCAAATGACTACATAGTTGGCTGGAAACATGATGCATGGATCAGCATCATCGCGTATTGGAGTACACTGAGAGCCGATATCTGTAGTACACACTGCAAAAAGTAATAAAATGCAGGAACCGGGTGTCAGCCCCCTCTCGATCGTACTCCACACTACAGTGAATGTTTACTTGAATGGCTCCTTCGTAGCACAAGTAGCGAAAATCACGCCCACGCCAGTCCAGTAGGCAGTGGGGCAATAGTCCCTGCTTTCTATATGGGCTTCTGGCTCTTGCTCAGAATTGCTACACTAAAAGAACCGATCGATACAGCGAGGCGGGTGCAGGGATCAACAGAACTCCACATGCGTCCAGTACTCCAGCTCGTATTCTAAGCTGTGTACTCCACAAGCCACACTACCCGCTAATCATGCAGGAACAGTACTGAGAGAAGTCCAATGCCGAGTCAGCCGTTTGCCATCTCCTCTCACCTCTTGGAACCGGACAATTGCGTCGTTTGAGCCCCATTCACCAACATACATTTCAATCATGACGCATTAAACTATTATCGTGAACTCGTATATCATCACTCAACAAGTTGAGACGGATCGCGGCACTGAAGAATAGACTGAATTGACGATGCAAGCGCTGACCCAACTAGTCTCCGCTGGTTCACGCCAGGTTTGTAGAGGCCGTCGAATGCTCCAGTGCCGGCCTCTTTCAGCTGCGCCATCAGCCGGGCCAGATTACCGTGTGCCGCGGCGATCCCCTCGCCTATCTGTGGCGTCACATACTTTATCATTGTGAGGGCCTTGGCGGTCGCGTCCTTCGCGTCGGCGCCAGAGGGAACACGTCCAACATCCAGCAGTCCTAATTCATGAGATTTGTGGTCAGACCAGTGCGCCATCGACACGTCTTGCGCAAGGTTGCATATCCATGTTGCGGTATCTTCATCGCTCACAGTATGCACAACTTTGACATCGTGCTCGACCTCTAGTTGGGCTAGCCAGCGCAAAATTCTCTTAGGAGATAGCTCGTCCATGTTCGCAGACTGAGTGCGCCGAAGGCGCCGTGGAGACGTGGTGTCGGAATTTTGCATGTGCTCTAGCACGCGCATGCGGACTTGACGATTCTGCTCGTTTTGCCACCGTTTGACAACTGTTGCCATACCCTGGATCAAATACACGATTGCGGTGCCCGGTGCAAACGCGCCGACAATCTCGTTCGTGCGGTCAGCGAGACTGCCAGTTGACAGCAGGCGAACGAGATCATCGGCGTGGTCGTATCCTATTCCGTAAGCTTCCAAGCGCTCCTTGGGCGCCGTGGGCACGTATTGTCTCGTAATCGCATCGTACTCCACGTCAACGACCCTGCGGAAACGAGCGCATCTGATGCCACTATTCCAGTCTGAAACACTGCATTCCAGCTCTCGTAACAGCTCCTGGGTCTTTCTTCCAATTTCACCGTGGATGCCAGTTCCCAGCTCAACAGTGATCTCGCGGCATGTCTCCGAGCGCTTTTTTACCTTGTTTGCCTCCTTAATCTTTTGGGCAGTCTCATGGTCCATGATACTCGTGCTTGTGCTGGTGGCTTTCCTCTTGGGTCTGGTGGTCCTTGTCGACTTTTTCTCGAGCCGCATTGCAGGTGGTCGCGATTTCGCGGTCCGTTCTCCGCCTACAGCATTTGTAATATCGTCTAGATGATTTGCACTGCCAGTAAAGGTAAAAGTGGATGCAAAAGTCGGCGAAGATGGCATCAGAAGCTCTTCACGCTGAGTAGTATCGCGCTTGCGCGTAATCGGCGATGAGGAAAGAAATGGGTTGCTAGCATCGCTATCGACAAACAGAGAGTTGACTCGCCCAGAACGAACAGCACTGATGTTGGACGTCGGCAAATGAGGCGAGCTTCGCATCGCATGGCTTTGCTTCCTCACCTCCGTTGGAGACAGAGCTGACTTTTGGCAGGAATCGGACAGAGCTCGCGTCGACCTTCCGACAGATTCGGAGAGTACGACAATCTCGTCACTGTCATTTGCTCTTGGATTGTGCGCTACGCGTGTAGCTAGTGGAGTCGACATGACGATTAAATCGCTGCTCTCACCGACAACGTTGCCATCATTTTCGTGGGTAGAATGGACGCCAGATCCAGGATGACTCTGGCCATTTCTCACGTGGTCACTGGGCGTTTCTTGTATCAATATAGGTGCGCACTCATCATCACTTTCGAGCTGGACGATCCCGTCGGACTTATCCGCCATTGGTACATTTGTTAAACATGAATGCTAGTGTACTGTTGACCACCGCAACGCGTCCCAGACGCGTTGGTAATCGTGGGTATAGCTGTCACTAGATATGCAACAAAATATCAACAAATACTGTTTATGTTGGCAAGCCAGCTGATTTTAAACCTGTGGCATCAGTTCGCATTTCTCAGATCATCTATTCGTCGTTATAAAGAACCAATGCTACGGTAAATGTATTCAGTTTCCTGAGCCCCAGTAAAACTGATGCAACGCGACAAGATGCTCCCTCTCATAGCCTCTCTGGGCGAGAGCAGCCTCGCGGCGGCCGCTCTGTTCGTGCTTGCGAATAATCTCCTGGTGCAATAGCCGTAAGACAATCTTAACTTCGTTGTAGTTGGCTTTAACCTTTTTGTTGATGATGGAATCAAGCAAGCTGTTGGGCGTATTTTCAAACAGGTCGTAGAAAGTGGTTGCACGACTAAAATCAACCTGAGTGGGGTTCGACACAATGAGCTTCATCATCTGCCGAAGCACCAAGATGTTGCAGCGCATCTTGAGCACACCATTGTGGTTGATATTGGTAATGCTCGCAGCACCGTAAACGAGAAGCTCATTCATGAGCGTCGACAGGCCCCACAGTGTAAACGTATGGTCGGGGTCCACAAGCGTGTCGATCATAATCTCGTCGCAGTTGACAATGTCCGTCTCAAGCGCCCCAATGTACGAATCACGCTCTTCAAGGTCCAGAGCCGGGGTGTAGTTGCCCTCCGCCATCGCCTTGTCGATAAAATACACTGTGCGACAGCGAACATCACTTCGCAGCGTGAACACACAGAAGTCGGCCAGTTTTTCAAGGCTGGCAATTGCGTTGTCAAAGTCAGTGACGGACTCGCCTGCCAATGTGAGGTATTCTTGAGGTCCCGAGCCGGAGCCTGCAGCTCCTTGTGCTGCTTGCGAGCGCGCGGACGTGCTGACTTCTAGCAGCGTCCATCGCTTCTTGACACGAGACTTGAGTGTTCCGCCCGTTTCGCTCGTGCTGACATCCTCGTCCACCTTGCGCATCTTCTTCAACGTCAGAGCTAGCCACCTAACGCTCGTCGTGAGAACATTGAGCGATCTAAATGAGTCGAGATCGAGGATATCGGTGAGGTCAACCTTTCGGAGTCCAGAGCTTCCGTCGACCGGCGACGACGGTGGCTGACCGGCAGCTTTCTGGCCCGATATATATAGCTGGATCTCCTTGCTGAGGCCTTCTAGAGCCTCTGGAGAGCTCTCATTTTGTTCAAGGAACATTGAATGCAAGCGTCGCACCACATCCTGCGTTGCCAGAACGTAGGATATTTTGCGGCTTCCCTTGGATGCAGTAATGGGGCTCGAAGGCGTCGTGACGGGCGGAGCAGACTGCAGTTGGACCTCGACTAGCTCATTGTACTTGGCCTGATAGTAATCGTGTAGCCAAGTAATGGTGGCAATGAGAAGATTGGCGTATCTCTCGCGATATGCTATCGATGTGTTCAAGAGTCGGCAGCTGATAGTGAAAAGCGAGACAAACGACGAGGCGCTCTTGAAGATAGGCTTCTTGGATAGCTTAGACGACCTGGGATCGACAGACAGAGCCTCTGGAGAGTACATGAGCTCATTGAAGGTACTCTTGAGGGTCTCGTTAAGCTGAGGCAGAAACGTATCGACAAGGAAGGTGTCAAGAAAGGCCTCTGGATTCCGTGTCTTGTTGCGATCATGGTACGGCAGGAGGGACCGCACCCGCTGCAAGAAGACCACCGTTGGCTCAAACACGACGCGAATGTTAAAGACATTTGGAGCAACCAGCACTTTGTGGGACATGGATGATTGCGATCCGGCAAATGGTGTAAACGCCGTGTCTTCATCGTCTAGTGTAGGTTTCTTGCCAACGAGGCCTGGTACGGTCTCTGCGAGGCTCTGTTCGAGACGAGCTTGCTCGTTGACTCGCTCTTTTGTGTCAAAGTCTGCGCTAGCGAACTTGAAGCCAGCCTGCTTCGCTGCCGCAGCAGACGACGCTGTTGAGCGAATTGAGTCGCCGCTGCTGCCAATTATCGCGTTTCCGGACAGTGTTAGCGGCTTACTGGCGATATAGCTCGTCAGAATGGCCCTGATTTCCTTTTGAATGCCGTCGTAGAAGTAGAAAAAGTCATACTCCAAAATAGGACTCTCCTTTTGGCCGCCGACGCGAGCAGAAATGTTGTCCACAACGGCGTGTATAACGCGGTGGCCCTGAAGCACTGCGATGAGCTTAGAGTACAATGTCCACATGAGATCCCTGAGGACTGACAGGCGCACATCACTGTCCTGCGTGTCGTACTCCAAAAACACTGCAAGGGGGTCCTTGGGCAATGATCGGCCGAGAGTCTTGGGCATGCGCGCCGTAACTTCAGAAATCGTCTTCTCCACGAGCTTGTACAGCTCGCCTTGGGTCCGATGTTTCAGCTCATCACTCGCCTTGTGGAGCCGGTTCATGCTCGTCAGCGTTTCCACTAGCAACCGTATATACCTGAACGAGTCGGATTCGGCGCTAGTACGCTTGCCTGTCTTTGCCTCATCCTGTTTCTCGATACTTGCCGCATCGGTCGTGTCTAGCTCCGCTAGAAACTTGTCCAGCATGGCTGAACCTGACGCAGTTGTTGACGACTCAAGCGAGGAATCTAGCTTAACCTTGTCCTCAATAAGCTGCTCGATATTGCCAATGCTGTCGCGCGAGTGGGCATATCGGCTCCAACGCCCGTCGCAGTAGGGCGACTTGAGGTACAAGTGGCTGAGAAGCTCCTCCATCACAATAGAGTACAGACTGGACTCTTGGGTCTGGAGGTAAGCGTGTATTGGCTGCATGACACCAATCTGAGCCAGCTCGACCTGATCTGCTTTTGCCAGCGCCTCCTTGAGCGTTTGCTGAGCCGACAAAAATCGCTTCTGCGCAATATGTTCCTCCACCTTCTCCTGGACAGACTTGAGGTCCTCGATGGTGGTCAAGATGTCGAGCATCTTTTGGTAACTCTGCGAGCTGGCGCGCAGCTCCTTCAGGATCGGCCTCCTGCTCGCCAGATCAGACTTGGCCTTGAGCAACAGTTCCTTTGACGAATTGACGTTGCCATGTGAGCGCTCAATGCTTTGCAGGACAGTGCGGTATGAGCCAATTGAATTATTGAAGCCTTGGTAGTTTTCGTCGACGAATTCCTTTATGCATTCGTGCAGTCCCTGTTTGAGACCCTCAAACTCGTCCTTATATCGAGCTCGTCCCACCGAACTTGTGTCTGCAAGAGCCAGCGCTGTCACAAGCGTATTGGCCTCTGGATCAAGCAAGTCCTTGAAGTGCACAGCTGTGTCTTTCAAGACACCTGCCATTAGTCTTGGCATCAATATTTAGGCTTGAGGAGAAATGCTTACCGTCTGTTGGTGGTTTTGTTGGCGCGTTGGGTCGTCGAGTCTGGGGGTTCAATGAGAGCCGCCGGCTTATATTAGCCCGACCATTGTTTGGCCCTCCAAAGAGCTGGGAGCTCATGTCTGGCGTACAGCAGTCCTTGGCCGGTTTGTAGGGGCGCAAGACACGACTAACCGGGCGTCGCGGTTCGGCCTCGAGACACGCGGCGACCATGGTGTGGCACATGCAGAAACAATGCATGAAAGTGCATATTCAATCAGAAGCGCAACGCTTCATAGTTTATAGATAAAACGAGTCATGTTGATTACGTTTCAGTACTTCTACACTACATCGAAACTTTGATGACGCCGTCACGAGACCCCGACACAACCATATCGTATGGGCGAGCAAGAAGACACACCTGCAGAATGGACGACTGGTGATTGCGGGCTAGATCTGCAATCTCTGACGACATAACGGCAGTGCGAGGCTGCTTGTCGGACTTCTGGACCGCCGCTCCTGTCTTTTCGTAAACTAGCTTGAGATGGGGTTCCGGATAGATTACTCCGTAGGCTGGCTTGCCAGTTTCCGGGGTCAGGCCGCTGACAATAACAGATGATTCGCTGGCGTGCATATCCCAGAACCGGACGGCAAAATCGCTGCTGCCGGTGAAGAGGAATGCTCTCTTGCCGCTTGTTTCGCCAGCATCAACAATGTCGACGCCAGCGGCCAAACAGTTCACAGACGCCTCAGTGTTTGCAAGATCTTGCACTAGCATAGACGACAGTAGCTGGTCGTCACTGGGCGGTTTGTAGTTCTCCGGGAAGGGAATGCTGCCAGTACTGGTCTGGCGATAGATCTCCTTGCACTGGAACGACTCAACATCCCAGACAGTAACCTCGCTCGGGTGCGTACCCCCTGCAACACAGATCCATTTTCCGGACGAACGCGGATGGAGGCCCAGCGCGGTAATGGGATGGCCACCAGGTAGACGGATAGTACGAATGTGCAGCTGGAACCGCAGGTCCCACATATCCAGCACGCCGAGATTCGTGCCAACAACAAGCCAATTGTGCTTGCGATCCATTACCATGCCCGTCAGAAGACCGTGGCGCGCAGGGCTCGCCATGATTGAAGACGTGTAGTCTGCTAGATCGAGCACGACGATGCGAGCCGCAGTAGTTATGGCATATAGGTATAAGCGGCCGCTAGCTTTGATGCACTGCATTTCCACCGGATGTTCTCCCCGTTGGGTGCGCAGATCGACTTGACGAATACACGAGAGCTTCTTGTATCGTGGGCCAACAGCCGAGTTGGCAAGCTCGATCTTTAGGAACCGGACGACGCCTGTTGACAGGCCAATTGCCACAGTGTACGTGTTGTGCACAAAGCAGAGACACTTGACCTTGACGGGAGGTTGAGCGCCAATCTCTTCGAGCTCTGCATCATTGCAGCGATACGTGAAGATGGCACGATTGATGACGTTCTTTTCCAGTCGGAACGTGTCCCAAATCTTAACAGTGCCATCATCCGAGCCAGAAACGAAGAACTGATGATCGGGAGAGACAGCGAGTGCGTTAACTGCCCCTATATGCTCATCAAAGCTTGCCACAAGGGTACCGGAAGGCTTTGAGCGACGTTTCTTGACAGAGCCTCCTTTCGTCAGCTGCGATCTCGCAGCAATGCTGATGGGAATGCACGAGCTGCCAAACTCTGAGTAGTCGGGCACCGTCTTGTCGAAGCTGACCGCATTCAGCATCTTGATAATGTAAGGGTCGTCGCCCTCGTAGCTTGTATAGCGAGCATTGGATTCGTCCGCCTCAGCATGAATACCTGGCCGAGACGAGTTCATCTCACCGTACACTTCTTCCAGGGTTGTGCCTATAACAGGCGTAGCCTGGAGTGCTGGAAGGCCGTTTGCAAGAAACCGTGTAGGCTCAACGTGTGCTGAAGATGATGTCATCGGCTGCAGCTCTCCACCACCAGTCGGCGGGCTCTGGCTCTGTGTCGTCTGCGTATCTTTGGTGGCGGCACGACTTGGCGGGCGTGAGGTCATGGAGCGCTCGAAGAATACGTTGTGCGGAGCGGTGCCGTTTAGGCGGACCTCAACACTATTGTCCATTTGACTGCCGGAGCCCAGTGCCCGTTGCTGCTCTTCTTGCTGATGAAGGGACCTGGCAACCCTGTATAGGTACTCCCGGTATACTGCGAGCATCCACAAGTTTTCTTCCTTGAGACCAACGTCCTTGAGCCGTGTGATCCAGTTCTCGTCTTCCACAGAGCGAACCTGCCTTGGCTTTGTGACATTACGCGAGCGTGGCGACACATCGGAATTGGAGTACGCCTGGTTCCTTGAAGATTCGTCGTCAAGCCTCCAGAATAATGACTTGCGTGCGACTCTCGCCCAAGTTATAGCGCCGTTATAAACGGGCGGCGGAATTTGCGGTTTCAAGTTTGCTAGAATACTCGCCTCAGAAAAGTCGTTGAGCTCACAGTTGAGAAAAGGAGCAATGATGGGGCTAAATATGCAATATAGCTGCGCGGGCGACAGCCATCTCGTTGACTTTGACAATAATCTCACGGTTGAATTGCGGATCCAAGTGTTTGGATGGATCAGAAACTTTGCAGAAACTTTAAGAAGTTCCCAGAGCCCGTTTTCCCGCGTTAAGCCCATTTCAACCAAAGTGGCAAACGTGTGAAGTACCTTTTCAACGACAGCCTCTTGCGGATCCGCAAGACTTTGGATCATGAGAGGTGTGACATAGTGTTCCAAGCTGACAACGCCAATGTACGGCGCAATGGCCACGATGGTGTCAAATAGATCCATCTTGAGAAACGCATCTTTGTCGTTGAGATATGTAATGGCGTGGCTGAGAATAACGTCATTGGTCTTTTGTCGGCCAAGGAATATGCTCAGATGCGAGATGTTCTGTAGAATGGATCGCTTGACCTCCGGGTACTCACTTGTCATCAGGAATGTAGCGTGCATGACGACAACCGTTGTGAGGTCCTGTTTCAAAGCATCATAAGTTTCTTCGCCAGGCCCGCATCCGTTCTCCGTCTCCGGGTCCTGCTCCGCCAAAATGCCAGTGGTACGCAGGACTTGTCCCATGTCAAGGAACTTGGACGCCGTTCGCGCCAAGACTGGCAAACACGCAGCGTATGCCGCCAAGACGATTGGCGAGCGACCCTGGAGCTGTCCAAGTTTAGGGAATATGTACTCCGGGAAGATACTTGTGTGCAATGGTGTGAGCACGTTCACGAGCGTCAGGAGGTGTGTCAAGCTGCGCAAGGCCGCGACCTGTACATTATCGGATGCGTCGTCCAAGAGCGACATAAGAAATGGAAGGCAACGGTCCAGCTTTGCTTCGTCGTGTACTCTTTCACCAAACGCTAACAATAGGTCACACGCCTTGACCTTTGTCTCGCTACGAAGCGTACTTCTCAGCGACGAGCAAATGATTCCCAGAAGTATTAGCCCCGAGTCATCGTCGTCTTCCACGTGCGTCGGCTTCTGATGGCGTGGAACCCAGTGACGGATGCCGGGCATGTCGAGGCACACAGGAACAACTCTGTCGCCCGCTTCATCCGGCGAATAGAGGCTATCCAGGTGCTTCTCAGCTTCGTTGCTCTCCATCTGTTTGGGCGAGTGCTCCCGCGGTGGCGCTGAAAGCTCATCAACATACCCCAAGTTCTTGGCCAGTTCACCGTAGGCAGCCCAAATTTGCTCTATACGACGCTCCGTCTCCAACTGGATAGACCGCTCCGGACTGTTTGAAATTCTCATGAAATCGTTCTCACGTCCGTCCAGACGCGAGACCCAGTCGTACAAAAAGTAAAAGTACTCTGGAAACGTTTTGCCTCTTTGCTGTTCAATATACTCTTCTGCAGAAAGTCGCTTTTCTGGATCGAGGCTAATCATGCTTCGAATCAAGGCCCTTACATGCTCGCTTTCTATGCCGTTGAGCTGAGGTTCGAACTCGCCCTTTTTATACTTGAACAGCTGAGCCAATGTGAACGTAGGCGAACCATCCATAAACAACTCGGCAATAACACAACCGAGAGAAAAAATATCCATTTGCGCACTGAGCTGCCCTTCCTTCTTCACCGCTTCGTCAGATACGAGAAATCTCTCTGGAGCCACATAGCAAGACCGTCGCTGTGATGAGTCAAAATACAACAAAAACTGCGACGAGTCGTCTTCGGGAAGATAGACCGGTTTGAACGGTGCAAAGTCAGCAAGATACGCCCAGTTCCACGTCGTCACCAGTGCATTTTCCGACTTGATATCTCCATGGTGCACGGAGAGCTTATGACATGCTCGCAGACATTGTAGCAGCTGAAAGGAAATCCAAAGCTTTTCTACATTCTCCAGAAATGGTCGCGTACTGCTTGTCAGTGATAGTCTCTGGTTGGACGCAGCTACCCAATTGTGACATACCTAATTCTGTCGTAAAGATTCGACTTGATATGCTGTCGAATGAGATATCCTGCCCGATCTGTTTCAATGACGGTGGCGTACGACAGGGCGTTGTTCACCGATGCAAGCAGCGACCGTTGAACTAGCGTTAGCATTGGCGGCAAGCTGGCCGGGAACCAAAAAAAAAAGCCTACTTACAAGTCAGCTCTTTGACGATTGACGCAAGGCTGATGCGCGATGGTTTAATGAAAATCTTCACGACAACGTATCCTTCCGGACTGATGCATTTGAGCGACTTGAGGAATCGTGAGTTTCCCAGATTTCGTCCGTACTGGATGTTCTGCAGCTCAGAAACGTATGCCTCAGTGGCCACAGTTGCCGCAGTTGGCGATATAAGCGAGACCTGCGCTCCCATTTTACATTATCCGTCTAGACAAGTGACATGACGCGGGAGGCGGGGGATGTATACGACTTGTCGAGGTGGGGCGATTAGATAGCGGAGGAGAGTACGGCTGATATGCGGCCAGAATGCATTTATGCAAAGTATTGGTTTCTAATATCAGAAGTTCGACCAACCAGTTTACGAAATTGGTGGCATTACAAAAAGTATTAACATCATTATAACATTATTATCTACTCTCGTCGGCCTATAACTATGGAAAGGATACGACTGGCGGAAACAGTTGTTCTTTGGCCAATGCAACTTCATCAAGCAATTGTACTGATATTAGTTCAGTGGCGACAAGTAAAAAGAGCCAAACTTGACATACATTCTGGGATCGCAATGTCTGAAGAGGCTTCGATATATGGGGCAGATGCTAGTGTACAATCGTCGTTAGCAAGCCTGCGCATTTGAGCAAAATATGGATCTTGGAGAACTTCGAGCGCCGTTGGCCTTTGATGCCAGTCGTATTTCAACATTCTTGACACAAGCAAATAAGCCCTAGCGCTCGTACTGGGCGGAAGGAGTTCTCTCAAACTTTGTAATTTCTGTAGGCGGGAGTAGCGCGTTGTCGCGGATATGTAGTTCTGTTGTTAGTCGGTGGACAAGTGCTTCCTTGGAAGCAACGTACCTTTTTTGCCCCGTGTCTTGCCAACCAAATCTCTGTCGGCGGCCCTATGCCGGCCACAATTCTGGCTAATAAGTCTATGGGGTCTGAACTTTGGAAAAGAGGCCTTCTGCGAAACAATTCGCCGAAAATGCAGGCTGCCGACCATATATCGACACCAAAATCATAGCGGGAAATTCCGAGCACCAGTTCTGGCGCGCGGTACCAACGTGTAGCGACATACTGAGTGAATGTGGAGATGCCGTTTTCCGGGTGGCAGACCCGGGCGAGACCAAAGTCGCAAATCTTGAGACAGCCCTGGGCCGTGATTAGCAGATTTCCGGGCTTGAGGTCGCGGTGCACAACGCCGGCAGAATGAATATAGTGTAGAGCTGACATGAGTTGATACATATAGCTCTGGGCATGGAAATCTGTGAGCTCGATAGGACCTGTAAGGACTGCCAAAAGGTCGTACTCGACGAATTCTATTGTTAGATCGACTGAGGAGCAAAATGGCCGAAGTACTCACCTAGAACGAGGTAGAGAGAGGGATCCTTGTCGCGGTCCCCTAGAAACAAATCGTGGAGTTGTGTGATCTGGTGTCAGAAGCATACACCAAAAAAAAAAAAAGAAGAAAAAGAAAAGATCAACGTCTAAGTATTACATTTCGATGGCCACGAAAATGACGAAGAAAACGGAGCTCGCGGACGGCTCGCACAGTAAGCACATTTGTCTTGAAAATGTCCTTGACCTGTTTGATAGCCACTTGGCGGCCATTGGAGCGGATGTCGCGGAACAGACGGACTTCGCCAAACGTTCCTTTGCCAATTGTTCGCACCTCTGCGTATCGAGATCCGACTCCAAATTTTGGTGACCGTTGTACAGTTGCCGCTCCGTTTTTCTTCTCCCGCATAGTCTCGACTTTGGAAATGGGGCAGGGCCACACCTGCTGTGTACAATGAGCTTGGGTACATTTGATTTCATGCTACGTGATCCACGGTAAGGGTGGTCAATGCTGTATCTGGGCGTTCATACATGAGCCATACTACGAATACTAAACAAGACAGCACCACGTCTTTAAGGTTTGAGTCAATTGGGCTGGATTCCAGAGGACAATTAGTTTCTGAGGAGCAATGAGCCTAGCCTAAACTCCAGCCGCAGCTCCTTCGCAGTCGCACACTACCATGGAATATTTCGATCGAGGCTGCGAAGTTGCAGTTGGGGAGCAAGTATCTCAGCAATACAGCGATTGGAGACAGAGGTGCCAAACTGAAAGAAAGAGAAAAGAAAACGAATCTCAATTCAGTTCAAGCGCTGAACGCTCACACTAGATATATTAATATGACCAGAGCCATGCATAGTGATAAGGGTGGCTCCGACAGCCGTGCCCGCCTACTGGATCCAAAGCTGGTGATTGCGGGGACCGTCGTCGGAACAACAGTGACTGCTCACGCGACAGCAGTTAGACAAACGATGATACGCACGCCAACCGGCCGAGGGACGTCGTGGCGGATTCTGTCCATGCGCTGCTGCCGGTGTCTACACTCTTCGGGCGGCAGCGGCATCCCCGACTGGCCGCGGAGTTCACGGCCTACCCCGTACGAGATCTTCAACACGACGCCAACGGCTTTTGATAAGAAGGAGCTTAAGAAAACGTTCTACGCAATGGCGAAAGCATACCATCCAGACACACAAGGCATTATAGGCGGGCTATCTTACGACGTGCGCGTTGACCGGTTCAAGAAGATCTCGGCGGCGTACGAGATCCTCAAAGACGACTCCAAGCGACGGGCATACGACGGTCGGCAGCAATTTAGCCGCGCTGCGCGCGCAAGCACGAGCGGAAATGCTTCATGGGATCCGTTTTACGGCTTTGACCCGTCGTACGCCGGCCACAGCGACTTTGAAGCAGCGCGCAGCCGGAATTACGACCACACAAAGTACCGCAAGGCTGCGGACGAAAAGTTCCGGCAGGACCTTCGCGAGGGCACAAAGCAGCTATTTATTCTCTTCTGCATTGCTGTAAGTGTCCTTGGTATTGTCGAGACCGCGGCGCTGTTTCGATTGTCGGACTGGGCAAAGGCACGCAGTGACACCGAGTCGTATCGCCTCGGGCTTGAGGTGGAGAGGGCGCGTCGCAATTACGACTTGGGTCTGATGCCCGACGACCGCATTGCGCGGTTTCTCGCCGCCCGTGAATCCACTGCATACTACCAAGATGGACCCGTCTTGCCTGCACCGACAACGGCGCTCAAATCCTCGCGGTCATGAATCGAGCCGTTTCAGGGTCGCGAGTGCACTTGACCTTTTTCTTTCCTGGAGGCTCTGCCCCCAGGAAAGGAGATTAGTGTGCGCGCTCGCTATTTTCAACACTAGTGTCTATCCGGCCTTTAGCTATTTATTGCATAACGAACTTGCTCATTTGTCCTTGTTCAGTCGTAGTCGAGGGCCAAATAGGAGCTGAGCTGTCGACCTATAGTCTACCACCTGTCTTGTCATTACATTTGACTTTTTTTTTGTCAGGGCAAGTGTTGTAGCTCGTGGAAATCATTGACTAGACCGCTCTTGAAACCATTTCGGCGCCAGAGTAATAATTGTATTACTCCCCACATCGACGCCTCTCGTGACCATGCGGCTGACTTTTCGCTTTGGTGACCGTTCGTATCGCCAACGCGCCATAATCTCTCCGATACCGGCTATAAACTAGAATCCTAATCGGCGAATGTCGGCCCGGCTTGCAGACGGACGCCTCACAATGGACTTTTTCAAACCAGAAACGGTGCTAGACCTCGAAAACATCCGCCGCAGTCTTGTGCGCATGGAGGAGACTATTGTCTTCAACCTGATTGAGCGAGCACAGTTTTTTGCCAGCCCGTCGGTATACAACCCCAAGGCGATCCCGATTCCTGATTTCGAAGGCTCATTCCTCGATTGGTTCCTGCTTGAATCGGAAAAGTCGCACGCCAAGGTCCGCCGCTACGAGGCCCTCGACGAGGTCCCGTTCTTCCCGGACCAGCTACCTCCGTCGATTCTGCCGGCGATAGAATTCCCGCCGGTACTTGCATCATACCACCGTGAGATCAATGTCAATGAGCGTGTCAAGCAATACTACATAGAGACTATTGTGCCGCTTGTGGCTGCCGGCGACGGCGAACAGCCCGAGAACCTTGGCTCGACTGCTGTGTGCGATGTCGAAACGCTGCGGGCACTCTCACGCCGCATCCACTTTGGCAAGTTCGTTGCCGAGTCCAAGTACCAGAGCGAGCGTGAGCGTTTTGACAAGCTCATTGACGCTCAGGATGCGGCCGGTATCGATGCCGCCATCACCAATGCCGCCGTCGAGGAGAAGGTTCTTCAGCGACTGCGCACAAAGGCCGAGACATACGGCGTGGATCCAACCTTGCGGTGGAGTCAAAAAGCTCAAGGGACCATCGACCCCGAGGCGGTCGTGCGCATCTACAAGGAGTGTGTTATTCCCCTGACCAAGGTAGTCGAAGTCGACTATCTGCTCCGTCGCCACGAGGATAAGTCTCTGTAAGAGTCACCCGACACCCCTTTGACTTTGTGTCCCAGCATCAGAATTACGATTACGACACACGTTGTAATGCTGAATCCAAAATAGAAGAGAACAGCAGATTAATATAATTGGAACTGCACCGCCTCTTTCTTATTTCCTGGGGGCGCTGCCCCCAGACCCCCGTAGCAACTGCTTCGCAGTTGGAACAGGGCTCGCGATCGAATATCAACCGCAAAGCGGTTGTTATGGGGGTCGAACCCCCCAGGAAAAAAGTAACGACGGATTAAAGCATACTCAAAACAATAGTGGCCATTGGCTGTCTATAGTCTACATGTCATGATACTCCGCAGCCCGTCGGGAGCCAAATGGGCATGTTATACCTTAGCCAAGGTACCTGATGACGAGCTCGAACGTGTAGAACGTGCAGGCGTTTACGGGAGCGGCACGCAGAATGGTTGGCAGGAAGCCGCGGAAAAAGCCACGGATGCCCTGTGTCTTGAAAATGTGGTTGGCACAGTCCAAAGAAGACTTGTAAACCTGTTCGCTGCGAGCGAGCTTGTCCGTCTGCATCTTGGACTTGACAACGTCAATAGGGTACACGGTGAACCACATCTAACGTTAGCACTGATCAAGCGACATTTTTTTTTCCTGCGTGCGCTGCGCCCAGACCCCTGTATCAACTGCTTCGCAGTTGAATTTAGGCCTAGACGGTGTTGGACCGCCAAGTGGCTATACCGGGATCTAGCCTCTATGCCACACTCCATCCTCAACTGCGAAGCAGTTGCTACGGGGGTCTGGGGGCAGTGCCCCCAGGAAAAAAAAAACCGGTACATCGCGCCTTAGAAAGCGCCGAAATGACCACAGAGCAGTCAAGAAAAGGCGAAAGAAAAGCAAAAAAGAAACAACATACCGAGTAACCGGCGCCAGCGCCAAAAAGACACAGTTTCCAGCCCGGGATATCAGCGCGCTCGACGTTTTTGGAGCGCATCTCGCGCTTGACAAGGGCCTCAAATGTCAGAAAGTACGCACCCATACCGTGGCCCTCACGGATGAGCGTCGGCATGAAACCGCGGAAAAGACCGGTAAAGCCCGAGGCGGCAGTGATCTTTCGGATACAGTCAATGGGACCGTTATAGAGGGCGGGTCCCACTGCCTGGGTTTGCAAACGAATACGGATATGCTCAATCGGAGCAGCAAGCACACCGTTGGCCGTACCGGCGGCCATGCCCGACAGGTAGAACTGAGTGTTGGACAGGGACGAGTCGAGCAGGCCCTTGGCCTTGTTCTGGGCAGTGAACGTGCGCTTCATGAATTCGTTGACACCGAACTGAATCGACACTGGCAGTTAGATTGTAATTCAACTGTGGGTGGTTCAGGGATCAATACTTACCGCAGGCACCAACACCAATGAGCGGGGTCAAGGTACCCTTGTAAAAGCCCTTGAAACCTTCATTCTTCATGAGCTTCTGAACTACATCGAGCGCGCCATTGTAGGTGCCCTCCGGGGCGCTCTGGAGGCGGACTTTTGTGGTATCAAAAGGCTGACCGCTGAGAACCTGGGCTATTTGTTAGTGAGATGTTGAAAAGTGGTGTCCGGATCAAGCCGAGCTGAAGGCGATTCGGCTATATCATGAGCGAATTAAAAAGTGGTGTCGTATTTCGTTCAGATTGACGAGTTAGGAAGCGTGGTCTCCACATACCAATACCACCACAGGTGCCGGCAAATACATCCTTGACGACACGGAGATATCCGGTGTTGGGTCCCTCGTCAACGAGGTGCTGGTCGAAATCAGCCATGCCTGTGAGCTTCTAGTCCCACCAAGTCGGTGTTTTTTTTTTGTCGTATAAAGCTGCTTTTTGCGAGTCACACGGTCTCAGCAAGTGCGGCGAACAGCTGGCTAGTGTGGTGGGGGGTGGGGTCGAACGAATTACCGCTCGCGTCAAAAGTGACATTTTAGAGTTGTGTGCGTTGACCGCGCGGCTATAAACGATGGGCCAAAGCGGTCGTATTTGTGCACATAATTTTTGGAGGGCGATATGTTGCGTTTCTAGGGAAATCGAAGGAAGCCAAGGAGGCGGCAACAGTGACGTCATTGTCGGAGCGATGTTTGGAGGTAAGACGCCTGGAAAACGTGGGAAGGAAGAGGTGTGGAAATAAAATCCAATGGTAGTGCGACGTGAAAATGTAGATACAGATACAAAAGGACAGTAGTGAACGAATGCTGTGTCTTGATTAGGGCGGGCCAGTGTCTGGGCCCGTAGCCGATTGCCGATCCCAGTTTGCGTCAAAGCCCGACGCGCCGGATGTACCGTAACTAAGCGTGGCTGGCACGGCCGGACGACTAGTTTGGGAATTACGGGTTAATCCATGTACTACGTGACATACCGCCAGCTCTCTTGTTGGCCCCCATCCGGTAAATCACGCCGGACCCACTGCCGGTACCGGCATGCACGATATGCCGCCGCACTGCGGCTTCGCCCGGTCCCGCGCCCCAGTGGGAGGAAAAATCACAAAAAAGCACGGGCTCACGGAATAATGCATCGTCGTCCTGTTGAGCTGCACGCCTAAAACGCGGGAGACGCGGTGAGACAGCAGGCACTTGGAGCGACACCTTTTTTTCTTTTATTTCTTTTTTGCTTTTGTGAGAGGATACAAACACCAAATACAAAGGTGCTAGATAGTAGCACTTATACTCATTAGGGACACAACAGAAGACACAAAATGCCGAGCACGCAGCAACACGCCAGTGCGAGCCGGCAGACACCTGCCGCAGAGGGAACCAGCAGCGGGATTAGCAACAGCAGTATGGTGGCCAAGCGCCTTCGCATAGAGCTAGCGGAGCGAGAGCGACGAAGACTGGCCGACAAAAAGCGACTGGGGGCCTCCAAGGGCCGGAACGCCGACGCCAGCGGAGATGACGAAGACGACGATGACGTGCGCGATCTGGCGCCGGGAGCGAGCCAGAGAAACCCGATCTTGGATGTGGACGCCGAGAGCGGCAGCTTTTTCAGTCGGCGCATGCTGCCGTCTGTTTCTTCATCGTTTCTGCGGCCGGGCAGCCGGTTTGTGGGCACCCAGCAGAGCGGTCGGTCGACGTACGAGGTCAACGTGGAGCTCAAGCGCGTGGACATGGAGAACGCGTTTATCTGCGGATACCTCAAGATCGAGGGCCTGACGGAAGACAACCCGACGATCATCACGTACTTTGAGGGCGAGATGGTATCGCCCAAGTACTCGTTCTTTACGAAGCGCAGTGACTGGGGCGCCACCGAGAAGACCGACATAGAGCACTGGGGCCGGTTTGCGAGCTGGAAGGCACTTGGGCCGCGCGTCATGGAGCCGCGGTACGTCCACGACAACTACGACCAGCGCGACCAGATTTACATGCGATGGAAAGAGGTGTTCCTTGTTCCGGATCACCGCGTCAGTGAGATCCACGGTGCCAGCTATGCCGGTTTCTACTACATCTGTTTTGATCAGACAAATGGCGCCATCTCGGGCTACTACTACCACCAAAAGTCGGACAAGTTCCAGCAGCTTGAGCTGTCGTATGTGAGCGACAGCGGCGGCTACGAGACGTACGAGTTTAGATGATGCTGACCATCAAACGCTAGCGTCTTTTGTCTGGCCAGTTCGGGGCCGAAATCGAGCTCCTTCGGACGGGACAAGTGGCCGCCACTAGCGTCTTGTCTAGTGGGTACTGTTGCCAGCCCCGTCGATTCATCTTTAGTGGCCAACTGGTGACTGCTCTCAACGGTTTCGAGACTGCAGTCTAACGATCCCAACAACGATTTAGTTGTGATGCTTGTTATTTGTTTTTCGTGTTCTTTATTTGCATAACGGTACAACGTGATATCTTCCTTTTTTAACTTTTTTTTTCCTGGGGGCGCTACCCCCAGACCCCCGTAGCAACTGCTTCGCAGTTGAAATGGTGTTTTTTGCGTAGTGCGACTGCAAGCCGGTTGCAGTAGGCCCTGGGACAGGTGTTTCCTGGGGACCCTGCCCCCAGGAATTAAAGCAGAGCAGTTGACGCACCAGACCACAATCAACTGCGAAGCAGTTGCTACGGGGGTCTGGGGGCAGCGCCCCCAGGAAAAAAAAAGTAAAAAACGCTGTAGTCTAGAATATGAGCGCTACAGCCCCAGATCGACAACCTTGCCCGGGTTCAGCAGACATAAAGGATCGAGGGCAAGCTTGATGGCGCGCATGGTGCCAACGGCGGGTTCGCCAAATTCGAGAGGAAGGAAGGCGCGCTTGCCGATGCCAACACCGTGCTCGCCGGTGCAGGTCCCCTCGAGCTCTAGCGCGCGCTCGACCATGCGGTGCACGACACCCTCGGCCTTTTCTTTCTCAGTGGCTGGGTCGTACGTGAGAATGGCGTGGAAGTTGCCGTCGCCGACATGGCCCAGAAGCGTACCGCCGACGCCCGAGCGCTTCATGTCGGCCTCGGTCTCTGCAACAATGACGGGAAGTTGCGACACTGGCACGCAAACGTCGGTTGTCCATGCGGCACTGCCCTCCGGGGCCGCGGCAATGGCAGACCACAGGGCGTTTTTGCGGGCCGACCAGAGCTCCTCAGCCTCATCGGCGTCGCTGGCAAACTCAAATGACTCGGACTTGTGGTCCTTGGAGATGGCGCGCACCCGTGCAATTTGCTCGCTAACGACGTTCTTGGTGGGGCCGGCAAACTTGAACAGCAGTGTAGGCTTGTTGGCCCACGAGCGCGCCGTGGCACCCGAGATGTTGATGGCTCGCATCTGGTTCTCGTCGAGCAGCTCGACGGCGCCCGCCGGAATGCCCTCCTGGATGACAGACGTAACGGCCGAAACCGCATCCGTCACCGTCGGGAACGTCACGACGCCGACCGACTCGTTGCGGGGCGCCGGCACCAGCTTGAGTGTCGCCTCAGTCACAAGCCCCAGAGTGCCCTCGCTGCCGACAAACAAACCCGTCAGGTTGTAGCCGGCCGACGACTTGCGGCTGCGACGGCGCGTCTTGACAACCGTGCCATCTGCGAGCACAGCCGTCACGCTCAGCACGTTGTCGCGCATCGTTCCGTAGCGGAACGCATTGGTACCCGAGCAGTTGGTGCCAATCATGCCGCCGATCTGGGCACCCGGCGCTGGGTCGGGCCCGAAGAACAAATCGTCCTCCGCCAGCACCTCGTGCAGCGCTTCCCAACCGACGCCAGGCTGCACAACCGCATCCAGGTCGTCCTTGTGCACTGCGATGATCTTGTTCATGTGACTAAAATCAATACACACGCCGCCGTGGTCAGGCAAAAAGTGTCCCTCGAGCGACGTACCACCGCTGAACGGCGTCACTGGCAGCCGGTGCTTGTACGCCACCTTCATGATCTCGCTCACCTCCTCAGTGCTCTCGGGGTACACAATAAACGCTGGTCGCTGCTCTTTCTGTTGTTAGATGTGCTTTTTTTTTTTTTCCCCCCTGGGGGCTCTGCCCCCAGACCCCTGTAGCAACTGCTTCGCAGTTGGAATTAATCTGTTGAACGTGCAATGTCAGATCAACTGCGAAGCAGTTGCTACGGGGGTCTGGGGGCAGAGCCCCCCAGGAAACTGTACTAGATCGAGAGCGAGATTCGAGGCAACATACCTTGGGCCTAAAACTCGACCATGAAGTCTCGGAATGGACCTCGAGGTCGGCAACATCGCGAGAGATCCGATCAACACCGACAATACGGGCGATCTCCTCCAGGGCCTGCTTAACGGCTTTGGCACCTCCATAGTTGGGCTTGCGAACGTCCTCCGGCGACAGAGTGCTTTTTTCTTGGCCACGCGTCTCACCAGAAAGCTTGTACGCAATTGGAAGTACAGCTGCTCCGCCTGCAAGAGCATATACGAGCTTGGTCACGACCGAGTCTTTGGAGCCAGCACCCGCTCCACCTGATCTCTGGCCGCCTGCTGCTGCTTGGCGCACAATTGGCGCCGTACTGAATCTGCGAGCGCCCTGCGCCGTGCGTCTCAGTGCCTGTGCTCTCACTCTCCACATAGCTTCTCAGAGCGTGGTTAACGGACACAATTGCGACAAAATTGGGTCCGAGCCTTTGTCTAGCGTTTTATCAGTTTGGCTCCAATGGGAGTGGCATGCATTCTGTGCCCCGCATCACGTGATCCAAACCTCGCGCAAAGCGCTCGGCATCTACTCGGTCGTCCCGCCTCTCCCCGCTTTTTCAACTGTCTTGGCGGTTGAAAGGGCGTGTTAGGACTGACTATTTAGTTTCTCTCTTTCTTTTATTGCTGGGGGCTCTGCCCCCAGACCCCCGTAGCAACCGCTTCGCGGTTGAACAGCAGACTGGAAAGGGAACCCAGTCCTATCAAAATTAATGTATATAAACACAGGAGAATCGGAAATTTATGCGACAAATTCGAGTTACTATGCAAACTCCAAGTTCTGGCGCATTTCTTAAAACGACCGATCTCCGTACTCATCTCTTACCTAATGTCTGCATCATCATAATCACTTGATTTACTTGGCCACAGAAGCCAGCACGGCTGAAAATTTCTGGCGAGCTGTACGATGAGACCGGCAGTGTCCGGAGGCGTCCGGCAGCCATTCTTTTTTGGCGGCCTGTGCGGCTCAAAACTGCAGCTGCCAGCCTAATCCGTCCAGATACTAGTAGTACCGATACAAAAAAACGGAGAATTTGCCCAATCAAACGAGACAAATAAACGATTGACCTTGTAGAATTCGCTGCGTTTGTTGTACTCATGTCATTGGACCACGGGCGCGCAACATGCATCACTATGACACGATCTAAACGGAAACGATGTAAACGAAACGCAAATCAGGCCACTACGCGCATCGGTCCCTAGGCGGTGCATCCGTTGGCTTTGCGCCAGCTTTGCAAACTATAAGAGATACGCATTCACCCTGCGTAGCTGCCTGCACTCGGCCTGGCAAAAAGAATGAAGTATGTAGCCCCTGATTTGTTCTAGGCTCCGTGGTGGCCGTGCTACTCTGGTCGACACTGTACTTGCCTACACGCTACGCGAAACCAAAAACACAACTAACCCCAGTACTTCAGCTCCAGAGTCCGCTGGAACCGTTCTTGTATCGCCTGAAATGCTCAACTGGATGGAGCGGCTGTGGCAGGCGTACTACCAATGGATGGACAATGACATCCTCGCCACAGGCTTCCTTTTGCTCGGCGTGCACGAGGGCATATACTTTGGTCGTTCCCTCCCATGGTATGTACTGGATCGCATCCCGTACTTTGTCAAGTACAAGATCCAGCCCAAGAAGATCCCGTCCGACAAGGACTACATACAGTGTCTCAAGGAAGTACTGATATCGCACATTTTTGTCGAGGCGATTCCGATATTCGGGTTCCACTTTGTGTGCGAATACTTTGGCATTGCCTACAACGCCCCGTTCCCCCCGGTGCACACGATTCTCATCCAGCTGTTTGCGTTTCTGTGCATGGAAGATACATGGCACTACTGGGGCCACCGGCTTCTGCACTGGGGTCCCATGTACAAGCATATCCACAAGATGCACCACAAGTACGCGGCGCCGTTTGGTATGACGGCAGAGTACGCGCACCCTGTCGAAGTTGCCATGACTGGTATGGGAACTGTGGGCTCGCCCATTCTATGGGCCTATTTGTTTGGCAATGTGCATCTCGTCACGGTGATGACGTGGATTATCACTCGTCTGTTGCAGGCTATTGACTCTCATTCCGGTTACGACTTTCCGTGGTCGCTTCGTCATGTTCTGCCGTTCTGGGCAGGCGCGGCTCACCACGACGAGCACCACCGTCTATTTATCGGCAACTACGCCTCCTCGTTCAGATGGTGGGACTACTTTCTCGGCACCGAGTCACCGTCCACCAAGCGCGAGCGCGAAGCCAAACATACCAAGGTCGACTGAGCATAATATATTTAATCGTGACGTATCAGCAGACTCTTTTTTCTTTTTTCCTAGTGGGGTTCCGCCTGCAGACCCCCGTAGCAATCGTTTCGCGGTTGATCTTCATCTTCCAACTACAAATTCTCTTTTTTTTATAAGGGTCGCTGACCCCCAGGAAGTTAAAAAAAAAGGACCCCGAGGACTGACCCTCAAGAAATGCAGGGCCGAGATCTCCATCCGAGGGTTCGGGCCGCTCTCGGGGTCCCGCCTTATCGCTGCAGTTCATCGCATCGTAGGAAGCGTGCAAGACACTCAAGTCGCTAGAGAAGCGGAGTGTTCAGGCAGCTTTTGGGCCGTCAAGACAGATCCTATGGCACGTGACTAGCGTGAATCAAAGGTTGTAAAGCCTCTACTGAAGACCTCTTGCGGCACGACACCAGATCGCACAAAAATGCTCATGAAGGAACTGCCCAGTGAGATCCTGTGCGATATAGTCGACTACTGCGATGCAAAGGATGTCACGCACGTGCTACGAGTCTCAAGGCGTTTTAGGGGTATAGCGCATGACATCTCGCGGCAGAGAGCACTCCGTCTTGTTGGCAAGCGCAATGGGGGACTTGTACTGCGGGTATTTTCGCCCGATTCTGAGGACAACGAGGTCCGGTGGTTCTGCAGCTGCGGAGCTAGCGTTACGGAAACAGTGACACATCTGAAAATGCAGCCTGCAAGGCGAGTTTCCGAGCCCAACGAGCCGGAACCAAAAAATGCCGCGTCTATATCGAGCCCGCCGGGTGTAGCCCTTGACATCGAGGGCAACGGCTATTTCGGCCACGTGGTACTGCAGGTGTACTTTGCTCTCGCAGACTACGGAAATCGCCCATTGGCAATGATGCGCGTCGCTTTGCGGGTGTCCGTGGACTGCGCCGACCAGGGTGTGGTGCATATGGATCGCGACGGCGTCAGGTTCGAACTGCGGGTCACCCGCGAATCCGACGAGCCTTTTCGTAACAAATTTGGCGAGCTCGTGCACCGGTACCGAGTATCTATTGCGTCTGTGACCCTCGGCACGTGTCTGCTGTTATCGCATGTGGAGAAGTTGCGCAACTCTTCTGTCCTGGTTCGCGTGGCATCTGCCGGGCGGATTGATGTATTTGGTTGATGATTTTATTATCGTATTTACAATATCCGGTAGATGATAGTCTTAGAGCCTTGGTATGTGGTTGAAAAAATGCCACATCATCAACGCGTACAAAACGCGAACTTTAAATTATATGGTGCGGCTGACTTTAATCACTCTAACAACAAATCGTCGACCCGACCTTCATCTCTAAGATTTTGACTAGCCATCTAAGCACATGCGGATATTATGCGTGGCAGAAAAGCCGTCGATTGCTAAGGCGGTGGCACGAGCTCTCGGTGGGCGCTTTGAAACGGTATGTGATCTTGGACTCAGACTCTCACGCTTGCCACTACTCACACAAGCGACCAACACGAAATACCTATGTCAAGAACTACGACTTCTCGTACAACTTCCCGGTATGGGGCCCATGCGATGTCACGATAACGTCGGTTCTTGGACATTTGCGATCTGACGATTTTGACCAGCAGTATCGCAAGTGGGGTTCGTGCGACCCGGACCGCCTCTTTGAGGCACCCATCGTCACAAGCATTGCTACCAATATGAAGGCTGTGGCAGATAACATTAAATCAGAAAGCAGGACAGCCGACAAGATATTCATATGGACGGATTGCGACCGAGAGGGCGAGCACATTGGCTGGGAGGTCACAGAGATAGCACGCTCGGGGAACCGGCGCCTGCAGATGTCCGACGTTAAGCGCGCCATGTTTAACAACGTAGACCCGGGCCACCTGCGACAGGCGGCCATGCGGCCGGTGGATCTAGACATGAGACAAGTCCAAGCAGTCCAGGCGCGAATTGAGATCGATCTGCGCACGGGCGCTGCCTTTACGCGATTCCAGACAACGCTGCTGCAAAGCGCTCTACGCGAGCTCGATGGCGTCATCTCATATGGTTCATGCCAGTTTCCGACGCTGGGTTTCGTCGTGGATCGCTACAAGCGCGTCAAGAACTTTGTGCCCGAGCCATTTTGGTACATGCATCTCGAGACCCGCCGCCCGAGCGACGAGCGCCCCACGTCGTGGTCCTGGGACAGAGGCAGGTTGTATGACAGACTAGCGGCAACAGTACTGTACGACAGGGCACTCGCAGGATCATCGGAAGCAGTTGTACAGTCTGTCGTGCGGAAACCTACGACAAAGTGGCGACCGCTGCCATTAACGACAGTCGAACTGCAGAAACAAGGCGCCCGGTACCTTAAAATGTCGTCGAAAAAGATCATGGACATTGCCGAAGCGCTATATACCTCGGGGTACATTTCATACCCGCGTACCGAGACAGATCAGTTCAATGAGAAGATTGACCTGCGAGCTCTCATTGACAAGCAGAAGGACGATAATAATTGGGGTCAGTACGCGCGTGAGCTCCTGGCCTCAAAATTTCGGACTCCCCGAAAGGGCAAGCACGACGACAAGGCCCATCCTCCCATCCACCCTGTTATTGGTGCAAATCGCACGGCGCTCCGGCCAGATCAGCTCCAGGTTTACGATTTCGTCACGCGCCACTTTCTCGCCTGCTGCAGCGACGATGCCAAGGGCGAGTCGACAACGGTGATGTGCGACTTCAACGGTGAGAAGTTTATGACTTCAGGTTTGATTGTCAAGGAACGCAACTTCCTGGACGTGTACCCCTACTGGACGTGGAACTCTAGTCAAATTGCCGATTTCACAACCGGCGAGCACCTGCCTGTCTCGGAGTGCACACTGCAGGACGGAAAAACAACGGCTCCAGGCTACCTCACGGAGCCCGAACTCATTGCCCTCATGGACGCCAATGGTATCGGTACCGATGCGACAATGGCCGACCACATTGAGAAGATTGTAGTCCGCAACTACGTCATGAAGCACGGCCAAAATGGTCGAAAGTCGCTGCCGGTGCTGATCCCCTCTACTCTCGGTATTGCGCTAGTTGAAGGTTACGACGAGATTGGGTTTGATAAGTCCTTGACCAAACCGTTTCTCCGCAAAGATATGGAAGCCGCTATGAAGCGCATTTGTGACGGAAACACTGTCCAGGAAGAGGTCGTACGCACCAGTTTGGCGATGTATCGCGAAGTTTTTGCGCTTGCACGCACCAACCGGGCTGTACTAGTAAGTGCAGTCCAACGCTATGTGAACAGCAACACCGCGCAACAGCGGCCGGTGCGTCCGACGGGAGCCAGTAGACCCCGCACCACCGCAAGCACAGAGATTGCAGCATAATTGATTTACGATAGTCATGAGATGCCATAATATTAATGATACGAGATGATGATTTTAACGGTACTCAAGCGGAGGCACGACGTCGGGCACCTTCCCCAGAGAGAATCGAGTAGACTTGAACGCATTAAGGAGGTCCTCACTTAGCTTGGACAGCTCTGTCGGCTCTTCACGGTTCTTGCCTTGAACAAACTCTACGCGACTAGTGGCCATTGGCAACTCTCCAGCCGGCGGCTTGGAGCCTTGCTGCTGAAATAGACCTGACGACTTCTGCTGGTTGGGCGCGCTTCCAAACGGTGAGCTTGCGGCCTGAGACGCGGCACCGAAGGTATTGGACGAGCCAAAGGCACTCGTCGTTGAACCAAAGGCACTAGAAGCTGATCCGAAAGCGCCCTGAGACGAGCCAAAGGCACTTTGCGTAGAACCAAAGGAACTTTGAGCTGAACCAAAGGCATTTCCTGAAGAGCCAAAAACACTTGGTGCGGGTGCAGTCCCAAACGCACTAGTAGCCGAGTCGTTTTTGACGCTTGTAGATCCACTAGTTCCAAAAGCGCTTTGCGCACTGCCAAATGCCGATCCAGCACCAGAGCCAGAACCGAATGCGCCTGCAGTTCCAGTTGACTGCGCCGTCGCATTTCCTTTGTCATCGGCCTTGTTCTGACCAAACAGTGGTTTTGTGCCAAATGCCGAGTTCGTATTGCCAAACAGCGAACTCCCTGATTGCCCTGCGGTATGGACATCATTTTCCTCTGGCTTTTTGTCACTTTGAAGAGAAAAGCCGCCAAATGGATTCTGGGCTCCAAATGGGTTGCTCGCCTGAGGCGTGGCCGCTTGAGACACTGTCATGGAATCAGGCTTCGGTGAAGAGTCCCCACTCAAGCCCGGAACAGTTGGCTTCTTGGACGACTCCTCATCCGAACTGTCATCAGCCAGTGCACTGAACGCGTTGGAGGTTACTGTCTTTTGCGGAGTGGGCTTCGCTGTGTCTTGCGATGTCGATCCGAAAGCACCAGTGCTCGCAGCGTTACTAGTTGAACCACCAAAAGGAGACACTGTGGATGCAGCTTTCGAAAATGGCGAACTTGTGCCCGCGCCTCCCGCTAAAGCTCCAAAAGGTGAGCTTGCGTTTGCGCCCCCGGTTGTGCTTCCAAAGGGTGAGCTGGGGTTTGCAGCTCCGGCTGCAGCTCCAAAGGGCGAGCTGGCGCTTGACGCTCCGGCTGCAGCTCCAAATGGCGAACCCGCACTTCCCGGCCCTGCGACAGCACCAAAAGGAGAGCTTGCACCGGCTTGACCGCCGCCAAATGCTGACGCCGAAGAATTGCCAAATGCACTACCAGTTCCCTGTGTGCTAGATCCAAATCCATGGCTACCAAAGGCCGTACTACTCGCGCCACCGGCGGCGGGCTTCACTGTTGAGCTTCCAAACCCGTGGCTTCCAAAGGCACTCGCTGACGATGCACCTGCAATAGGCTTGGACCCTCCAAATCCGTGGCTTCCGAATCCTGTACTAGATCCAGACGACGCTGATGGTGTGGATTTTCCAAATGCAGATCCTCCTGACGACCCAAACGCGCCTGTTCCTCCGAACGAAGCACCACCAGAGGCGGCATTTGCGGATCCAAATGATGATCCTTTGGACCCAAACGAACCAGTTCCACCAAAAGCGCCAGTGCCTCCAAAAGCGCCAGTTGCTCCGGTCGTGCCTCCACTCGTCGAACCGGCGCCAAATCCGCCACCAGTTCTGCCAAACGCGCTACCGCTCGATCCGAAAGCACCAGTGCCTCCAAATGCGCCTCCAGTCTGAGAAGATGTGGGCGCGCTCGCCGGGCCCGGGGTGCCTCCAAACGATCCCGTACCGCCAAACGAGCTAGTCTGGCCAGCGCCAAGCGTACTAGTTCCGCCAAACGCACTGCTACTACTGCCACTTCCAAAAGTTGACGTAGCCGAGCTAGTGCCAAATCCAGACGGACCTGACGTCAGACTAGGCGGCTTATACGGCTTGGCTGAATCGCCTGTAGCATTTTCCGCTAGTTCCACGTACCGGCCGGCTTTCCTCCAGTCGTCCAGAATGTACTTCTCCCATGTTTTCTGATCACTATGCCGCTTCTCTATCGACTGCTCGTACTGGGCAAAATTTCCTTCGTCGCGCGCCTTATATGCCGCGAATCTTGCTTCCTCCTGTGAGTAGTCCATTCCGGTGATGAGGTCTACCTTTTTTTTGTTGGGGTGCACGCAGAAATCTGAAAAGGGCCATATACGCGTTTCGCTCAGATTCTGTTTGATCTCATCGCCTGTAACCTCAAAGTACTGCCCGTCAATGACATGTTGAAACGGACACAATGCGCCTTTGTTGCATTTTCCTAGAGTTAATGATCTGCTGTGTGACGCGGGCCTCTGCTATTTTTGTCCTGCAGAAAGACAGAAGCTTTTTGCGAAGATCAACAATTCTTCACTCACCTTGCTTGTAGTATCTACAAGGCCCTTTTGGCGGCATTGCTAGCTTATTTTGGTACCAGTGCGTCGACTGACTGTCTTTCCTCAAGAGTTACTGGATAGGATGTAGTTGGTCACATATGCCATTTGGGCCGTTGCGCGGCACTTCCCCACAATCTCAAGGTTCTGCTTTCAGAAGAGGCGGCCATTTGCACTGTATTACTCGTTCTCTAGAATAACGGTGTTATCATGCCACAAGGGGTAAATATCTCGGAAATAATATAAGTCTACGTCCAGTTGTCCTGCCTTCTACACTTATGCTTCCTGCAGAGCCCACTAGCAGCGATTTCTCGTCTTTTGTCCTAACTCAACAAAAGTCCACAGTGCGTCAATTCTACTATACAGTAGTAGTCGCCATTCTAATAGGCCGTATGGCGTCAGTAAATATATAGTACCCAGTACACCGGTCTATCCAAGCGCGTTATATCCCTATTAGAAAACGAAAGAACAAGGCCTCATTAAAGTCATAAGCTCAAAAGCCAGGCAGAACAGTAAGCTAATTGCTGCTCTTGAACAGATTCTTCGCCTTGTCCATCAAACTCGAACGCTTGGCAGCCTTGAGATTGCCGTATCCTCCACGTCCAATGGACGAGTTACTCACACTCGGAAACGCGTCGTTGTTGAAAGTATCCGACTCATCGACATCCTGCGCAGCTCGTGTCTCGTTCTCGTCCTTGTTTTCTCTCATGTTGCCAGCGCCTCCACGTCCGGTGGTATAGTATTGTGACGTGATCTTGGGCGTCACTTCGCCCGGACGGATCTCCTTGGGCGGCTCAGGCTCGCCCCGCGCAATATTGCCTGCGCCTCCGCGGCCTGTGGAATAATAGTTTGACATTGTTATTGCCTGGACTGTAGTGCACGCAACCTTGTAATGTAGCGATGATCCCCGTGTCTCGTGAATTGTGGGCCTGAATTATAGTACGTTTGGGCGGTCCCAAATGGTGCTGCGATATGCCGCGTGCTCCACAGTACAATAGTTGTCGGTTTAGGGTTGACCGGCTGTCAGCGGGAGTGGCTAGTACCTGCGCCGGACACAAAGTATGATCCAAGAGATGGTATGTAGTCCTAAAAACAGTTGATGGACCATGTGTAGCAGACAGTTTACGACGCCATTTGCGTAATTACCGACGTTAAGAATATCCGCCAAGCCTGATCAAAAGCCGACCCAGGGATGCCAAGATCCCACGTCCGCGCGTCATAGATAACAACGCTGATAAGGATTAACCAATAGATGACAGGGACCATCGGTGGACCATCTCAGGGGCATGACTTGCCTTCCACGGCTAATCGCAAATTGTGGTAACAAAAGAGTACCTTCCGTTGACATTATTATGCAGCAGTAATCAAAGTGTCGACAAAAGTCGCTCCAGCAGTAGAACCTCAAGGTCGTACAACCGATGGTGCACAGAGCTCGATGTAGATCTCATCTCATCGAGGGCCTCGTTGATTAGCGGCCTCACCATGGCGTTTCCGCGAGGCACAATATTCTTGTTAAAGAATGCCGTGTCTGCTCTTTGCAGGAAGTCATAAACATCAAGACTGTCAATTAGACGGTCCTGGAAAAATACGCCGGGGCTACTTTCGTCCTGAGAGACGTGAATCTGGTCTCTGGCCGCCAGGAACGCAACAAGGTCATCCTTCCAAGAGTCAGCGGTGAACTGGATCCGGTTCGGTCCCGGGAAGAACTCCACAAGGTTTTCATACTCTTCTGCATCCATCACCGTATCCGATAGGCCCGGTACCGCAGCTCGCAAGTATCCGCGAGTCGGTTCTTCAGTCGGATCATAAAACTTGCTAAGAACACGTGCCGTGTCGTGGTCACTCGGAATAAAACCGTAGTTGAACAAAAACTCTCCTGAACCCTTGTCCGGGCCGTAGTTAATAAACAGCTCCTCCCCTTTCTTTATATCTCTGTCTGCAAGCAGGATGACGTCGCCTTCTTCGAGAATATCATAGCGACAATTGGCCGCGCCGCTGTGATTGCATAGATCAACCACCGGTACCATGACCGTTTCCAAGTATCCCTCGGCGTCAGGAAGGCCAAGGCTGCGAGACGAGATCCACTGCTCGATCAATAGCCAGTCGAAGAACGAAATAACAAGATCGTGCGGCGTAGGCTTTTCATTTGACCCAGACTTGACGAACGTAGCAATATCGTTTCGCAATTGCTCCTCTGAGAAGAAACGCTCGTAACTCGCCTTGAGCACTTTGATCTTGGCTATCGTGGCGTCATATATGCTTGTGCCTTCTATGGTCTTCAATTCATCTTCCTCCCAGGCTATTGGAAGATTGATGTCCTTCCCAGGGGGCAATGAGCGCACCCAATCGCCAAATGTGGGGTCTTGCTCGTGCCTGCGCACCGACAGCATCTGGGCCATGAAGAAGCGAGCCATGCACTTCTTGGCGGGCATACTGTTCACATCTTCAACATGCTCTCCCGAATTACCCACATGAATGAACTTTTGTAGCGCACCACTGCAAGTTTTTGGATCGTGACTGAGCTCGAGAATGTTGGCCTTGTTCACTACCATGCGCGCTGGAACCCGAACCAACAGGTCGCCTTCCTCAAGATCCTCCGGCGCATACAAGCCCATTCCATAATCGCCCCGCTTAACATCACAATTGAGCTCTATCTCGCGCTCTGCAGCCCAATCCTGTATTTTTGTCATCGTTCTTGGCCTTTTGAATAGTCCTTGGCGTTGTAGCCCGCAAATCGTCCCTTGCAAAGGTTTATGCAGGTATGCATATGTACTTAATAGGATGATATCAGTTGTCAAAGGTAGCTTCTGTCATTTATGAGAAACAGCGACCGATGAACAAACAGGAACAAATATCTAACCATACAGTAATGTGGTTCCAAATGCCGACGCTTTTGTTGATATAGCCGTTTCGCAGCGTACTCTGTCCCGTGCATCTCCGAACTCGGGGGGACAATATCGGATATACTTTGGGCACATAGCTACATGCTGTGTCAAAATTTGTGGATGCGGCACAGTTGCAGGATTTCAACACTAACAACGGATATACAATAGCAAATATGTCTGCTTGGGGTAAGTGCATTCTGTGGGGACTCGGAAAGCAAATATTTACGCGATTCGCAAACTGTGGATTGATTCCGTGGCGGCTTTTCATACTGTGATGCTTGACAAACGGTAGTGCGGGCAGCGAATTCCATCAACTCAGACGCTAACTGCAGACGACGAAGACTACGATGACACCGTCGCGGCTGTGAGCCGTAAGTTCGATGATGAGGAAGATGACGGCGTTCTCGACTCGTGGGAGGCGGCTGGCGACTCGGACGAGGAGAAGGAAACAACTCCTTCGGCGCCTACACGCAACCGCGTGGGTGTCCAGGAGCGCATCGCTCAGCGTGAAGCCAAGGAGCAGGAGGAGCGCGAGCGCAAGGCCATTGAGGCTGCTATGGAGGACCCCAAACTCAAGAAGGAGCGCCAGAAGGCAGCTGAGCTTCAGAGTGACTTGAAGAACGCCAGCGACTTGTTTGCTGACCTGCACGTCCACCCGCGCGAGCGTGCCAACAAGGCCGAGCCCGCAGTGGCACCTGTGCCTGCTGGTCCCACCAAGCTTTCCGACCTGCCCATTTTCAAGCCAAAGAGCAAACAGGAGTTTGACAACCTGCGCAAGACGCTCGTTCCGCTGCTTACGGCGCTTCAGGAGCAGAACTCGCTTCAGTTTGCCAACTTCATTACTGACTTCTGCCGTGATTGCTGCAAGCCTCTCAGCTCGGACCAGTCGCGAAAGGTCGCGTCTACTATCAGTGCTGTATCCAACGAGAAGCAACGTGAGGAGCGCCTCAGCCGCGGTAAGAAGCAGAAGCCCATGGTGAAGCAGGCATCTCAAAAGGTCGATGAGGTCAAGGATACCACCAACTTCGACGATTTCGACGACGACGATTTCATGTGAGACTCATTTTGCAACGGCTTGTCAGACCTTGTGCATAGAAATGGCATCCTGCATGCTCAGTGTAGCGCGACTAGGGCGCCGTGCTGATGCTTCGGCAGGTATAAAAGCGCATGAACTGCCGCGATTCGCTCATGGTACATAGTCTCGTAATAGAAGCGTCCTCATAATGTTGGCAGAGCCTTTTGCTCTTCCGAGCTGGAGCCGATGCTCTTGTCTTTATTACCATTATTTCCAAATCACGCTACGCCATGACATGCTCTGATATTACAACCACACTCTCTACATTTAAGTGTGCTTACTTTCAAATACTAGGCAGCAGCAGCAGCTGTCGTCTTCGACTAGGCTAGACTCGTTTTACGATGGCATATGGGCAGTTTGGAAGAATTTTCTGGAAGTATATTCAAACCTCATGTAATATGCTTCACAACGTGATGCTATGGCTCAAATGCAACGGAGCAAACCCTCGTGTCATTCCACTACCCCAGACTCCGTGACGCTTAGTCAAGTCGTTGGCCTAGGTTTTAGACGCAGGGCAGTCCCGCAATCATGCGACCTTCTCCACATAACAAAGATGGTTCACCGTGACTACGGTAAAGGCGAACAACAGAACGTCTCTGGGCTGCTTAACTACACATTCAAAGGGACATTCAGTATCACATATGTGAGCACTTCATGCACAATTCTGGACATCGATGGCGTGAGGATTCTAACTGACCCGTTTTTTGCGCCAGCGGGGTCTAAATGGGATCTGAGTGGTAATATTCGACTTGAGAATAGTGGCACGCCAGCTCTTACACTGGAGACTATTCCAGCAATAGACGCTGTTCTTCTGACCACAATGGATCATCCCGGCCATTTGGATGATCTGGGACGTCAGCTTCTGGACGGTCGACGCGTATTCACAACAGAAAACGGCCAGAAGAACCTAGCGCCTCGTCCCGATGTACGTGGCTTGAAGCCTTGGCAGTCTATCTCTACGTCGCTTGGCGGCAAAAAGTTCGATATCACCGCTATACCTTGTCGACACCTTCCTGGCAGCCAATGCATAGGATTTGTTTTGACATCTGAGGATTTCGGCGAAAGTGCCGATGGGCGTCCAAATGGGATCTACTTCACTGGCGATACTGTCTACTTTGACGAACTTTTGCGAATTCGAGACAAGTTTCATATCGTAGTGGTGATTGCTACATTTGGTGCAGCACATTTACCCTCGCCGAATGGGCCCATTCAAGTCACCATGGATGGCAAACAAGGCGCCCAGCTCTACCGTGATCTCAAAGCTGATTACTTAGTGCCCGTTCATTACGACTCGTGGGACCATTTGACGCAAACCGGCAATGAGCTGAAAAAAGTGATCAGCGATCAAGGCATCGAACATGTTCGCTGGTTAATTCCTGGCAAGGCCGTCAGGATTTTGTGATCAATTGGTTGGTACTGCTAGGTATCGGGTTATCTAGTGTGAAGTTGCTTCACATGAGTCGAATCCAAGGCAGATGCGGCTGCATGTCACCTTTTATCGTCCTACCTTATCAAATATATATAATATTCTGATTGTTGCATATCATATCGTTTCCACTGGCCGCGCCCTCATCTCGTGTGTAAAGCTGGCAGATAGATCCTTGACACCGCAGTGCCAACAGGTGCTTTACCGGGATGATATGTATAGAATGTATGCATCCTGTGAGCTCCCTGTATGTGTCCTATTCACCAACAAATATTCGGAGTACAGCATGTCCGAGCTGTAACAAGTTTGCAGATAAGTACATTGAACATGACGCGGTCATGGTCGCTATTGACCTGATGCTGCTCCGTCCGCAGGCATTCCGGCATATGGTTTTCAACGTTCTCAGCAAACCAGGAGAGGAAGATGGTGTCCATCAGCAGTCGAAGCGAATGTGGCTCCTCATTACACTTTTTGACGTGTACTTGACTTGGGCCAGAGCTGAAATTTCACAAGAATCGTCGCCGCTCAACTCATACATTCTGCAGCTACCGGTTCTAGCTCAGTATTGTTGCTTTCTGCTATATTGTATCTGCGAAACTGTTGTAACCCACTTGGTCATTCGATTTCTGGCTCAGAGCTGGCTACACTGGACAAGACCGAACGCCCTATCGACGGCCGTTTTAATCTCGTCGAGCTCCAAGCTCTTTCCAATTCTTATGCTGATATGGCCTTATGATATACCGCTCGCGTCTACTATTGTTGGGTGGGCCGTCAATTTCAGCATGGTTGAGGTTTTGACTACGATTCTGGGATGTGGCTACATCAAAGCAACGGCAATCACCACAGCTTCAATCGTGGCCCGCTACTTGGTTTGTGATGTTCTACTGGCGCGACTAATTATGCTGACAAGTTGACCCACGCGCTATGACCCACTCGACCAAGTCTGATTCCAGTTCATGAGCTTACGAATAATCACATTGCATGAATAAAAATGATACCGAGACCCGAAGTTTAAACAACCTGTACACATTAAAGGGGAGAGGTACTTGTTTACTCCCATTCTTCGAACCGCATCTTTCGGCGAACAGTTCCTTCACTGTTTGCCAGGATGACCTCATCTCCTTCGAGTCCAATCCACGGGCCGTCCAAGGGCCTAACTAGGTTCGGGTTGATGTACTTCAATCCCCGCTCGCGCTGCTCATCCAACGTTCGGCTCGCAGACCGCGGCCTGCGAAGAAGCGCCTCTGTCTCGCTGCTCTCTTCTATATTCGATGTGGCGCGTGTTGTCGACTGGCCCGAGCCCGAGCCTTCCGTTTCGATAGCTTGCAGAGCGATAAACTTCAGGAGCGGGCCAATAGTCCTCTCGAAGTTGTACCAGTACGTGAGAGTCATGATCGGCAGTGGTGCCAGCAGAGGCGCAAGCACATATGCCGACTGAAGCGCCAGCAGGCCACCCATCGAAAGGTGGAACAGGATCAGGCCCACGCATACTCGGCGGAATATAAGCGGCCAGGCGCGGCCGGTCGAATGCTGCGGGTGCACCATAACGTATATGACCTGATACTTGTATACAAAGTACCCAAGCGTGAAGTACAGCAGTCCAAAGAACAGGATCTTGGTTGACATGACGCTGTACATGAGCACGATAATAAGGATCAGGATCGGTTGTGGAAGGTGAATGCCGTAGTTAAGAATTGGCGGCTTGTACAAGTTGCGGTAGTCACGAGGCGACTTAGCGTGTGCCGCAAATAGAGGAAACTGCACGACGCTCCCCAGCTGGACCAGCCGCAGTGGAAACATGCCGATACCTTGCAAAATGACAAGGTTAATGTAGAATCTGCTCAGGCCGCGCAAGATCTTGGCGAGCTCGTATGCAATCTTGGTCGTATCCTTGAGGAATGGAATGAAATTACGCGCCGTGCCTCCGGCCGTGAACACGAGGAACATGTTAAAAAACACGTAGAAGAAGTTCTTGGAGATAATAGACAGCTCAACTTCACCATAAGACACAAATCCTTGGAGGGACGAAAGGTAAACGTAAATATACGGCACCAGGAAGTTGAACAAGGTGAACAAGAACGGAGGCAAGATTCCAGTGACAAGGGTTTGCAGCGCCGGAGAGGCCTCCAAAACCTTTGCAAGGGCCGGCCAGAACTTCTTAATCGTCTTGATTTCAAGAAACCCAGCAAGGTATGTCACCGGGACGACCATGGCAACACTCATGATAGCAATAATGAACGTGATCGTCCATGTTCTTATCATGCGCTCACGCTTGCTCATGTAGAGGTTTCGCCAAATGACATCGTGCGGGGCCGGTGCAATGTCGCCAATTAAGGTATATGGCCGGGGATCAAGAACAGCCTGAGCAGTCATCTGCGCGCTCGCCACTGAGTCCATCGTCACAAACGCTGTGCTTGTGGAAGGGAACTGGTCAGCGCGCCGCAGATCGGCTATTTTGGAGTCCAGCTCCTCCAGGATCGTGGTGTAATGATCGATGACATCGACTTGTCGGCCAAACCATCCAAAGAGGCCCAAGCGCTCCAAGGGTCGTTTGTAAATCTTGATACCGTGTGGAGGCCGTAGGTTCAGATAGCTTCGAGCCTCTGAAACAACCATACTCGTATTGTAATCGTCGTCTTCAGATAGAACCGGCTCATGTGGCTCAATTGTCGGGAGACTGTGCACGCTCGAGGCCGTATCCATTTCATTCGCCCAAGTAGGGCCCAGATACTCGCTGTACGCTCGCTCGAGCTTGCCAATAACCTTGTCGCGCTTGTCAAAGAGGGCATCCAGTTGTGCCCAGTTCCTACATAGGCTAATGTTGCGGACGTTGCCAATGTCGAGCATCTCAATGTGATCGCGCAGAGCGTCGTCTGTCCGAAGCTCTTCTGCGACCCCGGAAACGCGAATAGTCCGATCTGTGATTGAGTTCTGACGTCCCAGGTACTTTTGCCGTACGCGAATAACCTTCAGCGTCTGTTGCATCATGAAATAGGCCGTCAGAAACGTGAAAAAGTACGTGAATATCACATATGTCCACAAATAGCTCTTGTAGTCCTCTGGAGCGCTTATGCCGCCTTCTGGATTGTCAAGGAAGGACATGCTGCGATCATGGTCTTCGTCGTCGTCTTGGTCCAGCCGACCAGTGAAATGAAGACGGATAGGACTAATGATAGTCACGCCAAAGAAAGTGCATGCACCCAGCAGCTTGATGGCCATTTTGAAGAAACCAAGAAAGACAAAAGCATCGAGACCAGCATGGTCCAACACTTGTTCCTCAGTAATGTTGTACAGAGACCAGACCCAACTGAACAGCGAGCGCGGAAGCTTGGGAAGTCCTCCTGCAGTTAGTAATCGTGTACCAGTGGCTAAGCGTGGGTGATTGTTTCTTCCTGTGGGCCCTGGCAACGACTTCGCCATTGGTCACAAACGACGCCACAGAGACAGGACACAGTTAACCGTAACTTTCACATACGTCTTCGAGCACTCCTTGCTGCATACAACTTTGGCCATTTGTATCTTAGCACGCAAAAGCTGAGAAAAGCAGTGCTGCCTATAAGGCTAGCAATCATAATCTGGGCCCCGAGCACCCGGGGCTCCGACCGCCTCGGGTCATAGTCCGGATATTTCGGCTCCATATAGTTCCAATGTCAACTGCGAGACAATTCCATAATACAGGCTTGCAGGCAGCCGGCCGGGATGCTTTGTTCGAGGTTTGTTTTCTTAGGTGAGGCTAGCCCTAGAAATCGAGCCTTGGGTTCTCCCTATAATGTGGGCTAGGGTCATGATGTATGCATATAGTGGCATACAGCCCTGGTATACAGCCCTGGCGACCTTTGATTGCGATAGATGGAAGGTTGAACTAGGATATTAAACTGTCTATACGCGCGTTGATCCACCTGGTGTTGTAGTGTCGCTTCGTCTTTCACTGGTGGGTGGCCCACTAACAATGAAACGTATCCGGGTCGGCACCCTCCCCCCGCGGCTGATCGATTATACACATGTTGAATCATATGGTCATATTATGCGTACAATAGAATACAGAATCGTCGGAAAAAGATTTAAAAGAAATGCATTAGGTTGGACATGACATAAAAAAACAAGCAAACAAACAAATAAACAGATACTACAATACACGTATGCGATCTGGCCATCATAATCGATCTCAAGGCTCAATGTGGAGAAAGCGACAGTTTTCTTCTCGCTTGCACCCTCCCTTGCGAGACCCGCGGAAAAAGTGGCATGGGATAGTCCAACGATCAAGTTTACCAGTCTCTCGCCGGACAAAGGGCCGGACATCGAATTGCCGCTTGGAAGGGTCGCCGTGATGAGCTCTTCGTTCGCCGTCTCCATTGTTTCGGTGATGTTCGCTATCACTACCATTTCCGTCGCGCTGGTCGTGCTGCCAATTGCCCTGAGACTGGTCTGACATTGAAAATGATCCGTGAATAGCCGGTTGCGCCTGGTTGCTAGGCATGAGCATGCCCGATGCTGAGGGAGCCATCTGGCCTTGGTTTTGTGCGCCAGCTACTAAGCTCTGGAGGCTGGCCATAATGTTTTGGAGCATCTCGGGCGTGTAGGTAGCCTGGGCCTGTGGATTGGAGGTCAGGTTACTGAGCGCTGCAAGGGCAGTAGATAACTGCGGATTGACCTGGGTCGCCTGGCTCGGTGGAGGCGGAGAGATTTCTGGAGTTCCCTGTGCCGAACTCGCACCAGAGTCAGAATGGCCGCTAAAGTGGCCACTGGATGTTGCAACTGGCTCGGCAGGTGTTGGCAGCGGTGGCGGCGGAAATAGCCTGAGAACAAGAGAGTGATTTTCGATCAATGCCGGAAGCGGGATTTCCTTGGGTGGCGTTGTTTGCGTTTTCATCGAGGAGCGGTCAATTGGCGGCTCGCCAGGGCTGGGTGGTATTTCCTGCTCGTTGTAGTACACAGCTACAAGAGCGTGAGCCTCGCGCGAACGCTGCTCCTCAGCATCCTTAGAGTCAGGCTCACGCTTGCCTCCCCTGCGGGTCGACGTAGCGGCAAAGACGCCTTTGGGAAATATTGTGACATCGACGTCAATGAGTTCTGGTTCGTACCACTCGACAATTTCGTCAATATCGCTTTGCCTGAGCGCAGCACGAGCCTCGTTAACGTCCATGCGCTTAGCATCGGTCGCGCTGCGGTAGGCGTGCTCTTGGTCATCAATTTCGAAAAAGCGCGTCTCAACGAGATTTTCGTCCCTCCAGCGAACAGCCTTTTTCTTCTTCTTAACGGCATTGTCATCGGTGTTCTTGGTTGCGCCAGGCGCCTTGCCTGTCGTCATCTGTTTCTTGAGTGCCTGATCGCCAGAAAAGAGTTTGGGAGGAGCAGGGGCTGGAGCTTTGGGCTCTGCGCCAGGCTTCTTGGCTGCTTCAAGAATCTTGAAAAAGCTAGATTGGGATGGGGCAGCCGGCTTGGCAACTGGTTTCGCTGCAGCCTTTGCCATCGCCGCCAGCGACGTTGGCTTTGCAGCGGCACTCGCAGCTGGCTTTGCGGTTGGAATAGCGGCTGTAGCTCCAGCAGATCGCGTGGCTGCGTGGGACGACCGCGGGGCCTGAGAGGTGTTTGGCTGGGTCGAGGGAGTTTTGGCAACTTTCGGAGCTGTCACCTTGGAAAGCGCTTCAAGCTTCTTGGCGGTGGCAGTCGTGGATCCTGACACTGACGGCTTCTGAGGTGCAGGGATTATTCCAGACCTGGTTTGTAATGACTGGGAAGCGCCAGCAGCAGAGCGCTGCATAGGTTTGGACTGAGCAGGAGGCTGAGTCGGCCTCGCCTTCGCCTCTGTGTCCTTATGCCCGCTGTCAGGGCTAGTGGCAGTTGCTGACGATAGAACTTCGCGCGCGAGACGGGCGATATCGTCAGCTGCACGCTTGATGATCAGGTTTAAGACGCCGTCAAGCTTTGTCTCTTGGATCTCGCTCTTAGAGAGAGGCAGCTTAATAAGGCCGCGAAGAACGCCGGCGCATGAGCTCAACTTTTTGGCCTTGACGCAGGCCACAAGCCAGTTTCTCGTACGGGCAGCTAGTACAAGCCTCTGGCTTTGAAATCCCTGCCAGAATTCAGGACTGGCCCTCTCTGCCGCGGCACTGAATGCCGTCTCGAATTCATCCGGCTCCTGGGTGAGCCACCGCTCCTTGGGGATGTCCATTACAAAGCGCTGGAAGCGTTGTGTGAGGTACTCAACGTTTTTGAACAGGTCAAACATGGTGCGCACCTGAAGGTCCATAAATCTGACTGGGTTTTCGGTTCGCAGTTTCTCTGCATCTAGAGTCGCAGCGTTGAGCGACCAATCACTCGATGGCGAGTCACCTCGCGTCCTCTTCTGGTCTCTTTGCTCCTCCACATAATTGTCGCGAGGTCGCTTGCTCTGCAGGACTGCTGAGCTGCTTATCTGTGGCTGGCCCTCAATACTACGGTGACCAAGCACAGTCATGCCACCTTGCGGCATGGTCTGAGCACTGGACTGGCCATGGTATTGGACTGAGAAAGGCGGCTGTCCAGGAACAGCAGTCGGGCCATCAGCACCAATGAATGATCGTCGAACAATCACTGGCTGTACTGACGAGTTGCCTTGTGATTGCCCAGCCGGCAAAGACTGATAGGCACTAGCAGCAGTTCTATGCTGCTGCTGCTGCTGCTGCTGATGTTGGTGTTGTTGGTGTTGCTGCTGCTGCTGCCGCAGTTGTTCTTGCCGCTGTAGGAGTAGTCGTTCCCGTTCTTGCTGCTGCCTCTGAAGTGCCATCTGGTCGATGCGTTGCTGTTGACCCGGCGGATGACCAGACTGATCCAGACTATATGTTTGTGTCATACTAGCCATCATCTGTTGGTGGTGTTGAGGCGAATTGAACTCTGCCTGGTGGTATGAAGATGCTGGCTGCACTTGCTGAGGTAGTCCATGCTGCTGTACTAGACGAACCTGCTGCGCATTAGACGTCTGCTGAACAGGCAGTTGGCCCATAAACTGTCCACCCTGCTGGGGAGGCACCATCTGACCGTATGATGCCTTCTGCTGATTTGGCGAGGCTTGGTGAAACTGGTGGGATGCCTCATACTGTTGCTGATGCTTTTGCTGCTGCTGGAGCAGCTGTGCTTGCACTGACGCTGGCGAGCCGTGGAAGGAATCCTGATGAATCTGTGCACCATATTGATGCTGTTGCTGCTCCTGTACAGGCACAGGTGATTCACTATGACTATGCGGAGAATGCTGCTGAACACGCGGCTGGGCCTGGGCCGGATACTGCGACTGTGCGAGGAAATCGTCGACGTTATGCAGCTGCACATTGGAGTTTGACGCATGCTTGGCATTCACTTGGCTACTGTCGCGAGCATTAGGCGTGTTTTGGGTGGGTATAAGTGTTTGCTCATACAGGGACCTGTTGAAAGCCGGTGGAGCCGTCGGCGGGAACGACTCGTCGGCGTTAACTGGGATTAGTTACATGATAGACACGGTGCAGGCGCGCAGTGCGAGCAACCCAAGGTCTGCAGACACCCGGTGGAAATTCATGCACGCAAGATGACGCGCAAACCGTAATTAAAGGAGCTAAAACACGGCACTGAGGGGTTGGATCATCATTCTCTACGCGCCTTTCCAAACCAGACCGAGGTCAGGATATCGTTACTCCCCACAACCCAATTTGGGAATGATGCGTCAAATGTGGAGCAAAGGCCCAACCCTAAACCACCAACCAAGATCAGACACAGCTCGCTGCACACACACACACACACACACATACACACAGCGTTTGCGAGCAGGACCAAGTGGTACCCCAAGGATATAGGAAACGCTGCTGCCAAAAAGAAACAAAATGGAGGGCAGATCTCAATTGCAACATGTTTGAATTTGTGACCGCATTGATATGCAGCTTCCCAATACATAGGGTACGCATCCCGAAAGGGGTGAACCATGGGCCAGGGCACTGACTGGAGACCTGGCCCTCAGGCAGGGACGCATGGTAAACGAAAAAAAAAGGCAATACTCATGCAAAAACAACCGAACGTTTCCGGCACCGATTAATTCATATGCACTTGAAGCCCTTCAATTCCCGTCTATGTGCGCAAGGCTAAGCGGCGTTTCGGCATGACATGCGGCTGGTATTGCCAGATGCATGCATTCATATGGCCAAAACCAAAAATAGAAGACAACGAACAATTGTAGGTCCAGGCGACCTCCTAAAAAAGCACTTTGAAACACACAAAAGACTTACACTCAATGCGGAACTGGGACGATTGCGAATCTTGAAAATCTTGCGAAGGAAAACTCGGTCCACTCGGCTGTCGGTAGGCAGTGTGTCCAGAGTCCTGATTAGGGTGACCGTTTTGGGCATGTTGCCAGGACGACGCGTCCGGGGTTCGACTGGATGTACCGCCAGAGCCGAAGCCACCGTAGACGGCTGACAGCGCCAGATCGTGCTGTGCCTGAAACTGTTGCGGGTGCTGTGTTTGTGGTGTCTGGAAATGTTGATGTGGAAGCGAGTAGTTGTCGAATGGTTGTTGTTGTACACCCGGCGAAGTAGACAGCTGGATGCTTTGATGACGGCCATCTGAGGTGGTACCATCCGAAGCTAAACTGCCGCCCACTTGGTGGTGATTGGTTTCCATCGTGGGAGAGTCAAACGGCACGTCTTTTGCAATTCTTCAGATTTTGTACTTTGGGTATGCAAAAGAACGCACACAAAATGGCTCTCTGGGATGCCGGTGGGGATTGTGCCACCGGTTTACGGGAAAAAAATTTGTGGCTTAATAGGAAGTTTCTTGTGGCCACTTTAACAACGTAGAGGTTTTTCTCACAGTGTTGTTTTGTGATGCACTAAACAGGCCTGTACGGTAAACTTGCACAGGATCGTAGTGCGTCCTTATAAATCCCACTTTCCTCAGCTGCGCGGATGGCGGCGCTTACACACTTTTTGGCTTTATTGTGGTTGTGTGCAAGGCCTTGTAGAGAGAGCAGGAGACGGGTCAGACGATGAGGTTGGGCGTTCAGGGACACAAATTACTCGTTCTGTGTATTACACCAGCTGTCAAGGACACGCATAACGTGTATGCATGCTTATATTATGCATTCCCCATGTAGTGATCAATTGATGAACTGGTTGCTAACGTTCCCAGGAAATGACAGCATGAAGGTCGCTGAAGAATTTGATCCACTTCCTGGGGTATCTTGGATTACACCCCAGACCCCCGGAGCAACTGCTTCACCCAGTAGCGGTCTCTTTTTCCTGGGGGCCCCCATAGCAACCGCTTTGCGGTTGAACTCCATGGCTCACCATATCAACTGCGAAGCACTTGCTACGGGGGTCTGGGGGGCGGAACCCCCAGGCAAAAAAACAAAAGAAAGTAAGCTTGCCCCAGACCCCGAAGCAGCTGTCTCGAGGGTTGTCAGGGATTTTCGCGGGTGACGGGAGCTTGCAGAGGAGTTACAGGGTTTTGTATTTTGACCGTCATCCCTTGTCGCAGGTGTAGCACGTGAAGATGAAAATGTCAACTATTTTCAGACAAATGCTCAAGTGTCTACTGGCCTGTCGCATTGGCGGGCACGTAAAGCAGTACAGCAGAAAGGCAGCAGGCAAAGGATATGCCTGATGAAATAGGAGTAGAAGGTCGAATGAGCCATCGGATCGATACCTCATCCAATATGGTCAACGGTAATTCAACGGAAGACGTTCAAGGGGTGTGCCTTGGATTACATGCCGCGTTACGTAGCTGATTAGGATCGACAGTATTAGCGTTGACTTTTGCCCGATCGGGCACCCAAAACGTGGCCGGCGGCGGCTGTAATTGCTTCACGCAAGGGGCCAGATCTGCGGGACTGCGATGGTGACCGACCGTGCAGTGCTGGAACCGAGACGAGGGGCTCACGCGTGAGCTTCGGATTGATAGTAAATTGTGATCCAAAGAGATACAACAACATCATATGTCTTGTATCTGCGATGGAGATTATCAAGTGTCAGGGTCGCAGAGTCACCAAATAACAAGCAAAGAGACATTGGCGCAAGTCACACAGAGGGATTTTTGCAGAAGCCCCGCCCACTAGCGCTCGACATGATAAGATGCCATTCGGTTAGGGTCAGTCGGTGATGGGCCGCGGCCCGCTTCAGAAGAGACGTGGATAGAAGCGGGGTAGCTGAGCCACACAGGGCACAGGGCCCTGGATCTTGCCTTCGCAGACCCGAAAAAAGCATCGACTGTGCAGACCTCGGCGAGCAACTGACCACTTGGCGCAGGACAACGGTACGCGGCGCTTGTCACAGTACTTTCCGGGAACACGCCATTCGCCAGGGTCTAGTCCAAGTGCTCTTGGTTTGCGTGAAACAAGTGTGCAAGAAAAAAGGCGAACGGTCTACAAGCGCCAAAGCCCGCCGTAGTGTACTATAGGGGGCTAGGGAGCTAGTGTGAGTGCATATCAGCAACAGAACTATTTGTTGACCTGGCTGCTCAGTTTAGTCGTAGAGCAATGTTGTTTTGCTGCTTGCCAAGAACTGCCATAGGCCAATACCGGATTAGCGACAGCTTTTCAAGAATGGCGATGACCCTTGACAGCGGCCCTTTGCTTTCAGATTAGGAGCTCTTTCGGAGCCCTTTCGTTGTTTTTGCCATATTTCTGAACCCCACATATTCACATGAAGCCGTCTATTTAGGGTACGTACGGCGTGCATGGAGCGGGGCAACGACTTAGGTCGTTGGTACGTCGAAAACAACCAAGGTGAAAGTGGCAAGACGCTTCACGTCTCAAAGGTTCGTGGAAATTGTGGCCAAGATTGACTACCAAATATGATAACGCCAGCACATATGGCGTCGCGTGTCCTAAATGGCTGGGATCCGCCTGTATGTAAGGTAATGCAATTCGAATGCACGCCAAGCAGTGCGGCAAAACGCCGCTCTTCTGTGCGTTCAAGACATCCCCGGTGCAGCGAGCACATGTGTATACGGTTGACAGGCATCGGGCGCATACGACAGAGCACCTGGCCACATGTACTGGCTCATCAAAAGCCACAGGTGCACTCCACGCGGTCTCGTACCGCTTAGGCTACTACCCGCACTTCCGGGCTTCCCCCTCTTTCCATCAGGGGCCATGAGATATGCGCGGCGCGGAATGCACAGCAAAATTTCGGGAGCTAGGTATGCAGATCCTTCCTCCTCCGACATGTGACAGCCAGTTGAGGCGGGACAGGGTCGCCAGTGCACGGGCCCATACAGGCTTGAGAACCCGCTAGCACGAACCTGCATGCTCCCAAAAAAGCAAAAACTCACGACGATGTATTCACAGCATTGTTCACGGCCAGATAACCAGTTATTGGGCCGACTTGTGTTTGAGCGCAGGTGCGGCCGTCCTTTTGGCCGTTTAATCCCCAGGGTTTAGGTGATCTGCGCGTTTTCATGCAGGCAGACGCAGACAGATGTGCGCCCCATAATGGCTGTGAAAGCCCTTGAACTCTCTTCGTTCAGGCTGGCACCGAATACGCTTCGATAATGGGATAAAGCTAAAATGATGGGGCGTGTGAACTTAGTGGTGCTGTGCTTATCAGGATCAGCAGTCTATCTCTGTAGCTATCGTATAAAGTCGGGTCGTTTTCCCTTCAATTGAGTGGGTTGTTACGGTGGTGAAACGGTTATCTGCTCTAGCTTGTGGCTACAGCTGGATTGAATCGGGTATCGTATCCTGCACGCCAATTGCTCACTCGGTGTTTTCTTCTTGTTCTTTTTTTCTCTTCCGTTCGATATCTTAACTGAGAATTTTTTGCTCTGTGATCAGGATGAGTCTTCTTGGTGGAATCAGTTCTGATACGCTCGTACCTATCCTCACAGGTCTTCCAGTGGGACAACGCCTTAAAACGCTGTGGGGCATGATCTCACTGCCCGAGGCAAAGAATGCGTTGCCTGGTACGGGATTAAAACCGGCACTCAACTGGTTCTCGTCGACACTGGGGGTGGAAATCACACCGGACATTTACAACCTGCTTATTCCCGAGCTGCCAGGTCTTTTTGGCGACTACCCAGTCCCGCACGACAAGGCACCGAGTGCAGTGTTTATTGCGCTATTTGGTCTATTGGCCATTGCTTATTTATTCTACTTCGTCAAAGGGGTTATGCGAGGACATAAGTACTGGCCGTTTTTCGGTCTGTTCTGGTACGCGGTGATGCGAACTATTGGCATGGGTTGCCGGCTCAGGTGGGCAGATAATCTCACGCTCGTCGATACGGGTATTACGTCTGTTGTGTTCAGCTTGCTACCGGAGCTTGCCGTTCTGGTACTCAACATGCTGCTGGCCCACCGACTATTTACGTGGCGGCATCCAGAGACGGGCAATTCTGTCGCGTTCAATGTGTGCATCGATATCATCTACTTTTTGATTATCGGCGTTGTGCTCATGGGCATCCTTGGCCAGCTACTTCCATACGTGCGGTTCATGGACGCTAGCACGCATCACAAGTGCAACCAGGTCATGCAGGCAGCGGCTGTCCTCAACCTACTGTACGCACTCTCTCCCTATCTCATCATCTTCTTGTCGTATGCTCTCAAGCCCGGCATGATCGACCACCGTGTGTTCCGCATGCCCAAGATGCAGGTCCGCGAGAACCTGCCTGCCGTTGTACAGCCGTCGTGGATCCAGTCGACTGGACTATTCTGGTTCCCGCCAAAAGGGGCACAAACAAAGATGTACAGCGGAACGCCGGCCGGCAAGGCTATTCGCGTGATGCCAACGCGCGAGCATCCTGCCAATGGTCTCACCCAGGTCTACTCACCCGAGAATCCAAGTGGGCCTCGCTACAAGACTGGCGTGCTCATTGTCCTCATCACCACCACTATCCTATCGCTCAATACCTGTTTCCGTGTCGCTTCGACCTTTTATCTCGAACCCCGTGGTGGTGGACAACCCGGCGGAGAGGGCACGCCTGTCGAGCCCATGACGGTTTGGGTCTACCGAAACTACCCATTCTACATTTTCTACTGCGCATGCGAGTGGCTCGTTTCGGTCATCTATATTGCGACGCGCGCTGACCTCCGTTTCTATCTTGCCGACATGCCACGTCGCGGTGGCCCTGATTCCGACTGCCAGGTCCAGTCTTCCGCCTACAACGACGAAAAGGTCCAAAATTCAGACAAGACATCGTACGACTCGGCCGTCGGTCTTCACCACAGTGCCCAGCATCCGCCCGTCAACGCTGGTTTCGCAGGCGAGGCCAGTCACTACAGCACCCCAGCAGGCCAGGGCGACCTTGCCGGCAGCAATTACCGCCACCCAGTTTAGTATCTATTTTGTTAAAGTAACCTGTGCTCTGTGGATTGCGGCCCGAAGATGAAGGGTGTTCCATTTTTTTTTTCCTGGGGTTTCCACCCCCAGACACCCTAGGAACCGCTTCGCGGTTGATCTCGATAACGGCCACAACTCAACTGCGAAGCAGCTGCTACGGCGGAATCCCCAGGAATAAGAGACCTCCGATGTTCCACTCCGGAAAAGTAGCCACGAGACCAGACGGTAGAATCTACGAAATAGATCTGTTGAGCATAGAAAATATAGATCAATTTGGAAGTTTGAGGCGTTGACCCGTCTCGCCGCCGGCTGTCGAACCAGCAACGGGCAAAAAGCAAAAATGTATCCTGCATGTCATGTGTAAACCCCAGGGTCTAGGAGCCATGCATTTCCTCTACAGCTTAGACGCAGACGACGCAGGCAACCTGCCGAGACGCAGCCCCTAATACCCCGCTATGTATCGCTCATGCGAGACAAGAAGCGGGTGGGCTGGGCAAGGGCAAGCCAAACTATCCGATCTGGGGCAGAATCCGCGCCAGCGATCACTCGTATAAAGCAGGGAGGGACCCCCCCGGCATTACGATGACTCGTGATCGGTTTTGGACGAGGACGAGGATCGGTATTGGGTTTTTTCGTTTTCGCCTAGTTTGTTTTGTAAGGTGTTTCGACTACTGAGACTCTTTAAAACTGGTCGTGTTTGAGCATTCTTAACTGGTTACCGAAAACAGTTCTGGTTTGCAACCCCTTTTTTTTTTTTCTATTTTTTTTCGGCCGTCGTGTTATCGCTAGCTCTTTGCTGCTAAGCTGTCAAGCTCACTTTTTGGATACCCCGTTAACAGAAAACAACCAAAATGAGTGGCCTCGGAATCGATGCTGATTCTCTCATCCCCATTCTGACTTCGCTGCCAGTCGGACAGCGTCTGCCGACGCTGTGGGGCATGATTTCGGATCCTGCGGCAGAAAACGCGGTTCCTGGCACGGGTCTCAAGCCCGCCCTGGCCTGGTTCTCGTCGACCCTGGGCGTCACCATTACTGCCCCGGTCTACAATCTGCTGCTCCCAGAGCTGCCAGGTCTTTTCGGCGACTATCCGCAGCCAAATGACAAGGCGCCCAGCGCCGTGTTTGTCGCCTTGTTTGGCCTCCTCGCCCTCGCATACCTCTTTTACTTTGTGAAGGGCTTTATGCGGGGCCACAAGTACTGGCCGTTTTTTGGCCTCTTTTGGTACGCCGTTATGCGCACTATCGGAATGGGTCTTCGTATCAAGTGGTCGAGCAATTTGGTCTTGGTCGACCTGGGCATTGCGTCGGTTGTGTTCAACTTTCTGCCCGAGCTTGCAGTCCTTGTGCTTAACATGCTGCTCGCCCACCGTCTTTTCACTTGGCGTCACCCTGAGACCGGCAACTCTCTCGCATTCAACATCTGTATCAACATCATTTACTTTTTGATCATCGGCGTCGTTCTCATGGGAATTCTCGGCCAGGCGCTGCCCTACATTCGCTTCATGGACGCCCACACCTATAAGCAGTGCAACCAGGTCATGCAGGCGGCCGCCGTTCTCAACCTTCTTTACGCGCTTTCGGGCTACCTGCTCATCTTCCTGTCGTACCTGTTCAAGCCGGGCATGATCGACCACCGCGTGTTCCGCATGCCCAAGATGCAGGTCCGCGAGAACCTTCCTGCCGTTGTGCAGCCGTCGTGGATCCAGTCGACCGGCCTGTTCTGGTTCCCGCCCAAGGGCGCCCAGGCCCAGGTCTTTATTCCGGTAGCCCTGCCGGCAAGGCCATTCGTGTCATGCCGACGCGCGAGCACCCGGCCAATGGCCTGGCCCAAGTCCTCTCGCCCGAGAACCCCACTGGTCCCAAGTACACCACCGCCGTCATTATTGTTCTCATCACCACCACCATCCTGTCGCTCAACACCTGTTTCCGTGTTGCTTCGACCTTCTATCTTGAGCCCCGCGGCGGTGGCCAGCCTGACGGTGAGGGTACCCCCTACGAGCACATGACTGTCTGGGTCTACCGCAACTACCCATTCTACATCTTTTACTGCGCTTGCGAGTGGCTTGTCTCGGTCATCTACATTGCCACACGCGTCGACCTCCGCTTCTATCTCGCTGACATGCCTCGCCGCGGTTCCGGTGCCGAGCAGGTCCAGTCGTCGCAGTACCACGAGAAGACCCAGGGCTCTGACAAGAACTCGTACGACTCGGCCACGGGCCTCCACGCCGGTGCTCAGCAGCCGGCCGTCACCAACGCTGGCTACGGCGCGCCCACTGGCGTCGAGCAGCAGGGCTACAACAACCCGACTGGTACTGCCGAGGGCATCCAGCCTGCTACTGGTGAGTACCGTCAGGCTGTTTAAGGTCCAACACCTGTCTTATTTTGCTTGTGTGTCTTAACTGGACAATAATACGTTTTCCATAATGTGTCCTAGTGAATCTAAGGGCTTTTTTAACTGCTTCTTTTTTGTTATTTCCTGGGGGCGCTGCCCCCAGACCCCCGTAGCAACCGCTTCGCGGTTGGACTCCATGGCTCACCATATCAACTGCGAAGCAGTTGCTACGGGGGTCTGGGGGCAGCGCCCCCAGGAAAAAGAAAGAACTAGCCAAAGTTTCTTTTGCTGTGAGGTTCCAGCGGGAAAATGGAGATTTGACGGTCGCGTGATTAGGAGTAGAATTTGGCACTCCGCCTTGCAGAGTGATATGCCGATGACTTGCATGTCAAAGCCGTACGCGGAAATTTTTAGTAATTTGTATACGTGAAGAACCTGAAAGCGATTGCAGGCGGAGAATCTTTCGTCTGAACAAAGTTTTCGATGCTGATGAAACTTGGAAAGGTGTCGGGTGGCGGCCTATGCCAGCTCGTTGTGCGGAGGACTTACGCTGGTGTAAGTGGGAGTTCGTCCGGATCTGTAGGCGAGCCTAGGTCATCGCTCGACAAGATCCAGTGGACAGTCGATGGAGACAAGACCTGGAAACCATGGGAAAAGAACTTTGAGGGGATGAATATTTCAAAGCGTACCTCTGTCCTGGAGCTTTGGACAGAGTATTGGCGTGGAGTACGCTGGCAAAACGGCCACGAGTGGATGCGCGACGAAAAGGTGACCAGACGGCGGCGAGAGCATGGTCCCGCGATCCCGGGTCTACGATGGGCTGTCAACGACAACAATGACAAGAGCACTAGTAAACTAAAGCAGAGTATGCGAAACCAGAGACCTGATGCTTGATACACTTGGCAATCGTTGGCTTCTCTCTCCACTTATGACGAAACGACCTACTGTACATAATAGAGATACGAATGTAATGACTAATTCCAAACTTCGAGCTTTCGGCATATCCAATGCCAGGCCAGGCAAAAGAGATAATACCAAGGAAAACGCAACTCCGTATTCACTCATTAAACGGCATTACTAACGTGTAAGTTAATCAGAAAACTCTGTCAGTCGGGCCGTACAACCGCTTTTTTAGCCGCACGTCACCTGGTTACTCGGGCACTTTCAGGGACAGTCGCTCACGCTCTTGACAGAATACAAGACTCAAACAGGCAAACAACAAAAAGCTACAGGGAGAACAAGGCAGGGAAGGGCTCTTGGATCCTGTGGTACAGACGACGATATTTATGACGCACTTTTACGTCGTCGTAAGCTTGGCGACGACGTGCGACGAGCACTCTTCTTATATTGCAAGGGATGCTCGAGAAATCGTCCAGATAGCATGGAGTATAGTGTCTGCGAGCTCTCTAGCGGAGGTAAGACCAGACGTTCTGATTGTGATGAAGCGGGATCTCATTTTCTAAGGGATCTATGCCTATGGTCTGATTTCCTGGGGGCGCTGCCCCCAGGAAAATGAATAAAATGTACAGGGCTGACTACAGGTTTCGTCGAGAGCCGTGCTGGTCAGGCCGATATATACTAGCATTACACCGTACTGTGTGCAGCAGACGGGTATTGTGCCAGAGGCTGTTCAGGAAGCCGGCACGTTTGAGAACGCACTACAAACACTTCACGACGACATTTATACCCATGTGTTCGCACAAGGGCAGAAGCCGACATTTGTTGCACTCAATGCCGCAGAGTTGAGGATGCAGCTGTGCAGGGAAGCCCAGGACAAGAACGTAAAACTGCCAGTTTATTTGGATTTGCCGCGCATATTCGATTTGCGCACCGAGTACTCCAAATGGCAGACGAGGCACTCGGGATCGGCAGCAGCATACCCGGGCACGAGTGTCGCAAACATATGTGCCGGCATGGGGCTTGGCGTGCCACGAGCGCCAGTATCGGCGGAAACAGAGATGGCGGCATGCACGCAGATCCTGCGTCAGCTGGTGAACAAGTCGCAACCTGCTGGTGACTTCGCAGCGGATGTCCTCACACGGCCTACTGACGTTGAGGCAGACGTAGCAGCGTTTGTCGCGGAGCAGTCAAAGGTCGTATTCCTGTCGGGACTACCGACAGATGTTGTGCAAAGCGACATAGAATCTTGGTTTGCCACCCGTGGTATCCGCCCGTCTACACTATGGACACTGCGCAGCTCCGACCCGCACCGCCAGCTCGACGTCGGCTTTGCGGTATTCGCTACCCATAGCGAGGCGCGCGACGCGCTGTCTATGGTGGGACGCACAATTGGGGACCGCCTACTTGATGTGCTGCCGTCAAGCCCTCGCGTGCTCGAGCATGCTCAAGATATCCTGATCCCGTTTCCGGCAGCACGCAATCGCCCACGTCCAGGCGACTGGATGTGTCCTGCATGCGGGTTCTCCAATTTCCAGCGACGTACAGCTTGCTTCCGTTGCTCGTATCCCACTGGCGCTCCCAACGCTACAGGGCCGTTTGCCCCAGGAAAAGCCGCGGCTATGCCGATGCGAAACCAGGGACGTGGGCAGTTCAGCCATGTTCCCAGTAACCGTGTAACTGGCCAAGCGCCACCAGGAAGCACAAATGGCGGCCAGCATGTACCGTTCAGGGCTGGCGACTGGAAGTGCGGCAACGACGGCTGCTTCTACCATAACTTTGCCAAAAACTTGACTTGTCTCCGCTGTGGATCCTCTCGTGGGAATGCCGCTTATGTCGGTGAATCCCACAGCTCGTACCACGGTCGGACACATAGCGGTGGGCCCCTGAGCAATACGGGCTTCCCTGGCTACCGAGCACCATTGCCATCCGCCGGGGCGCCTGTCTATGGTACAGCAGGGCAGTATCCCAACGGATACAGTACATATGTCTCGGGCATCTCCCTATCTTGAATATGTAAATATGAAATTGCATTTTGTCAGCTATGCTGTTATAATTTGAGATATGAACTCCAGTTGAACTTGAGTAGAACATAGACAAGTGCGATCGCGTAATCCATTATATAAGCCGAAAACGAGAGTGAAAACACTATACATCACCACCGATTACTTAGATAAGATACAATACGTGCAGGCCCCACGCGCCCCCCCCGGTGAACCATATTTACACCACCAAGGTGTTGCCTGTTAGCACCATGGATGGAAAAGCGTTTTCATTCTATCTGTCAAAGGACATAGATCAACCGTTTCGAGTCAAGATGTAAGTTGATTGGTTCAGGAGTAATTTCTGATCCTTGATATTGAGTTCACACTGAGCCCCGTGGCGATTCACTTGGTTGTTGTTTTGTCGCGTATACCAGGATGCATTGCGAAATCAATATCTAACAACAGAAGCTATCTCGAAGGGGAGCGACGACCTACGCCTATTTCGAAACTAATAGAGCACCCGGAAGATGGCCTTTCTACTACGTCGTCCAGGTAAGTCAGCTGTTATCGACGAGCAACCGCATTGAACCATTGAACCGTTCGACCGCTGTGGTGTTTGTTCCAAAGTCGCGCGCCCAGGAATAATGCAGATGTAACTGGGTCTGTAGTCTTTTTTTGTTCGTTTTCTGGGGGCGCTGCCCCCCAGACCCCTTAAGCAACTGCTTCGCAGTTGAAACAAGCCGTCATGGAGATCAACCGCGAAGCGGTTGCCACGGGGGTCTGGGGGCAGCGCCCCCAGGAAAAAAAAAAAAAAGAGAGACGGACATTGAGAGCGATTCTGGTGGTCGTGGACAGCACCCTTTTCTATTTTCTGCAACTTAGTACTGACGGCAGATTGGGCCCCGAGCTGGTCGTGAGTGCACGCCTGTACGCCAACAGTAAGCCGCTGACAGTGTCGGTGTCAACACTGGCCAAGTCGTATCGTGGGTCTAAAAAGTGGAACGAATGGCTCACGCTGCCGATAAAGTATTCGCAGATACCGCATGATGCGCAGCTTGCAATTACAGTATGGGACTTTGGCGTACATGCGTCTCGGGAGCCGTATGGCGGAACTACAGTGCGACTGTTTGACGAGTCAGATTGCACACTGAAACGGGGACGACAAAAGCTCAGAGTTTGGCTTGACCAGGAGGCCGATGGCCTTGAGCATACTACGACCTCGAGCGAAACGGCGCCATCGGGAGGTGAAATGGACAGGCTAGAAAGACTCATCAAAAAACATGAGGCCGGTGACATGTCACGCCTCGAGTGGTTGGACAATTTGGTCTTTCGCAAGATCGAGTCTGTCAACAAAGCACAGGCCAAGCTCGACGGCGCCCGAAATCATTACCTGTATATCGACTTTGTCAACTTTGAGTTTCCGGTAGTGTACTCGGACATTGAGTATCCGCCAGTATCCTTATTGCCTCATGCGGTTACTGGCCATCAGCAGTTGGCGATATCTGTGGCCGTGCTCGATGACGCAGAGCGCAATGAGCGCAACGGTGACGATGTTCCTCTAGTTGTCGCCTACGACCCGGATCAGCTGCGAGAAAACCCCATTGAAACGATGCACCGTCGGCTTGTGCGAAATCACAAGAACAGCCAACTCGACATGAACTTGCGGCCCAACGCCCACGTTCGCGATGAGCTCAAAAACATCGTCAACTACTCACCCGTGCAGGAGCTAACAGACGACGAAAAAAACCTGCTATGGAAGTTCCGGTACTATCTGAGCAAGGATGAGCGGGCATTGACAAAATTCCTCAAGGCTATTTCATGGGAGGATGCTGTGGAGTCGCGGCAGGCAACAGAGCTATTGTCGAGATGGGCCGAGATTGGTGTCGACGACGCTCTTGAGCTGCTGGGCCCGACGTTCAAGCATCCAGCCGTGCGAGCGCACGCCGTCGAGCGACTTCGCAAAGCTAGCGACACAGAGCTAGAGTTATACTTATTGCAGCTTGTCGAGGCGCTCAAGTTTGAGTACCAGAACGCTTACTCCAAGTCTGACCTCGCAAAGTTTCTTATTGGCCGTGCATCGCGCAACCCGACTCTAGGCAACTTTTTCTACTGGTACGTGTCTGTGGAAACGCAGGAGAAAACAGCGACGACCGGGTTCTTTGAACAGGTGCTCAAACAGTTTCTGAGTGCTGTTAAGTCACGGCCCGAAGGGGAGGTGCATTCTGGCCAGCTCAAGCAGCAGATCCGGCTTATGAACTCGCTGCTTGATCTCGCTCGCAGCATCAAGTGGTCCAAGAACCCGCGGCCCAAGAAAGTCGAAAAGCTACGGGCGTTTTTGAGCGACAGCAAGAACGGCCTGCTCAACTTTCCAGAGGTTCCTCTCCCGCTCGACCCATCAGTCCGGGTCATCGGCTGTGTACCCGAGGAGTCCAATGTGTTTAAAAGCAGTCTATCGCCGCTCAAGGTCACACTAAAGACGGCAGACGGTGGGTTTTATCCGATCATGCTGAAGTCTGGAGACGACTTGCGCCAGGACCAGCTTGTAATCCAGATTATCACACTCATGGACCGGCTGCTGCGCAACGAGAACCTTGACCTGAGGCTGACGCCCTACCGCATTCTGGCCACAGGTCCCAAGGACGGCTCGCTTCAGTTCATTCCTAACCAGACCCTTGCCAACGTCCTCGCTGACTACCACGGCATCCTGCCGTATCTGCGCGAGAAGGCGCCCGACCCCTCGGCACCGCTGGGCGTGCGCCAGGATGTTATGGATACTTATGTGCGGTCGTGCGCTGGATATTCGGTTATCACCTATCTATTGGGTGTTGGCGACAGACATCTCGACAACTTGCTCATCGACACGTCGGGCCACTTTTTCCACGCCGATTTTGGGTACATTCTCGGCCGCGACCCCAAGCCGTTTCCGCCGATGATGAAGCTGCCTATCCAGGTCATTGAGGGAATGGGTGGTGCGACGTCGGACAATTACGAAAAGTTCCGCAACTACTGCTTTACCGCCTACATTACCCTCCGCAAATCTGCCAACCTGATTCTAAACTTGTTTGCTCTCATGACCGAGTCTTCTATCCCAGATATTATGATTGAGCGCGATAAAGCGGTGCAAAAGGTCATGGAGAAGTTCTGCATTGACATGTCAGATGCCGAGGCCATCAATCACTTCAACAACCTCATCAACGACTCGGTCAATGCGTTCTTGCCAATGGTTATTGACCGTCTTCACAACTTTGCACAATACTGGCGGGCATAAGAAAACGCTAACCAGCGGCCGTGGTGTGACTCATTACGAACTTATGCATTATGAGTATGAATCAAATTCACTACATGAGCCACTAATGACTTTAAAAGTTGACAACAGTTCGGATGGCTTCACCGTGGTGCATGTCGTCAAACGCCTGGTTAATCTCATCGAGCGGACGGACACCGGTGACAAACTCGTCGACCTTGATGCCACCCTTCATGTAGTCATCGACAATGCCCGGCAGCTGCGAACGGCCCTTGATACCGCCAAAGGCCGAACCCTTCCACACGCGACCAGTAACCAGCTGGAACGGGCGAGTCGAGATCTCCTTGCCGGCAGCAGCAACGCCAATGATGATCGACTGGCCCCAGCCCTTGTGAGCGGCCTCAAGAGCCGAGCGCATGACTTCGACGTTGCCAGTGCAGTCGAACGTGAAGTCGAGACCGCCGTCGGTCATCTCAACGAGCTCCTGCTGCATCGGGCGGTTGACGTTCTTGGGGTTGACAAAGTCGGTGGCGCCAAACTTCTCTGCCCACTCCTTCTTCTTGTCGTTGAGGTCAATGGCAATGATACGGGACGCACCACGAGCGGCAGCACCCATGATCACGGCGAGTCCAACGCAGCCAATGCCAAAGACGGCAACGGTGTCGCCCTTCTGCACATTGGCAGTCACGGTGGCAGCACCGTAGCCAGTGGTGATACCGCAGCCAAGCAGGCACACCTTGTCGAGCGGGGCGTTGTCGGCGACCTTGACAACACTGATGTCTGCAAGGACAGTGTACTCCGAGAACGTCGAAGTGCCCATGAAGTGAAACAGGCTCTTGCCCTTGCAGGTGAAGCGCGAAGTGCCGTCAGGCATGACACCCTGACCTTGCGTAACGCGGATACGCTGGCACAGGTTGGTCTTGCCGGACAGACAGAACTTGCACGTCTTGCACTCGGGAGTGTAGAGAGCAATGACGTGGTCGCCGACCTGGACGCTGTCGACGCCCTCGCCAACACTTTCGACAATGCCGGCACCCTCGTGGCCAAGGATAGCCGGGAATGCACCCTCGGGATCGCTACCGCTCAGTGTGTACGCATCGGTGTGGCAAACACCAGTGTGGAGGATCTTGACACGGACCTCGTGGGCCTTTGGCGGCGCAACCTCGATCTCCTCAATGGTCAATGGCTTGCCGGCCTCCCAGGCAACGGCAGCACGGCACTTGATGGTCTGTCCAACGGTCGACATTTGTGTTGTTGTTGTGATGTTTGTTAGATCACTCGTCTTTTTTTTCTTTTTGGCGTCTGACAGCTAGGCTCCCCGCTCACAGATTTATGGATACAGTTTGGGTGTACGCCAGCCGTTTCAGCCGCACAGCACGGAGCACGAGTGCCGACTGATTTGTCAGTAGTTACAATTGACGGAGTTGTACTTTTTTCCATTCTTTGCGTTTTGCTGGAGGTTCCACATAGATAGGCGTATCAGTTGCTTCTTGATTGAATTGCACATAGACCCAAATCAACTGTGAGGCAGGCCACTCTCCCTCAACCTCTTGTGTTGCCATACTGAAGCAGTAACAATCAGTCTTCACCCTAATATCAGCGGCCGGGGTATGGCCGTGTCGGAACGTGGAGAGTAGTACTTTAAAGCCATTCGGATGAATCTGACAGCGGTTGGCCTTGGGATGCGGCAAAATTAGCCATGCCGCGAAGCAGTCTGAGATCTGGTGGAGGATTCCCAGGATTGTATGCCGTATCATTTAGCGCCGACACGGCATTGGATATCGCCAGATAGGCTACCAATAGGCTGCGTGGGGATACGATGCCAAGTGATAATGCTAGGCCCAGATAGGAAGTTGAATGCGACGGCCCAAAGTCTGGATCGTGTTATCTAAATAGAAAACAATACAGCGTGGCGTCAACAGTGAGTCAACACCCTAAGCAAAACTGCTCACAGTTTCGCCTTGCGGACTGGCCGCGTGTAGTATGTGTAGAGTGCCATCACGAAACCCAATGGTGGCAACAGCCACTCTGCTGTAGAAAGCAGAGGATTCGGACTAACGTCTCCGACAACCCGTCTGACATTATCGTGAAGCTGGTCTAGTGTTCCATTGTTGTCGATGGTATAGTCTGCGAGCAAACCCTTGGTCTCGACAGGCATCTGGGATGCTATGCGCTGCTCTGCATCGGTTCTGGACAGGTGAGGGTCGCGCTGGAGAAGGCGCTCGAGCTGCTTGTCGTCCGAGCAGGAAACGACAATGGTCGCTCCGCAGAACCTATCGAGCTTGGACTCAAAAAGCAGCGGCACATCAAGGATGACAAGCTGTTTGCCGGTGATCCAGTGGTAGAGGACTTGGCGGGCCATTTCGTAGCGGACGGCCGGGTGTACAATAGAGTTGAGTACCTGGCGCTCCTTTTCATTGCCAAATACGGTCTGGCCAAGAGCTGGCCGGTTCAACTTGCCGTCTTCGTGCAATAGGTCAGGGTTGAGCGGTCCAAAGTGTTCTACAATCTTCTTGTACGCGCTCGTCCCGGGCTCAACAACTTGGCGGGCGATTACATCGGCATCCACAATGGGTAGTCCATACTTGTCGCGCAGCTCTTTAGATACTGTCGACTTTCCCGTAGCAATACCACCCGTCAATCCCACGATCAACATCGTTGTGTCGCGGTTCCCAGGTCTGCAAGTGTAAAACGATGTGTGGGGTTGACGTGAGGCCAACTGCCGAGGAACCATTTCGAGCATATCATACATGTGCATCGAATGCATTATATGCATATGGCGCATACTTGGTCTTATCGCAGATTCACTGTTTGGTTTTCTTTTCTACTAGACGCGTGATTACTACTAGGACATCACTCAGGTAATATTTCGAGTGAAATACAGAGTGGTGATGGCATTACGTGGGAGCACTGCTCCCAGGCCCTGTATCAACTGCTTCGCAGTTGGCAAGCGTGTGACGAAACAGGTATGGAGGTAGTACAATGAATCCCGAAGAATGTAACGACTGATGACGCAACAAAGACCGCAAACTGCAACAAGGTGCACAGAGCAACTGACATCATGCTGCATCGAGATCCGAGTACGCCTTGATACTGTTACGAGCCGTGTGAAGGGTAACGATTATTGGCTTACAACAAGATCATCCTCTCTAGTGAAGTTGAATCGTAGTCTCATCCAGTAACCAAGAAATACACAAAGGACGTGCCCGGTCTCTGATTCGATGGCTAACTGGACCCTTTTCACCCCGCGCAGACTACATTACATCACGTGAGAAAATTCATCCAGCCGTATGATTGCTGCATCTGCTATGTACTGGGTTTCCCCCCTCGAATGATAGTCTATTAGCAATCAACCTGGCTAATTCTTTGTATGTGAGTGGCTGATTAGGTCTGATCTGCATCATGGCCGAAGCAATAAAGGTTCACATACTTGGCACCGGAGGCATTGGCTCACTAGTCGCCACAAGCCTAGCTGCGAAGATGCCTTCATCAAACATCAGGCTAATTGTTCGCAAGCGGAAACTTGGAGGTGCTCTTTCCAAGGACGTTACAGTGAACCTGAACCGCATTTTTGGCGCCCCTGCAACATATGAAAACCGGTTCAAGGCCATTGCCGTGTCCGCGGACGGATCTGATCAGGTAGAGGACATTAGCAATCTTGTCGTTGCAACAAAGGCACATCAGACAGCAGATGCGATCCGACCGCTCCTGCCCTCAATTGGGCCCAATACTAATATTCTGCTGTTGCAAAATGGCATGGGGATTCACGAGGCTTTGTGCAGCAAGTTTTGGCCCGATCCGCGCGATCGACCTCGATTCATCCTCGGCGTGTTGTCGCATGGCGTCAAGGCTACCAACACATCTTGGACGTACGACTGGGCCGGCGATGGCACTCTGAGACTAGGTATTGTACCTCCAGCTGCTGCTTCCAGCGCATCTTCGGGCCGGCCCTCGGCGCATGACTCGTCCAAGCACGATCCGGCGGCTGGAGCTCTCAGCAACGGGCCCAGACGTCCGTCGGTTGAGGCTCCTCTTGCGCGGATCGCAGCTGGTGCTCGTGCTGGCTACTCGACAGATACGCGCACTGATTCTGAGGAGCATGTGCGGGCTGAGAGCTCGCACCTAGACGTCAAGCACAAGGAGGCTGCGCGCAACCCGTCTCGCACCGCATCCGAGGAGCACGTCCATGCCGACAACTCCCACTTGGATGTCAAGCACAAGGAGGCAGCCCGCAATCCTTCGCGCACTACGGCTGAGGAGCACGTCAGGGCCGACAGCTCGCATCTGGATGTTAGGCACAAGGAGGCAGCCCGCAATCCGTCGCGTACGATGGCAGAGGAGCACGTAAAGGCAGACAACTCGCATTTAGACGTTAGACACCGAGAGGCGGCGCGCCATCGCGAGCCCACCACTCAAGATGAGGCCGAGGTGAAAGCCGACCACTCGAGCTTTGACGTCAGACATAAGGAAGCTGCTCGCAAGCCGTCGCGCACTATGTCTGAGGAGTTTGTCCGCGCCGACGAGTCTACGCTGGACGTCAGACACAAGGAGGCTGCTCGTAACCCGTCGCGCACCATGTCGGAGGAGTTTGTCCGAGCCGATGAGTCACCGCTCGACGTCAAGCACCGCGAAGCTGCTCGTCACCGCGAGCCCAGCACACAAGAGGAGGCTGAGGTCAAGGCTGACCACTCAGAGTTTACAATCAAGGACAAGGTGGCCAAGAAAAATCCAAGTCGCACCGAGTCTGAGCAGGACGTCAAGGCCGACCAATCTGACTTTGACGTTGGCCGCTGGAGACGCCGCGAGTACCCGGAAAAGACGGCGTCTGAGGAGGATGTGAGAGCTGATCAGTCCGATTTTACTGTTCACCGCCGCACGGACCGTGAAACCACCACGCACACTACGCGCGAAGAGACTACGACCCAGTCGGGCCGCGATGTGGAGCAATTCGAGGAGACAGAGACGACAGAGACCACGTCAGAGCAGGATGTCAAGGCTGACCAATCCGACTTTGACGTTAACCGCTGGAAGCAGCGCCGTCGCCCTGGGCAAACAGAGTCCGAGCAGGACGTCCGGGCTGACAACTCGGAGTTCGCCGTCAAAAGAAAAACAGAACATAAAACCTCATCCAAAAAGAGTGGCGAGCACGACAAGTTTACCGACGCTGCGACGTCAGAGGATGTACCACTCATTGTTCGTGCTTTGACGGGCCCGGACTCGCTACTCAAAGGGAGCCTCCTGACGTACCCGGATTTTGTGCTGGCGCAGTTTGAAAAGCTCGTTGTGAATGCGTGCATCAATCCTCTGACGGCAATCCTCGGTTGCAAGAACGGCCAGCTGCTTGATTCTCAGCACTCCAAGACTATGATTTCGGATATTGTCCGCGAGTCTTGCAAAGTCCTGCAAGAGGCGGCCAAGCATGAGGTTCCGGCTACCGAGCAGTACAAGTACGCCAACGCACTCCAAAGCGCCCGCATGATGCATGTCGTCGAAGATGTGTGCTCCAAGACGGCGCTCAACGAGTCCTCGATGCTGGCGGACGCCAAGCACGGCCACAAGACCGAGATCGACTACATCAACGGCTACATTGTCAAGCAGGGACAAAAGTACGGCATTGCGGCCTCGCAGAACAGGCTTCTCACACGACTTGTTCGTACCACTGTCAGCCTGCGCCGCGAGCTCGAAAAAGGCTTTGCACCGTTTGTCGTTTGATGCCGCATTACGCCGACATAATCGGTCATCTATTTAAATATATTTCTCTATTGTCATATTTGTCGTGCAATCGTTTCGTATCCATCGTAAATAGGCACCAATACCTGTGGTAATTGGTCCAGGTCCGGCCGCGCCGCTGCGTCCTGTACTAACTGCTTCAGAATCTTGCGGCTCTCGGCTTCCCAAGCATCGCCGTCTAGAAAACCCATAGTTAGATTCCTGATTCGCCTAAACCCCGCATCTGTGGACTCTTGAATGCATGCAAGGGCTATTTCCGTCCGAAATGACATCTCCTTGGCGTTCACTGTGTAATCTCCCCAGTATCCGAGTTCTTGAAGGACCTTTTTCTGTTCGGAGGAACACATTTGTTGAACTTGCGAAGTAATGTCAATATAATCCCACGGATTTCCGGGGATAGTGAAGCCGTACTCGATCAGTAAAAAGCCATTGTCATGAGCTCCGTACGAGAGGTAGACCTCGTCACCAGGCTGGTAACTAGACTGCGCCTTTACAACAAGCGAATGGCCCTTGGACTCGATAGCAACGCTCTTGGTATTGTCAGTGCTATGGTTCAAAAAGTCGAGGTACGGTGCCATGACCATATTGTTGTCTCGAGATGTCTGGCCAATATCCATGTATACACAGCGAGTGTTGACACAAATCCAAGCCCATTCGTACAAGTCCCGCTGTACGTCTGGCTCGACTGCGCAGACTGCCGCAAAGTCGGCCTCGAACTTTTCTCGCTGTGCCTGCACTTTTCCGTATAGGGCACTTGGTAACAGTTTTAGTTTCTCGTCAGGCCACAGTAACGGCATGTTGGCAAATTCGTCGATTCTTGGCAACTGTGAGACAAACTCGTAGTACGGACCCTCGGGATTATTGTGGTCCATGCAAATAAAAAGCGCCAGCATCTGGTGCGCCGTTAGCTCGGCCCAATCTGGCTTGATGTCTTGTAGTGCAGGGCGCGATAACAGCACTGAGCGGGGCAAGACTATGAGCGTATTCCCCACGTTTATGGGCTCGCGAGCTGTGACAGAACGGCCCTGGCCTGTTGTTAGACATGAACCGCAAAACTTGGCAACTTGCAAACATACCCGCAATATCAACGATATCCAATTTGTCAGATACCACTGCATTGTTTTGTCGCAGCCAGGACAGCATATCTGCTGACATTGTCGGCGATGAAACTACCGGTAATTTTTCGAGGTATCGGCTCAAAGCGGTTTATCGCTGTAGATCAGCCGTTCGATATATACATAATGCCTTTGGCAATGGCCACCGACGTTTTTAGTGGCATTGCTTGTTATTTTGATCACTTATTTAAGCTGGATTAGACTGGACTAGATACAATGGAAAATTTGTTGACTTTCTTGGTGGTACTCTTAGGTCCTGGTGGAGAAGCATTCGACAAGAACCCCTTTTTTTTTGTATTTTTGCGATTTTATTATCAAAGACTATGAGGGTTCGGCATCGCCCGAGTCTCTCCACTTGTCTCTCTCGGCTCCACCCCCACCTTCGCCATGTACTCGCTGCTAGCGCAATTGCGCGGCATTGGTGCTGGTAGTACCCGCTCCAGAGTTATTTGTGGCGCACGGTTTGTCAGCTCGGGAGAGTCGTGCATCCGCATCGCCAGCACCGCGCCCAAGAAACTTAATTGCATCAAATACCCAGGACTCACATCTTACAAGGATGCTGCGGCCATACAAGAGGACTACGTCGAAAGATTCTTGGCAAGCAAAAGGGAATCCACAAATGAAGAGGATGGGCCTCACAAAGTACGGCCGACGCTGCTCATGTTCCAGATGAGCCCCGTCTACACATGCGGGCGACGCCAGGTCGGCAAACTCAACGACCGTGAAAAGGAGTTTCTGACATCACCATTACCACCAAATGGCGAACGAGCCGAGTTTGTAGAGGCCCAGCGGGGCGGACAGCTGACGTTTCACGGGCCCGGCCAGCTGGTCGTGTATCCGATCCTGGATTTGGCCAAGTTTGGTATTCGCGTCAAGTGCTACGTCCGTATACTGGAAGACAGTATCATAGACACGCTTGCGGCATGCGGAATCAAAGGCTTTACAACAGAGGACACGGGTGTGTGGGTGAGCGACAAGGAGAAGATCGCGGCCATTGGCATTCACGTGCGACGGTCGATAACGTCGCATGGCCTTGCACTGAATATCAACAACGACAAGGCGTGGTTTGACAGAATTGTTGCATGTGGCTTACCGGATAAATCAGCTACTACAATGGCACTCCAAGGCGTTGACGTTAGTACCGATGAGGTTGCCGACCTTTTTGCAGAGAAACTAGCTAAACGGCTGGAAGTCGAGCAGATCAAGAAGATTGAAGGCGTTGTGCCTTACTATGAAGAGAGGTAGCTTCTGACGAGGCACCGAATTTTGTACATAGATGTCTATAGAGATATCCAGATACATGCTTTTATCTTTTGCATACTCATGCGGCTATAATGCACACAGCCATCCGGATGCATACATCTTAGCTGCTGGATAATGATCGGCCCATCACCCCACGATTTAACGTACACACAGATAGGGGCCAGCGCGTACAATGACGGCGGCAGTCGTCGACAATGCAACTGATCTCATAAAGGAAAGAGAAGCACATGCCCAGGAATTGGAGTGGCTGCTATCGGAAATTTCGCGGGACATGCAAACGAGCGTGATGGTAGGACTCGAGGAGAGCCTCGCACGGTTGCTGCGGCCAAAAACTGGCATGAAGCTCGTCATGTCGTCGACAAAGTCCGAAGCGCTAAAAGGCGTCGTGACACGGTTTTGCGAGTCGCTAAACGAGTGCGACCTGACCGTTCGCATTGGCGGCCACTACAAACACCACCCACTGCGGCTGCGACTGCGGCCTGGCGCCAGTTATTCGCTCGGACAGTTGGCAGAAGGCGCAGACCTAATACAAGAAGCCTTGGTTACAGGTTCTCGTTTACGAAACACAGTTCCGGCGCGGCAAACTGCCACTGATCTTAAGGACATACTACAGTTGCTGCGGACGGCCCTAAAGCGGTTAAAAGAGCCCAAACCGACAGAAGTCTTCCCGCAAAGCACAATGGATCGTGATGCATTTGAATCGTTACCGGAAGACGTGGTAGTGGATTTTTACATCAGGGACAGCAATATTATTACGGACGTCCGTCTGCTTACGACGGCGGACAGCGACAAGGGCCCGCTGAGCGGCCTTGCTCACGCATTCTCAATCAACAAGCAGCAGCGGCCAGATGAGCGCATTCTGTACGGCGGATCCATAGTGCAGGAAAAGGCGCGCACTGCCGTAATGTCTCAGGACCCAGATCTGATGGCCGTGTCCGCCAAACTTGACGCGGTAGAATCGCATCTCTCGTCCATTTGTCACAAGCTGGACTTGTGTCTGGCAGCCCAGCCCGCCTGAGCTGTGGTGTTATGTACATCCGAATTGCATGGTAACAGTTGTACGCTCTTGTTCCCTGGGGGGGCGCTGCCCCCCAGACCCCCCCGCGGCAACTGCTTCGCAGTTGAGATATTGTTGTCGGGGTGTAAAGAGGAAATGAGGGTTAACGACCGCCGAATGCCTGTTTCTTGAGGTTGAGCAGTCGAATGGAGCTTTGAAGTCGCGAGACGTCGCGCTCGAGCTGGTCGAGACGGGCTAGCATTTCCGGTTTTGCTGGCTGTGACGACTCGGCCTCACTGGCCTTTTCCAAGCGGGCCGCATGCATCTGCGCAAACTCGCGTCGTCGGCCTTCCTGGAGTTCTGCTTTGGACTTGAGCGACTTTTCCCGTCGCTCCAACCGGCCTAATTCCATTTCGACTTTTTGAAACATTAGGTCAAACTGCGGTTGGACAGCTTTGGACACCTCTTCTTTTGCTTCAATATACTCCGACACAGGCACAACGTCCCATAGCTTTTTGACGCGAAGCACCGCCTGAAGTCTATCGAAATCAGCAGTCGAGTATTCGAGCAGCTTGTTTGAGCGTTTCAACTATAGTTAGCATATTGACAACAACACTTATTCCGTTATCACTTACCAGCTGAATAGACTGTCCTAGTGAATTGCACGCTCGCTCAACATTTGCGCCGTCCATGTTTGTTGACGCGTTGTTGTTACTTGGAGCTTGTCGACGCGAGGGATACAGATGTTAAGGCACGCATCGTGCATGTTATTGCATTATGTGCATATATCGGCCGGTCTTATTTTCGCTCTGGGTTCGCTGTCGCGCGGGCCCCTGCACAAACTGTTTCACAGCTAAAATGTAGTTGATAAGGAGTCTATCTGCTAACTCGCAGCTACAGAGTGTCTATGCACCTGGCCACTTCAGCACCAACAAGACAACGGATTTCCCCGGATGCAATCGTCATCATGTCGTCGTTATACTTAAACTATGAATCTAAATGCGGATTACCTGGTCAGAGATTTGAGGACATTAAAAGCGGAGATGCCCGAGAAGGACAGCCACTCGACGACGCTGTCGGCTGTCCATTCGGCGTTTTCGAGGTCGCGAACACGCCGCTTAACATAGTCCAAAGTGTCCCGGAAGCCTGCAGAGGTGTCCTGTGCCATAAAAAGCTCGGCTGACGCGTAGATAGACGACACTGCCGCCCGTCGGGTGTACCAGGACGTGTCGGTCGACCGATCAGCTGCAAGGAACCAGATCTCGTCCGATAGGGAATGCAGCTGCTCAAGCGATTCCTTGATGTTGGAACCAGTGGCCACAATTGCCAGCGAGTCCGACAACTTACTGCCAAGCGCGGAAACATTGGCCATGAGGCGCACTGATATGAGAGTCGCGACCTTGTCGTAGATAGATGCATTTTCGGGGAGCGGGACCTGAGCGAGTTTGGCCTTTTCACGCTCAAGGTGGTGCTTTATAATGTCAAACGAGCCTTTGGGAAACAGATTGCGAGCCGCATCTGAGTAGCCGAGCTCCTGGAGAGTTGTGTATGTTGCTTTCTCAAAGCCATCGCTCGGTACCTTGTCAAGAATTTTGTCCATGATCTGTTCCCGTGTGAAGGGGCGCTGGTTGGCCTTGGTCGAGTTGCAGCGGGCCAGGTAAGCAAGTGCACTCCTTTGGAGAGGAGCTCTCCTCACTTGACGAGCAAGCTGTGTTGCGAGCATTGTAGTGGTAATGGTTGCCGGAAAGTTGCCTTTACCATCTGATCCGGCGGTTGTTGGTCTATCAGGTCATGATACGAAGTGCAACATGATATTGTTGTAATACACGTATATGTGAAGCTGCGTCCGCTCGGACCTCTCGGTACCAGCGGTATAGGCTTGCGTTTTCTCATGGGGCGCTGTCCCCAGAGCCCCGTAACAACTGCTCCGCGGTTTGAAAGGGCTTTCTGGTGGGTCTGGGGAGTTGAAACCCCAGGAGAAAGACAGAGAGAAGCCCGGAGTTCAACTGCGAAGCAGTTGCTGCGGGGGTCTGGGGTGGAGCCCCCCAGGAAAAAGAAAAGAGGCGGCGTCCCCATTAAAAACACCAAGAAAAAAGAAAACTAAGATAGTGTACTCTGCAAGGCCCGTATTGGTTACCCCGAAATAGTAGTCAGCTGTGGACCCTGAAACCAAAACCGCGGACCTCCCCTCAAAACACGACTAAATATTTGCTAACGTCAGCAACAGCCAGTGACGCCTGTGTGTTTGCCGGCGGCGCGCGCAAATCGAACATCTAGGCTACAGCTGCTTACAGCAAACCCCCGCTTGCGTCACAGTGGATTGATTTTCGCACAGCTAACAGTACGACCAAAGGCGTACAGAGCCGACGAGCCCGTGCAATTCGTCCATGGCCACAGTCACAATGCTGGGCAGCTCTGCGCCGGCCGACGCGGCCAGCGGGCACGCACAGGACCACGGAGACGGCGGCGGTGTAACGGCCGGTGCGAAGCGGCAAGGAGGGGACAGCGCGAACAGAAACGCGCAGGCTGCTAATGGGACTGTGGAGAGTGCAGCTCGCGGCCAGGAGGGAGCTGATTCTGGCGGTTCGGGAGGTAAACAGATGATAAGCAAGACTCAAAGCCGAACGGGGCCTCAAACAAGCGTCACAAATAGTGCCGGTACCAATGCCAGCGCCGTTGATAATAGCACGAATAACAATCAGGCGAATGGCGAGGGACCGGCGCGCCCGTTTCGCACGCAGTATGCGGTCGTTCTGGTGCTGAGTCCGCTCAACGGATCGTTTGAGCGCAAGAGCCTGATCGTGCCGTTTGCACCCGATGTGCTTAAGCTGGGCCGCCAAACCAACTCGCGAACGGTGCCTGCGCCAAATAACGGATACTTTGACTCGCGCGTGCTGTCGCGGCAGCACGCCGAGGTGTGGGCGGACCGGCAGACGGGCCGCGTGTGGATCAAGGATTCGCAGTCATCGAACGGCACCTATATTAACGACAAACGGCTGTCTTCAGACAACGCTGAGAGTGAACCCCATGAGCTGCGTAAGAATGATGTGCTTGAGCTCGGCATCGATATCACGACCGAGGACGGCGTCGCGCTGCTCCATCGCAAGATCTCGGCCAAGGTCGAGCGCATATCGATCATGTCATTGTCTAGCGGGCCGCAGCATCTATCGGTGGTAGCCCCAGGCATTGAAGGGAGCAGTCCGACGTTCAACGGCATCAATGGCCCCAACAGCGAAAGTGGCCGGATAGCGAAAAAGACAGTTGCAGGACGAGCGCCAGGGACAGTGACACAGGGCACTGGAGCTGCTGGTGGTGGTGCTGGTGGTGGTGGTGCTGGGACAGGAGCCGGACCCGGTACGGGGCCCGCGGGAACAACAAAGATGAGACGACTCTGCATTCCGTCGGGAGCAACAGCGCCCATGGGCCTGGCGGGTTCCAAGGCCGGCATGGAGCGGCTCGACTTTGCGCTTTTCGGCGATGTGGACACGACACTTGAGGACCTGATTCTGTCGTACTCCAATAACGCTGCCGGCACTGGGCCGCTTGCCGGGTCGAATATCAACACGACGCTCGCATTTGAGCACGCTATCAAGCGGCTTGTGGCTCAAATCCACGCGGTGCGCGTCGACGCCGCCAAGATCCAGTCGGTGTCGTCTTTGCTCCAGGAGATCCGGCGTAATCAGAAAAAGTCGTCGGTGCTGTCGTCTCTATCTAATCAGCTGGCTGTCAAAGACGCGTACATTGCCGAACTCGAGGGCAAAGTTGCGAGCCGCGACGCGGTCGAGGCGGAGCTGAAACGCGAGCGGGCACGCGCCGATACGCTCGAAAAGGAAAACAAGCGCCTGCGCGCCGAAGCAGCCAGTACCGCGTCATCGTCGGTCCTGGCCACAGCACTAGCCGGCGCCCGTGCCGACGCTGAGGCGCACGCTGAAAAGGCCCGTGCCGCCGAAGAGCGTCTTCAGCAATCGGCCGAGACCATCGACGACCTCCTTCGCACCATTGACATGCTCAAGGAAAACCCTCCACCATTGTCCACTACCGATTCGTCGTCCTTCAATGAGACCCAACACCACCAGCATCAGCATCAAGTTCGGCAATCTAATAACGAAGTCCCATCACGACCCCGATCACGCACGCTCGGTGGCCACGCCGGTCCCCATCACCACCCGCAACAGCCTTCGCGCATAACTGCCGCAGCAGCCACAATGCGCCCGCACACAGAAAAGGGCCAGTCACCACTAACAGCTGCCGTTGTGCCCATGACCACTGCCGTCGGCGTAGTTGTCATTGGCATCTCTGTCATGTCGCTCCTCAACTGCCTCTCGCGGTCCGCCAGGTAGCTTTCTACTTCTTGTACCGGTATGTATTTATTTACGACCATAGACCTGTTTTGCTTTTGTATTGGGGCAGCACCATCATCCTGTCTTTTTTTTTCCTGGGGGTTCCACCCCCAGACCCCCGTAGCAACCGCTTCGCGGTTGAATGTTGCCGTTAGCCCGCCCCAACTGCGAAGCAGTTGCTACGGGGGCTGGGGGCAGAGCCCCCAGGAAAAAAAGGGGGCGGCAACTACGCCGGAGACAAGGGCCAATCGAGATGTATTGACAATCGCAGCTTATCTGATCTAATGCATAGTATGCATAGAGCGGCTGGAAATATCAATGGCCCCGAAAGTCGAATGATCTGACTTTTGAGCAAGCCACAAGCGACAGAATGGCTTCAAGGACGGCACTCCGGCGGTATTCGCAAATGGCGAAATCGAACTACCCCGGACATGTGCCGCTAAATGCGTTCCAGCGGGCGTTTTTGTTTGCAAGTAGCGGCATTGCCGCGTTTGTAAACCCACGCAGACCAGACCTAATCGCAACGTTTGGCGAGATGACAGTCCAGCCGTATATCATTAACCGACTACGGGACAGAATGCTGGCCGATCCGGTGGGACGTCAGATTCTGCGCGAGCGACCGCGCATCACGTCAACGTCTCTGAATCTCGACTACCTGCGAGCCCTACCGGCAGGCACCCTCGGCAAGGTCTACGTCGAGTGGCTCGACCGCGAACACGTTTCGCCGGACACGCGCCTGCCGGTTCGCTACGTGGATGACGCCGAGTGTGCCTATGTCATGCAGCGGTACCGCGAGTGTCACGACTTTTACCACGCCATCACCGGCATGCCAGTATGGATGGAAGGCGAGGTCTATGTCAAGATGTTTGAGTTTGCCAACCTCGGAATACCCATGACGGGTCTGGCGGCGCTGTCGGAACCGCTCAAGTTCAAACCCGACCAGCTGCGGCGTTTCCGCGAGGTGTACATGCCATGGGCTATCAAGAACGGTCTCCGATCAAAGTGTCTTCTCAACGTCTACTGGGAAAAGGATCTCGAGCGCAGTGCCGACGAGCTGCGAGCAGAAATTGGCATCGAACTGCCGCCAGATCTCCGCACAATGCGCAAGCACGACAAGGAGCGCGAGACTCTACCGTAGTCCTGACTGTTTTTTTTTTTTTTTTTCGTTGTCTTTTCTTTTCCTGGGGCCGCTGCCCCCAGACCCCCGTAGCAACCGCTTCGCGGTCGGAGCCGGCATACGATATATATGTCTTTGGTCACAGAATGCATCGATACACATTAGTCAACATATAAAAACATGGTCTCCAGTTCTCCGGTTTAGATTGGATCCCATTGGAGCTGTCGGATGAGTCCAGCTGCGAAGCAGCTGCTACGGGGGTCTGGGGCAACGCCCCCAGGAAAAAAGAAATGCAATGACGCCATTCAAAATGAATCACCATTGGGCCTTATCGCATTTCGGAAGTAAACAGCGCGGAAGTAGGATTTTCTTATCGGTGGTATCACTGCCAAATGCAGTCGTTCAGCCGTGCAGCGGGGTTCTTTAAAACATAAATAGCGATGATCCAGAGCTGACCAGACCAGACTCCACGGGAAAAAATGCCTGGGAACATTACTATTGATGCGGATCAACGGGAAAAGCTGCGGAAAATGGCTCTCGACGCCCGTAATCAGTCGTATAGCCCGTATTCCAAGTTTCGAGTCGGAGCAGCGATTCTAACTTCCGACGGCGAGTACGTGCTGGGAGCTAATGTCGAAAACGCTAGCTACGGAGCGTCGATCTGCGCAGAGCGTACCGCAGCAGTGACGGCGATTTATTCCGGAAAAAAGAGCTTCAAAGCTGTGGCTGTGGCAAGCGACCTCAACGAGGCATGCAGCCCGTGTGGTATCTGCCGTCAATTGTATGTTTTGATTTGCGGCCTTTGTAAACGCATTCTAACAACAGCCTACGTGAGTTCACGCCGCTTGATGCCCCTGTCATTCTTGTCACTGAATCGGGGGAGAACGAGGTCGATACTACGCTGGGCGACCTACTCCCGCTTAGCTTTGGTCCCGAACATCTCCAGTGATCTCGGGCCCGCTCGATCTCTCATGGCTCCTAGCATCATAGCATATAACTTAATTGTATATCACATTTCAGTTTATTGGCACATGCCACACACATTACATGTCCAGAGGTCGTATATGTACAAGCCGTAACTGTGGTGATCAAGTACTGAGATCAACACAGATTAAGCGGCGGTTGCCTGGGGCCCTTGGCCTCCCTGAAGCTGGGCACGCAGCTGCAGAAGCTGTGGTCAGCTGGAGCCTGTATCAGTCTACAACACATGACTTACCTCGTTGCGCTTTTCCTCGGCTTTTTTCTGGCCTGCGGAAATCTGGCCTTCAACTCGCTTGCTATTGTTAGTTTTGCTTTCTTGCATTTCTCTAGGGGGCTTAGTCCAGGCACAACACTTTCTGAAGGGTTTTTCCTTTCTACTGGGGGCTCCATCCCCAGACCCGCAGCAACTGCGTCGCACTTGGGTCAACGGTACAGAGCGATATCAGCCTATCAGCGGTAATGTACAAGATCCCGCCATCAGCTGTGAGAAAGCTGCTACGGGGGTCCGGGCCGGTCCAACTGCTTAGCTGGCTACTCAATACGTCTTTTCAACTCACATCTCGTTAGTGATAAACTCCAGTCTTTTGTCCACATTGGTGGTGGCCTCTGCCTTGTCCTGTGGCAGCAAAACGGGTCCCGTCAGCTTGTATATTTTTGCGTCGCCAGACAGCTGTGAAAATTCCTGGCATTAGAAAACATGATTCCATTAGAACGAGGACTCACATACCTCCTGTACGATCTTGTTCTCTTGAAGCTGCGCCTCGAGCTGCTGTCGGGCGGTGATAAACGTCGACAGCTCACGCTGTAGAGCATTAAACTGTTCGTTGGCAGCCTCGAATTGAGCCTGCGCGCTCTGCGCGCTCGTCTCTGATGCCATTGTTGCCTTTGATTATGGCAAACAGATGTCCAATCCTCGCCAAATTCCAAGGCCTTATTCCTTACTGATAACGACTGCTGACTTCACATGATTCGATTTCAGTTTGTGACAGCCGCCTGAGCCGCAGCGCAGCTCAGGGTGTTCAGCCGTAAACGAGCGCCACGGGATTCCATCTTCAACGTCAACGGAGTTGAAAACAAAGTTACAGCGAACGCGTGTTTGTGCGTGTTCGCAAACTCGGTAGTTTCTTTGTCTTATCAATACGTGCGTGTACCATTAGTGGTACGGTTTGTTCACAATGCTCGTAAGTGATAAATGTCAACGGGGGGTAAATTCGTGGGCAAGCTGATCCTTCATATGGCTGGAGTGTGCAGATCTGAAGTACTGCTGGCTTGATGGCGAATTTTCGACTTTCATGTAGCCCATTGTTGTTGTAGGCATACTCAGACACTAATTCCAGTTCAAAAACAGCGCAGACGTCCCAACTCCTCGCTACCTCTTGGATGAATACGACGACATTGACGAGAGCGAAGCCAAGCGCCTGCCGCAGAAAACACCATGGGTTACGGTTGATGTTGAACAGAGCGCGAGTCAAAATGCCCGCCATCTGGTTCTAATCGGCACCCGATTGGCAAAGTACAGAGAAGCCCTAGGTGCCAGCCGCCTGGCAGGAAAGATTAAGGGCGGGGCCCATATTGCCTACACTCACGGTGCCGAGACTGGCGACGGAGACCTGTACGAAGTCGAGGGTGATGAGGAGCCTGTCAAGGAGACACACTATGAGGTTCCCGTATACTACGGCCGGGAGGAGGGCTCTCTTTTCATTGTGCTGCCAGCCCTTGACGCATCGCAGTGCTTCGACTTCACTGCGAGCGTTCTTGGCAAGCTCGAGCCCAAACGGATAACAATGCTTGTTGCTGGTACGATTGCGGCACCCGACAATGTTCTAGGGCTGTATTCGACGCAGGTCGACTCCAAGCCGCTCAAGCCCCTGCAGCCTCCATTTACGCTCACAGGCCTCCCGGGCAGCATCATAGCTTACGGCGAGACGAATGGACTGCCTACGACGGCAGCCGTTGTTCGTGCTGAGGGTCCGACGGGCTTTGAAGCTGTCGATCACTATGCCACCCACGACGATGTATGTGCTGCACTCGAGCTCCTGCTCGGCATTCCCAAGGGCTCGATCAAAGTGTCGCTCGAGAATCAGGACCGTTCGCTGTATATTTAGTCGCCTTGATGTTATTTTTGATGCTTTTTGTTCGATTGCGGAACAGTTGGAACGATCAAAGGTTAACCACAAAGCGGTTTCTAGCCAGTGCCCCACGAAAGAATACGAACATTGCCTGAACTCAACTGCGAAGCAGTTGCTACGGGAGTCTGGGGTGGAGCCCACAGCAAAAGAGAAGGGAAGTTGCCTCAGCTCAACTGGAAAGCAGCTGCTATGGGGGTCTGCGGTCGAGCGCCAGGAAAAGAGAACGGTAGTTTCCTCACCTCAACTGCGAAGCAGTTGCTAGGGGGTCAGGGGATGGAACCCCCAGGAAAAGTGAGCAGTAGTACAAGATCGAGCCAGATCAAACGAAACCCATGACGCATAATGATACATAAATTACAGGACAGGAAATGTGGTTTAGTCGGACGACTTCTTCTTCTTCTTCTTAGGCGACTCATCGTCCTCGTCGGTGGACCGCTTCTTCTCCTTCTTGTCCTTCTTGTCCTTCTTCTCCTTCTTGTCCTTCTTTTCCTTCTTTTCCTTCTTCTCCTTCTTGTCCTTCTTCTCCTTCTTGGTCTCCTGCTCCTCGACCTGGTCCTCGTCATCCTCGTCGTCAATGTCCATGTCGACGTCGATGTTGGCGAGGGCATCGTCCATGGCCTGCTTCATAGCATCGGTGTTCTTGGTCGGAGGCATGCCAGTGTCAAAGAAGCGAAGACGCTCCTCGACCTGATTCTTGAGAACACGGCCAAACGCAGTCGACGGGGTGTCGGCAAACGAGTCTATCCTCGAAGCAATAGTGCACTTATTGGCAAGGAACCGCGAGATGCGGCCCTTGTTCTTCATGCCGGCACGGCCAATAAACGACGAGTGGTAAATGAGACCGTACTTGGGGGTGTTACCCTTGGTCTTGAGAGCGCGGAAAAGCGCCTTCTCGGCACCGAGAATCTGGACGGTCGAGGCAGGGTACTTGGACAGGTTGGTGAGCGAGCCGGCGTGCGAAATAAGACGGGCGCCAACAACCTCACCAATGAGCTCCGAAAGGTTGGGGGCGACGGTGTGCATCTTCTCGGTAAGGTACGCAAACAGACGCTGGCGGTACTCGGTAATGTCGGCAACACGCTCAGCAAACGTCGACACGTTCATCATATCGACCTCGGAGATATCCTGGCCCATGGACATGCGGGCGGCGTCAAAAATCTGGTTCACAATAGCCTCGTCGTCGTCCACAATGGCGGCAATCTCGTGCTTCTTGGACTCATCGGCCACAAGAGTACTCTTGTCCTGGATGGCAAGCACAAGCTTGGCGAACTTGAGGTTGTCAGAAACGATCTTGGCAAGCTCGGGGAAGTGCCATCCGTACCACTCCTTGACACGCATGGCAAAGGTGTTGATGTCCTTATCAAGCTGGTCGAGCAGAGCAATCGCCTGGATGATATGGTTGTCGTTCTTGTTGACCGAGAACTTGACCTTGCCGCGCGAGTAGGCGTGGCCGAGACCGAGCTGGGCACGCTCAATGTCCTGCTCCTCGAGCTGCTTGAGCAGCTTGGCAGCGTGCATGCGGATGCCACGGATGAGATCCTGGACAACCTCACTCGACACAACTTCGACGCCCGGAACAACGTCCTTGATGCTCTGACCCAGGTTCTTGTCAGAGATGCCGAGCACGACCTTCTTCTTCTTGGAAGCCTTGGGCAGGTTGAGCTCAAGCAGCGATCGCAGGTGGTCGTTGACAATACCTTCAGAGATATCGTTGGCATTCTCGAGAGCGTGGGCAGCTCCCTTGAAAGGAGCAAACGACACGAGCTGGATCATCTTGCCAAAGCGCGAGAGGTCGCTAGAAGCCGCGACAACCTCCTTGAGACGGTTGCCGATGTCCTCAGGCTGATAGACGACCTCGAACAGCGCATAGCCGGCGGCCTCCTCGTACAGAACGTAGTCCACCATTTTTTTATATACTTGTCGGGAGGGCTTGTCTTGTCGGAGAGCCCGTGACGGTCGTCGGTCGAACAAGTACAAAAAAAAAAATGTTACGACCAATTTTGGGTCTAACAATTTTGCATTGAAAAAAAATTTGCTGAGTAATAATCAGTACTCGGTTATGTAATCATATAACGATTGGTGGCTGGTACTGATAGGACTGCGGTTTAGTATTTTTTTCCTCTTTTGTTTGTGAGAGAGTTCTCTTGAAAACCGGAGAAACTTCTCTGCAGTTGAAAGAAAGAAAGATTTATTGCTTTTCTTACGGCACCATCTCAACTGCAAACCATTTACCACTGGTTCACCACGGGTTATTAGGACCAACAGCCAACAGGCATGCAAACCATGCGAGGAATTTTGACTCGTATTGGGCGCATACGTAGTGCTGCTGGTCTAGAAATTTATCCCGCACGCCCCCAGATGGTCCTGGCTCTAAAAAAACCCCATTTGTCATGGCGCTGTGTGCAGGAGCGGACTGCGGCAAAGACGCCGCTAAGCTCAAGTGCCCGACATGCCTGCGACACAAAATCGACAGTTATTTCTGTGACCAGGCATGCTTCAAGCGCAACTGGACCCACCACAAGGCGATCCATCCCCGAAGCGACGACGACTCGACGTTTGACCCGTTTCCAGAGACGACTTATACGGGCAAACTGCGAGCGGCGTATCCGCTATCGCCGCGTCGGGCTGTCCGCGACGACATCCAGTTGCCAGACTATGCCAAAGATGGTCAGCCTCGCAGCGAACAAAAGCTGGGTCGGTCGACGGTGATCCGAGCATGCACGCCTGAAGAGATCGAAAAGATGCGTGAGGTGTGCCGTCTGGGACGTGAGATCATTGACCTGGCTGGGGCTGCCATCAAGCCCGGCGTTACCACCGAAGAGCTCGACCGCATTATTCACGAGGCATGCATGGAGCGCGGCGGATACCCGTCGCCGCTCAACTACTACAACTTCCCCAAGAGTTGCTGCACCAGCGTCAACGAGGTGATCTGCCACGGTATCCCCGACAAGCGGCCGCTTGAGGACGGCGATATTGTGAACATTGACGTGAGCTTCTACAAGGGCGGCGTGCACGCTGACCTCAACGAGACGTACTACGTCGGTGACAAGGCCAAGGCGGACCCGGATACGGTTCGGCTCGTTGAGGGCACGCGTGAGGCGCTCGAGGCATGCATTGAGCACATCAAGCCGGGTGCACTGTTCCGCAGTTTTGGTGATATTATCGAGAAGGTCGCCAAGAAGAACAACCTGTCTGTTGTGCGCAGCTTCGTGGGCCACGGTGTCAACGATCTGTTCCACGGCCCACCCAACATCCCACACTATGCCAAGAACAAAGCCATTGGCACTTGCAAGCCCGGTGTCACCTTCACGATCGAGCCGATGCTGTGTCTAGGCTCGTACCGCGACAAGCTGTGGCCCGACAACTGGACGGCGGTTACCGTCGATGGCAAGTGGAGTGCGCAGTTTGAGCACACGTTCCTCGTTACCGAGGACGGTGTCGAAGTCCTCACTGCCCGCAAGCCCGACTCGCCTGGCGGACCTGTCCCCCGTCCCGCATAGTCCCCAAGACGCTAGTTTCACGACGCTATTCATGTAAAAGGTGCATTTCCCGGCTCTGTGTTTTTTTTTCCTGGGGGCGCTGCCCCCAGACCCCCGTAGCAACTGCTTCGCAGTTGAATTTCGCCGGAGTCGAGAAGTGAAACGGCTAGTGACCTGCGAACAATGTCCCGAGAAAACATATTCTTTGACAAATAAGCTCAGAAGTAGGAACGCTCTAGGAAATGTACTGACGTTGAGACCGTTTACTTACAAGTCCTCGTCGCGAATCAACTGTGAAGCAGTTGCTACGGGGGTCTGGGGGCAGCGCCCCCAGGAGAAAAAAAAAAAAAAAAAGCGAAGCATGAACGAACATGAGCCAGATTGTAGGGTCCCATTGTAATGCGGGGGTACTGATGCAGGACGCAAGATCAGGGGCAGACAGGTTGGATGGATGCAAGACACGTGGTGCCGTTACGAGACGTTTGCATGCTAGCGAGACATGCAGTTAGCCGGTCAGAGTGTGGGTGAAACTGGGAGGAGCGATGCTATGGGGGCCAACAGTCAGCTCCAGATCGGGGAGTGCACGGGCTTGGCGTATTGTCCAGATCGTAATACAAGTCAAGATCGCACACATGACGGGTCCAGCGATGCAACGGCTGTGGTTTGGTCTTTTGTGAGATAGGGCTGATATTGGGTCGTGCGGCGAATGTCTTTCGGATGCGCAGGGAACGCATCCGGGCGCTATTTTATTTATTTTGAAGAGGGAGGGGGTTTCTATCGGGTTGCCACCTAATGGCGAAAGACTGGATCGTATTATGACTGCTGGCACGTGAGATCGGGGCGACGCGACATAATTATTGCTCGATCGGGATTTATAATCGGTGAGGCACAGGGACAGCTGCAGGGCTCCCGCTTCATAGCTAGTCAGACCGTTGGCAATGATTTTGCAAGCAACAAAAATCACAGTGTAGTCGATATGACAGCAGGACCGGACGACAACATTGAAACAATCGTTGGTTTTGACGCGTCGCGTTCGGTTTACGTGCGGCGTCGCTGCATGCGATTACACGCCCGTCTGCAGATGGATTCACGCATAAAACTAAGAGTTAGATAACGTTTGTAGATGGTTATGCGTTTACGGTTGATTGTAAGTGGGATCATTCTGACGTTTGATCAAGTATTGGCCTTGTGCGACGGTATCAGTTCTTGGCTAAGACAGAGGCGCTCGGCACGCAAGCGGAGCAGCTGCTTGGCTCCTGCAGTTTTGTCTGCCTCTGTGTTTGTACTTTCCTGGGGGCGCTGCCCCCAGACCCCCGTAGCAACCGCTTCGCGGTTGATCAAAGGTCCATGGCTCATTATTCCAACTGCGAAGCAGTTGCTACCGGGGTCTGGGGGCAGCGCGCCCAGGAAAAAAAAAAAAAGAAAAATAACTAGTTATCGATCATAAAGCTTTTTTGTCGGACGCCTCAGAGAGAAAATAATACTGGCCCCTGACAACGATACGTAGCAAATGTAAACCAGTGACTGAAAATGCCACTGCCAGACAGTTTGTGCTAGACGAGCTTTTCGATGGTTTTAGATAGTAGGATGGAGCGATACTGTATCGTGCATGACACTAGTGTCTTGAAAGCGTCGCAGGTGTGGATCAGTTGCTTTTGGACTCGAGAGCGGCTCCTGCACGGCTCATGCAGGTCTAGACGAGGAAAGGGGCATAAACGCACAGAAGCCTCGCGCGTCCTCTGCGCCAACCGACATGTAGGGGGTAAGAGTTGCCTGGCAGATTGGGCAAGAGACGCGCTGTACAAATAGGGAGAGGGCGGCGAAGGTTGCGTCAAACCAGCTACAATTTTGACACAAGCTGTGAATCATCGTCGACGGGGTCAGATTTTTTGGCGAGTTTGAACAAACGCGCTGGATAATTTAAGCCGCAGATCTGGGTGGGGCTTTTGTCAAGGCGGCCAACGACAAATAGGTGAGTTGCAACTCGGATTTTCTGGATTGGGCAACAGAGGCGTTTCGCGCGGGTTGGTGCGTGCGAGTGGTGCCTTTGTGGTGCCTTTCGTGGTGGTGGTGGTGGTTCAAAGTTGCAGGCGAGCCAAATTGCGAAGTTGAAAGGACTAGGCAGTTCCACCGAGTGTGCAAAGTGTGACTGGTGAAAGTGGCTTCCTTGACGTGTTCCTTGGCTTGTTCCTTTGCGTGTTCCTTTGAGTGTTCCTTTGAGTGTTCCTTGACGTGGATAGAATATTGGTGCTTTGTGTTTAAGTGGACTTCACAGTAGTTCGCGTCGGATACAAACGAGAAAATCCACCATGCCCGGCACGAAGTTGTTTGCGCACCGGGCTGGACGGAGCGTGGATTTCGGTCCTGGGGGAGTAGTGGGGTTTGAGCCAGACGAACAGGGCGAAGCCAACAGACGCGGGGTCGGAAGAGGAGCCGGCAAACGCCTGGGACTGCGAAGTGGTGGTCCGTTCGGGACAATGCGATTTGGAAAACACCAGGATACTGGCGTGATTATGGTCAGCAGCAGCCCCAACGCGCACCGACGGGCTGTGAGTGAGGGGCATGGGGTTGGCAAAAACAATACGCTGCCACAAGAAAGTGAAAGTAACAATGCGGTGAAAAAGACATCGACACCGACCACGACTCTGACGGCAGGTGGACCTACTCCACGGACTACCAAGGAATATACGTTTGAAGGCGATAGCCGCGATAACAACAACTGCAAAGACACCTACAACGACCAAGAAGACGACGAAAACCACGACGATTCTATGATGGAGCCAATTCGGCCGACGCGGGCGGCGGTCAACATTGCGATTCCGTCGCCGAGCGCAACGCCAGCGCCTATTCCAAAAGCAGATATTAGCATTGGCGGCGTCAGCAGCGGAGGAGAGGAATCATACAATGGTCTGGCATTGACATCGTCTGACGATACGGCGCCAATGGCCGAACGGACAGTGTCGGGAGGCAGCGGGCCCAGCGACGGTGCTCCGAGTTTGCGGGCGCGCAGGGCGGCACGGTGGCATGGTGGCCAACCGTTTGCAGGCGGCCCTCCAAGCGAGAGCTCGCTGTCGACGTCTCCACACATGTCACTCAAGCCGACGACGAGCGCGTCATCTGCTGGCGGCGGTGCTGGTGCCGGCGCCAGTTCGCGGCGGTCTCCCGTTCTTGGGCAGGAATCCCAGTTTCGCGGACCCAGCATCGGCACAACGCTGGCAGCCACCAACACCAACGTTTCGACGCATACTACCAACACTACAAAATCGCCGACTCTGGGATCGACAAATAGCTCATTTGGCGCGCAGTCGGCGTCCATCAACGGCACGTCTGGCGTGGCAGCTGGTCTGCTGTCGCACCTCAAGGCGCCGGCAGCTGCCATCCTGCCGCTATCTAAAGGCGCCGCCATGAAGGATGTGCAGGTTAACGCGCGTTTTTATGGCGATGCCGACGTGCGAGCCAAGCTGCGCCTACTCGCGAGCGACGTTGACTTTGACGACATCGTGGACCACGGGTTTCCCCAGATTCGCCTGAGCGGCGGCTCGCATGGCAGCCACGGCGATGCAGCCAGCGACGACGGGGCCCGTTCATTCGAGTTTCGCGATCACAGCAGCGCCGGCTCGCTCGCGGGCCTAAGCGACGACTACGGGTCTTCGGGCGCGTCTGCCATTTCGTACGTAACGGTTCCGGGTGCCCGCCGCGACATGACGCTCAAAATGACGCTGACGCCTTCGACGATGCGTGCAGACGAAGAGACGCTCTATGGTTGGCAAAAAGAGCAGTTTGACAACCATGCGCCGCCGACTCCAACCACGCCCACGTCCCTGGCGGCCTCGGACCTCCGCGATAGCGACGACAACATTCCTCCCATCCCACCGATGCCAGACAACATCAGCGTGGGTCCTGGCCGCGAATCGCACGACGCTCCCTCTGTCCACGGCAACGAGGGCGTCTCGGAATTCATTCCCGTTGGTGGGCTCGGTGGCAACAATTCGTCTCGCCGCATCAAGAATGTGTTTGGCGGCCTCCGCAAAAAGAACCAGCGCCAGCCGCCAGCAAATGCCTACATGATCACGTCGTCGAGCGCAAACTAGCTCCTGTTTCTTTGATTTCCAGGTTTACGACCCTTTTTGTGCCCGCTTGTCGGGATGCAGTGTACAACTAATGTGTGACTGATGATAATGGTAGTGGGTGCTCTTTTTTTCCTGGCGGCGCTGCCCCCAGACCCCCGCAGCAACCGTTTCGGTTGAAAAAATGAGCCTCAAGGGCCACAGTGTGGACGCTATACGAGTTCAGCCCAGCCTACCTCCTATGCATGCATTGCACGGCCTGCATGTCCGCCTGGCATGTGCATTGCTATTCATGTCCCGGATTTCCGGTCGTTCTCTCGTTCCGCTCCGTTCCTATCAGAACCTTATCGGAATATCTATATTCGTTTTGAGGCTTACCGGAACATCTCTTATCGCTTTGAGGCTTATCGGAACATTTCCACTCCGTTTTGAGGCTCTGCTGGCAGAACCTTGCATACGGAGTTTCACAGGCGAGGAGAGGGGTAACCCATCTTATCGCTTTGAGGCTTATCGGAACATTTCCACCCCGTTTTGAGGCTCTGCTAGCAGAACCTTGCATACGAAGTTTCACAGGCTCGTAGAGGGGTTACCCCTCTCCTCGCCTCTTCCGCTCGTCTATATAAGGAGACCTCCTTTTCTCTTCTCCAGTATCAATAATGAACCACCGACGGGTTCGGTCTTAATGGCCAAAACATCATTGTCGAGCACTCTGACATCTACAATGGCGACGACTGCGTTACCATGGGCTCGGGCTTCATATTTTACTGAATACAAGAGTTTTAGTGTTGATTGATACGTTATCAGTTGCAGTTAGCCTGGCCAGGGCACCGGGTAACCTTGGCTACCGTTAGGATCCATTCGGACGGCTATAGACGCCAAATCTGACAATGGCCGGATAACGCATCGTGTTGAGTCAATGGGCAATTCGTCTATTGGCGGACGTTTGCTGAATATAAAATATTTCATGAGACAAGCAATCAGTGAAAGTCCATAGGCGTGAGATCGAGCCGAGAGCGCGGTCGCCTATAATCTCGTCGTAAACGTAGTGCATATAAAAGTGAGCGCTCCGAAACTCGAAAGTCGTCACGATTTTGGTTCGACTGTGTCAAGTCACGCAGTTCGACATGTGGTGGTGCATCCACCTGCGGTACACGATGGGCCGCATACGCTAGGAAGCGTCCGTCTGGTGACAACGCCGCATACTTTCCAGTGCGGCATATACTCCGACAATATTCAAGGTCTCGCGGCTTTTGTTGCAGCACGTCAATCCATCGAATGGGCCTCACAGGTCTGTCAAGAACACCTAACTCGTGTGGTCTTCGTTTCTCATGCGGACGAGAATCTAAGCAGACGGCCTTTGGACTAATTCCGTTGAACCTGAAGATACGACACGAGAGACCGGATTCACGGTAATCCTCAACAAAATGTCCCGTCTCGATTCGCTCAATGGTGAAGAAGTTCCTCGCGAGAAATGAACTGTATAGATCATAGATATCTTCGCACGTCGACTTTGGATATGGGACGCGAGCTATGCGGAGGTCGTAATTAATCTTAACGTGGCTAACGTCTAGTTTGCAAGCAGTATCTGTGAAAGTGACTATCCATCCATTATGCGGGTGGAGGCCGTAGTTTGGCGCCAGATACAACGCGTGACCACTTGAGGAAAACCTCGCACTATTTACATCACGCACATAGATTTTCTTCGAAGGCGCACATTGTAATTCCCGATCTCCTTCATTCGTTAGTAGCCAGAATGACAAACTAGGCTTCGGCTCGAAAGTATTACAACACACGGCGATGGTTGCATTGCGGTCGGTATGCTCATAAAATGCGAGTACGGCATAACCCGGCCTCACAGTCCGGAATGCAACGGATTTGGATTCCACGGAGCCATTAACGAGGCTTAAATCGTACAGACCGCCAGTCTTACTCAAGATATATCGTCTGCTTACTTCAAAAATGTAGTTCGCCTGCGTGAAATGAAGCCAGGGCCCTTCCCCCCAGTTTTTATTCCTGGCAGATAAGTGGATACGTTCTGCTCTCCAAATACTGTCGAATGTAAATTTGATAACGGAAAATACTTCAGGCTCCTTCCCATGCCATACTAATATGTCGTTATGTTGCCCACAGACACAAAAAAATAGCGGACGTAGTGCACCAACCGGCTTGACAAGCTCGGTAATGTCGATTGGATCCGGCACGCTCGACTCGAGTGCGTATGCAAACGTCCCATGGTGCAGACAATTCACAATGAGCCATGCTTTGTCGATAACCCAGTGACACCTGTCACATAAGCCAGCAAGCCCATCTTTCCAAAGAATTCGAGTACGAGGTATGTCGGCTTTCCAAATCACAAGACTAAATGGGCGTGACGACTTGTCGAATGTCTGAACTATGGCTCCCAAGTAGGCGGTGTCGGTTGAAAGCGTAGGATGCATTAGCTTTGTTATTCCGTGGAATTCTAATTGCTCAAGATGGAGCACATCCATGACAATGCTAATGTCAAAAAACTCCAGGAAGCGAATTGGGTTCGTGCATTCTATCGCATAGTGTTCTCTAAAAAATGGCCTGCGTTGACTGTACACAGCATATTTTGAGGCGACTGGTTCTATCATGAAAGGCGATTCGGCATAGTGATGCTTATTCGTAAACCTTGTAACTGGAAACGCACGACTTGCCGGTACTTCCTTTAGGGTTCTACGGGTCCAGGATTCGTTGTTAGCTCTCCAATAATGAGACCATAGACATTGCGGTTCTGGCTTTGCCGCTAAGTCCCAGATCTCGTGGCCAAAATCGGGGATGCCTCGGCTGACCCTTTCCTGAATAGAAGACCGCGAAATCAATTTCATTGTCAAGGGATTTGTTAGAAGGAGTTGACCATCCAAGTTGGGCGAAGTGCCATCCCCGTCAGCATATGTACCTGTATAGTTTAGGCGGTCTATGTCTCTGTCAAAGTCGGATCGATTGCTGTATCCATGGTATCGGTTTTTCCACGAGTGATATTGAATCCAGAGCAGCCTTCCATTTTCTACAAACCAAATTCGATCAATTCCAGCATTACTTGGCTCTCCAGGAATGAAGGAGACGTCATAATCTCTAAAATTTTGTGCCATAGAACGGAGTGTCCCTGCAGCGGTTCCAGCTGCGTAGGACGTTACGGAATCATTGTATGGTAGCTGAAGCTCATAACCGAGTCCCCAAATACTCTCATTCATAATGCTCCCAGAGATCCCAGAGCTGTGGGTGACAAGGGCATCATAGTACGTCTTCCAACGATTGCCAAATAGCTGTTTCATAACCCTCTCAATGGTGTCCATCTTGACAATACGCCGAAACGGCTCGAAATGGTCAAGAACTGTCAGCAAAGAGTCATTGTCGAGCATAATGCACACGGTAGCCAAAATGTCAGTGTTGGCTAGAATGTTTAGCGTCGCCGGCGGCGGAATCCTGCCGTTAGACCGGTGTGACAGTTTGCGGCGTTTCATCGTTGAAAGAAGTGAAGAATGTTGTCAGGAAAGTAGGGAAGTCTGGGTGCTGCATGGAACGACGGAGTCTGGGTACCGCATGAAGGTTAATGCTAGCTTGTGAAGATGGCCGCGGTCGATACCCTTGGAGTTCAGCGGCGAGTAACACAGTTTCTACGTGCTAGTCCAGGCGTCATATAAGTTAATGGGGCGTGCAGATCCCAAAAGCGTCACAGAGTCCCATGCCCGTCGTGCGATACTAGTCACTGCGAATACACATGGCCCTTAGCAGGCGGCCAGGATATACGATGACATGTCGGGACGTGCCTGAATTCCATACTCGGTGGTGCATCCAGATGTCCAGCTGTCGGCTGCTCGATTCAAGCCGAAGAACCATCCACCGCCTTTTCCAGCTTCCAAGAACTACATCAGCTTACAGTGGTTCTCTGCGTGGTTCAATCAGTATGGCCACCTGGTTGCAGCTTCCAAGCAATAGCGAGTCTCAAGCGCAGTAATCATAGTCAATAGCAATCTTGATTTGGGCTGCCTTTGAACTGACCTAGTTTACTGTGTTGTCGCAACTACCGCACACAGGTCAAAAGTTCAGGCCGAGGGTACGATCTCAAGTGGTGTCGATTTCCATGACGGTCCAGTTGGAGTCAGCCTAGTCGATGATCCAATAACTTGGCTTTGGCACGCTGCTCCATACTGCACGTGTGGGGCAGTCGCAAGGGCTCTGTTCCCTCGTTTGACGCAGAATGTGTCGCAGCCGTGTGGCTCGTCGAGGCAGCGCTCGGTAAGGATAACTATGTCGTTGTCCAGTAGTCAAACCCTGCACTTGGTCCCCGCGAAGTTCTGCCGCTGCTCAGAGATACTGCGGACGACAAAACTAGCTCAAAACTGCTGGCCCAGGGCCTTGACGACATTGTGCGCTGGCTCCGCGCGTCGGGCCACGAAATCGATGCCAGTCTGCCGCCAAACCTCGAGGCAGAGGCCAGTTCAACTGCGAAGCAGTTGCTACGGGGGTCTGGGGCTGGAACCCCCAGCTAAAATCAACATCGTCTAGCGGTTGGAAACCAGTGCCGCGGCCAACTGCGAAGCAGTTGCTACGGGGGTCTGGGGGTGGAACCCCCAGGACAAAAAAAAAGCATTTCCCGGATATACGGGCTCGTTGCAAGGCATTTTGACCCGATGTACAGCCCGTCGTGTGAGTAATTAATTATACTTGGTTAACATTGGAAGGTATGTGAGAGTGTCACTTTTAAACTGGGTCCCATTGCCCATGTACATCGCGATTGAATCACGTGGAGACGACATCGGGTCCACTTAGATTGCCAAAAGCCCCTGGAACCTGCGTAGCTATGCATTTTACGCAGGACAGCGTACAATAACTGGATTGCTTGGCCGGACCCACTGGAAATGGATCAGAAACTCTATGCACTACAGATCTATGGCTGCAGATTAGCCTGCATATAATGATGCCTCAAAGCAGAATCCCGCATGCTGCCTCATTACACTCGTCGTTGAGGAAGGCACCCGGTACTTGAGCTTTTAGCAGTGCAGAACTATTAGTGACTACGGAAACCGTCTCTTCTTCCTTATTTCCTGGGGTTCCACCCCAGACCGCCGTAGAAACGGCTTCGCGGTTGAACACACTTGCGCTATAGTGCCAACTGCGAAGCAGTTGCTACGGGTGCCTGGGGGCAGCGCCCCCAGGCAAAACAGCTACAAGAAGACGAAGACAAGACCGGCAAGCCAACGCATGAAGCGGACGATCTGGACGCACACGCAAACCACCTGACCCTGCCCGCCCAGATCGTTGTTTCCGGGGCACATATGCCCGTGCCCTGAGTCATGCGATGAGCAAAATATACGAGCGAGGTGAGGGGGGCTGTCAGTCCGACAGAAACCGGACACATGGGATACCGTGGTAATAGAATAGATAGAGGGCTCCCAAGATATGGCCTCGATATAGCTGATATTGCAGTTTGAAAGGAGATGATAGGCGCTCTGTGCGCTGGACCAGGGCACGGGACAAGTGCAGGGTAAGTGCCTGATAAGGCATGACTGAGCCAGAGTCGACTCTTATCGCAAGTGAGCGAAGTCACACAGTCGGCATTGCGCGCAATACAGCGGGGTGTCTTCGTATATCAGAGATTGTCACGCCGTTTCAACAGAGATCCAAACAAATAGTAACGGTTAGCTTGCCGTTTTTTGTTTGGCAAGCCTAAGCCTGCACATCTCATGTCGTCGATAGAGCGGTCAGAGGGCCGTAGGATCCCTGACGTCGGCCAGCGCGGGACCGGCACAAACGCGGCCTCGAGTGCCTGGAGTTCGTCTGCAATGCCGTCGACGCCGTCTACAGCGGACTCGGCCACATCGAGCGTGAGCCGGTCGCGAACAGGCACGCCAGGCTCGAGCGGGCCCGGCGCGCGTCGCAGCTCGTTTCTAAGCCAAAGCATGATGCACGAGGAACATATATCGTACGAGCTCGGAATTGCAGAGGACGGTGCTACGCGGTACTCGCTGAGTGTCCGCGAGGGCCAGGGGTTCGCTTGGAACCCGGACCTGTTTGTTTCGCGGTTCAGACAGAACCACGAACTGAGCGAGCGGCGCTACTCTGAGGCTTCATGCCCTCAAGTCCAGGACATTCTTGTTGACGAGTCCGAGGACATTTTCCCTTCGGACTACTAGATGGCGCTCGCAGCCGCTTAACCACACTCACAACGGGCGTTTGCCGCCAGTCTTTCGCTCGCTCACATGCATCCTTATTTATTCTATCGTCTTTCGTATACCAATGCAATCATAGAAACGTCTGTCTGTTTTCCTGGGGGCGCTGCCCCCAGACCCCCGTAGCAACCGCTTCGCGGTTGATCAAAGGTTCATGGCTCATTATTCCAACTGCGAAGCAGTTGCTGCGGGGGTCTGGGGGCAGCGCCCCCAGGAAAAAAAAAAGAAATGAGTTAACGCCGGCCACTCCCCAATTGCAAAGAAGTTGCCAGGAGGTCTGGGGGCAGTGCGCCCAGGCCAAAAGGAAAGGCAGAAGCTAGCCCACGGCCATGCCGGACGGCGCTGGGGTTTTGCCGGACTCCGCAACGCGCACGACGCACGACAACATGGCTGCTTCGACCTTGGAAAGAGAGTTGTGAGCGACTTCGAGCTTTTTGGGCAGCTCGCGCCAACTGGGCCCCGTCGCACGGCCGCCAGCAGCAAGCTGCTGAACGGTGCCGACCACCTTGCGCATTAGCGCGCAGATCTCGGTCGTAATCTCGGAAACACCTCCGTGGGTCGGGTCGACAAGATGCGCAATAGCATAGCGCATCATCTCGCCTGTCATGTCCATGAGCCCCAGCACGTAGTCAGATTCGGTCACGAGCTGGCCTTGGAACCGGATTCGGGTCTCGTCAAGGCCCACAACCTGCTTGGCAACCAGAAACCGCTCAAACGCGTATGCCTCGATGGCTTCTTGAAGGCCCGGACTGATTTGATGGCGAAACTCCCACTCGCGTCCGTCAGCGAGGTCCTCCTTGACAGACTCTAGGCTTTTTGCAACGTCGGCCCATAGCGACGTTGTCGCTTTGTGGACGCGCTCAGAAACGTCGTCTGCATACATATCCTGGACACGGTGGAGTGCGAATATTCTGTTGTCAGCATCGACGGGGTGCATGACTCGAATGAGAACGAATGGCTAGTGGGGACCTGAGACCAGTGTCCCACTGGGTTATGAGTTCGGACTCATGATCAATTTGCTGTCAATCATAGCCAGTTCCAACTGCGAAGCAGTTGCTACGAGGGTCTGGGGGCAAAGCTCCCAGGAAAACAAAAGGGTGTTTCCACTGTACTGGATGACATACATCTTCTTGCTTGTGGCCGTGACATCTCGGCTGGCCTTGACCACTCGCTCACGGCGGGCATGAGTGTCGTCTAATTTTTCTCGCAGGTCTGTGAATATCGACCGCACGTCTTCGGCCATGTCTGCAAACTTTCGTTTTCGCGTGTTTTGGTTCTCTGTGGCCATTTCCAGTCCGAGCAGGATTAATGGCTGTATCCGCCGGCCGTCAGTCAACGGCTGCCTCATCATCACATGGGACAGGTTGCATACTGGTAGCATATGCAATATAGAACATCAATGCAGCACTTTACCATAACCCTCGCCCACCAAAATACAGTCGCGACATAATCCCAAATTCCTTCTAGATTGTAACCCAGCATCCAAGAAATCTTTAGAACAGCGAATTGCACACAATGTCCGCAGCTGTGCAGCTGTTGAACCCCAAGGCGGAGTCGCTCCGCCGCGCCCAGGCGCTCGCCGTTAACATCTCGGCCGCCCAGGGCCTGCAAAACGTGCTGGCGTCGAACCTGGGCCCCCGTGGCACCATCAAGATGCTCGTCGACGGTGCCGGCAATATCAAGCTCACCAAGGACGGCAAGGTGCTGCTGTCCGAAATGCAGATCCAGAACCCGACCGCCGTCATGATTGCTCGTGCAGCTACTGCCCAGGACGAGATCACTGGCGACGGTACCACGTCGGTGTGCCTTCTGGTAGGCGAGCTCCTCAAGGAGGCCGACCGCTACGTGAGCCAGGGCCGTCACCCGCGCGTCATCACTGACGGTTTTGAGATTGCGCGCCGCGAGACCCTCGAGTTCCTGAACAAGTACAAGAACGACGTCGAGAACCCGGACAGAGAGCTGCTGCTGCAGGTTGCGCGGTCGTCGCTCACCACCAAGTTGCGGGCCGAGCTCGCCAATGTGCTCACGCCTATTGTCACAGACGCGGTGCTGGCGATCCAGCAGCCGAGCGTGCCCCTCGACCTCCACATGGTCGAGATCGCCAAGATGCAGCACCAGTCGGGCGCCGAGACGAGCCTGATCCGTGGCCTTGTGCTCGACCACGGCGCCCGCCACCCGGACATGCCTAAGCGCGTCACCAACGCGTACATTCTGACGCTCAACGTGTCGCTCGAGTACGAAAAGTCCGAGGTCAACTCTGGCTTTTTCTACTCCAATGCCGAGCAGCGGGCCAAGTTGGTTGAGAGCGAGCGCCGCTTTGTCGACGAGAAGCTCAAGAAGATCGTCGAGCTGAAAAACCTTGTGTGTGGCGACGACCCGTCCAAGGGCTTTGTCATTATCAACCAAAAGGGCATTGACCCCATGTCGCTCGACGTGTTTGCCAAGCACAACATTCTGGCGCTGCGACGGGCCAAGCGACGCAACATGGAGCGTCTGCAGCTCGTGTGCGGTGGTGTCGCCCAGAACTCGGTCGACGACCTCACCCCCGACGTCCTTGGCTGGGCCGGCCTCGTGTACGAGCAGACGGTTGGCGAGGAAAAGTACACGTTTGTCGAGGAGGTCAAGGACCCCAAGTCTGTCACCATCCTCATCAAGGGCCCCAACACCCACACCATCACGCAGATCCAGGACGCTGTCCGCGACGGTCTGCGCGCCGTCGCCAATACCATCATCGACAAGGCGGTCGTTCCTGGCGCCGGTGCGTTCCAGATCGCCGCTGCCAGCCACCTGATCCAGAACCACCTCAAGGGCAAGGCGCGTGTCGGCGTCCAGGCGTTTGCCGAGGCACTCCTCATCATCCCCAAGACGCTCGCTGCCAACGCCGGCTTTGATGCCCTCGAGACCCTCAACAATGCCCAGGACGAGCAGTCCGAGGGTCTGGTTGTCGGCATCGACCTCAACACTGGCGAGCCCATGGACCCGGCCATCGAGGGCGTCTGGGACTCGTTCCGCGTCCTCCGCAACAGCATTGCCTCGGCCACGTCGATTGCATCCAACCTTCTGCTGTGCGATGAGCTCCTCAAGGCCGGCCGCTCGTCCCTCAAGCAGTAAAGATCCCCCGCCGGCACTTCGTGTACAAAACGCTGTAAATATGAGCTGTTAGACGACGCTTTTGTTTTTTTTTTTTTCCTGGGGGCGCCGCCCCCAGACCCCGTAGCAACCGCTTCGCGGTTGATCTCTTGACCAGTCTTATTTTCAACTGCGAAGCAGTTGCTACGGGGGGTCTGGGGGCAGCGCCCCCAGGAAAAATGAAAACGTGCATATAAAGCATAATACATGCTGAAGAGAGTTGAATCGTCGTCACATCACGACGATGCAATGTATAGCAGATACAGGCTCGGTTTATTATGACATTGAATCATCATGGATAGAGGAAAAAGGACAATGGGATCTGGGACGCTCGCCAAGCCGTGGAGCGAGCGGACCGAATGGGTTCAAACAGGCGCGGTTCACGGCCGATGGAGCGAGTGTCGTGACTGTGAGCGAGGACTGCGCGTTGCGTCAGTTTGTAGTGCCGCCAGATGTGCTCGACAAAAAAGCACAGCTGCGTCCGTTTACAAGGCGGTTCCTATCGGGCCCGATCACCGACATGGCAGTGTATCCCGGGTTCAGGCTCAGTGACTATAGTACACAGTATGTCGCAGCCGCCGTCAAAAACGTGCCAGTGAAATTGTACAACATGGGCCTATCCGACTCGGGCGACACGGCTACGTACCCAGTGTGGAATGCCAACCGCGAAGAGTACCCGCAGGTGTACTCTCTGGCGTTCGGCAGTGATGGATCAACGCTGTACAGCGGTCTGAAAAACAGAATCGCCATGCACCTAGTAGACGCACCCGGACATGAGCAGACGGCGACGACCGTTGTGGACGGTACAGTCTCGTCGATTGCAGTGCGCGCGGATGGAGTTCTCGCTATAGGCACATTTGAGGGATCTTTGGTCCTCGGGGACGAGGGTGGTACCGCCGCGAGTATAAACGTGCGCCGAACCGGCATCAGCCAAGTCTCTTGGTCGCGCGACGGCAACTACGTGTACTGTATTGTGCGCAAGAGCGACCAAGTGGCTGTGTACGACGTTCGTGCGTCACGAATCACTGGCTGGCTTGCTCAATTTCGAGGCGAAACGTCGCAGCGGCTCTACGGCACACCCACTAAAATCGCCTTTTTAGCAGGCGGAACAGACGGCTCTCTGTACCGATGGACTGGCCACAACAGCGTTCAACCTGATGCTGTACAACCGGCACACGAGGGTATGTTGACAGACTTCCGCTTGTTTTTTTTTTTTTCCTGGGGGCTCTGCCCCCAGACCCCCGTAGCAACTGCTTCGCAGTTGGAAAAAGTGGCCGGTGTTGTCGAGATCAACCGCGAAGCGGTTGCTACGGGGGGTCTGGGGGCAGCGCCCCCAGGATAAAAGAAAACCGAACACAATCTAACAACAGGATTAGTTACATGCACAGACGTCAACCCCGTGTACGAGCCAATGCTTTTGAGCTGCTCGCACGGCGCCGGGGCGGGTGTAAAGCTGTGGCATATGCAAAAATAAATAATGGATCGAGCTCCCCACTAGGAACTGCCCGGTGCCGCAAAGAGCCGGTTGCGCAGGTTTCGCGAAATGAGTCCCTGGAGCTGCTGTGTGCCGATTTTGGCTGCCTCTGCAACGATTTTTTCGGCGTCGGACTTGCGCTCGGCGGGATCACGGACCAAAAACTGCGCGCCATGGCCCGGCGGCTGGCGCACGTCCCCCAGGCGAGCTGCCACGTCGGCGATTTGCTTAGTCGCGTAGTCGTGGTTGGCCACGAGCGGCGACTGGCCTAAAACGCTTGTCCAGTACTTGTCCCACAGCACCTGGAGCAGCTGAGCGTCGAGCGTCGACCGAAAGTACGACACTTCGAGAGCGTAGTACCTGTCCGAGTGGACGCCAAAGTCGTCGACCTTGTCAAGGGGGACGTACTCGACATCGCCATCGGCGCGCGCAGGCTGGAAGTTTTCCGGGTACGTCCTAAAGGCGCCAATATCGACTCGTCCGGCAGACACAGTGCGGTTCGGGTCGACAACAATCGCTAGAAACGGGTCCTGGAACTGCTGGTTCTGGTGTTGAGTGCCAACATCGATACCCGACAGCCAACACCCATAGCCCGGGTGCGAGTGGTACCATCCAACGATATTCTCGTCGCGGCCTACAGCCTTGAGCGACTCGAGGTACTGCACCATGTACTCGTACGCCTCTGCTAGGGCATTGACGCGCGTCTCGGTGCCCTCGACTGGCAGCGGGTATGCGTCCATAACGACAAAGTCGCGCCCGATAATTTTGCCGGTCATGACGCCCATGACCTCAATGGATCCGCCCGATCGCGCGTGCATTGCCATTCGCACGAGCGCAATTGATGAAATGCGCACCCTTTCAAAGTACTTTGGCTCTTGTCTCCATGGCCGGCTCGCCAGCATCTGTCGCTGCTCCTCGGCGTCGTACTTGTAGATAGCGTCTTCGTCTTCCTTAGACAGTGGTACAATGTCATTCTCTATTTCAAACGTCTTGAGCGCGTGGGCGCTCGATGCCGATGCCATTGTGTTTGTCAGTTTGCAAAAGCAGTTGGACAAATGCCCTTCGACTTGAGACGGCAGTACCTCCACCATGCGCGGCTGACAGTAATACACTTAAAGATTCCGGTGCTTCCTGGATCTGTCGCCCAGCTACTTCGTAGTTAATTTAGAGCTTTTTGGGTTTATCTTTTTTTCCTGGGGGCGCTGCCCCCAGACCCCCGTAGCAACTGCTTCGCAGTTGAGAATGTGGACCAGCGGTCGGGCCACCTCCAGATCACAGTTGCGACAGAGCCCTGGACCAGCGTTTCTAGCACAATTAACCCTCTAAAACAAATCCCAACTGCGAAGCAGTTGCTGCCGGGGTCTGGGGGCAGCGCCCCCAGGAAAAAAAAATCATATCACCAAAATATTACACATAGATGATGCGGGCCCCACAGATCCGGCCGCACGCAGTGCCCCCTTGTCGTGGCGATACCAACAACGAAGCCTAGATCTCGCCAAAAGGTTAAATAAACATGTCCGCCAGTGAGCGATGGAGACGGCTCACGGACAAGTTTATTGATCTGGATAGCCTGAGGGAGGCAGTCCAGCGGCGGGGTGCCGTGGACAGCTTGGGGTTGCCAAGATCGGCACTGTGGGCAGCCCTGCTGGTGCACGGGACCGTCGACTCTAAGACGTGGGCCAGCGAGGAGCGAGCAGCAATAGAGCGGTACTTGGCACTGCAGAAGAGTTACGGACGAGATCATTTTGCCGACGAAGATAGCGGAGCAGAAATCGTTCTGGATCCGCTGAGAGGCGCCGACGAGGAGTGGTGCGGGCTCGTGGCAGTGGACGTAAAGCGCACGTTTCCGGAGCTGCCATATTTTGCTACCCACGACGTGCGCGAAGGACTTGCACGGATTCTTCATTACTATGGGCGCGAGCACCCGCGTATCGGATACCGTCAGGGCATGCACGAGCTGGCGGCCGTGGTGCTGTACGTTGTGAGGGTTGACCGCGGGGTGACGGACCAGACGAGCCGGAGGGACCGCGACGAGGCCGAAGCGCACGCGTACGTGCTGTTTGCGGCGCTCATGGATCGTGTCGGTCCTCTGTACGTTGCACCACCGCCGGATTCGACTGGTGTCGTCGCCCGAGCGCAGGGTGTCCAAAACAGTATACTCAAGGCGTCTGATCCAGACCTGGCGGCTCTTCTTGACCGCAGTGGAGTCGAGCCCCAACTATGGGCGATATCGTGGTTCCGGCTGTTGTTTTTGCGAGTGTTCCCTTTCGAGAGCACCCTTCGGCTGTGGGATTACTTGCTGGCAGCCGATGCCGGCAGTAGTCTCGAGATCTTAGATTATGTGGCGGCCGTTCTGCTGATGCGCATCCGGCAGCAGCTTTTTGCCGAAGAGGCGCACGACCGCGTCATGACGCTGATTTTTGGTTACGCGGGCACGTTGATGCCGGGGCGATCCGATAGAGAAAGGCAGGGCGATGCCGAGGGCAGGCCCGCCTTCTTCCTACCTGAGCCAAGTGCCGCTCAAACGGCAGAGCTCTATGACATTGTGGAAAACGCCGTGTACCTACGAGCGCATCTCGACTACGCGGGCGGACAGCGCGTGGCCGAACACTTTCGAGGTGCTAAAGCAGCACACTCGCGGGGCAACACGCTAGGGCTACCCACGCTCTTTGACGCTGCTGCTCGTCGTCTTGACGGCGTTTCGCAAGCTCTTGATATCGAGGGCCGTGTCCGCAGCGTCCGAAGTCTCGTGGACCGCGCCGGACGGAGCCCCTCACGGTCACCTGCCAAGTCCCCCATGCCGCCAGCGTCTCCCGCCGGACTGGCACCCCAGTCTCGTTCTGCTGCCGCGACCACATCCAACGCAAGAAACGAGATTCTTGCCGAGCAGCTGGACGACTCGCTTACGGTCCTCGAGCGCGAGCTGTTTGGCAGCGGCGGCATTGAAGTCCGCCGCGCTCTCGACCGCTTGCGCCATGTCCGCGAGTGCCTCCTTGACCCCGAAATTCCTGCCACTGCAAAGCATGCTCCCGGGCACTCGCGTGCCGCCAGCAACACCAGCGATGTCGCCTCCTCTCCCGAGCCTGCCAACGCGTTCCACACGCCCGCCCGCAAGACCCTGGCACAGAGCGACTTTTCCTGGATGCTCGCGAGTCCCAAGCAAGGCGCCTCGGGCTTCAAGGGCAAACGACAGGACACTACCATTGACATTTTCGAACTCGCCGCATCAAAGTGACATATACATTGCATTTACACTTTTCTTGTCTTGATAGCAGCAGCTTTATTTGATTTCCTGGGGGCGCTGCCCCCAGACCCCCGTAGCAACTGCTTCGCAGTTGAGCGTGGCCCGCGTATTGTCTATTCATCAGTAGATCAATTTGTGAAGCAGCTGCTACGGGAATCTGGGGGTCATGACCTTCCCCCCCAGGAAATCTAAGCTGCCAAGGTGCAGTAATTCCTGGCACACCAGCGTAAGTTTGAGCACACCACGTCACGTCGCGGGGACTCGAACGCATCATCGCCAAGGTAAACGTGCCCCGCCCTTCAACTGACGTACCAACCGCAGTGCAATTCAAAGAGTCGCTGCGCAAGTATAACGGCCGCAATGCCCGGCGAACCGTTTCCGAGATTAGATGGCTCGCCAGGGGCGGCCGATCCGCTCCCGCAGCTGCGCCCGCCGGGAGTTCGCCGTAAAACACTCACGCCTGACCAGTGGGGTATCCACTCGGTCCCGGGCATGCTCTCAGACTTTAAGCGGCACACGAGCCACGGCAACACGCGTCTAATGACTAGTGGCCCAAACAGCCCCTACGTGTCGGATGCCGAGCGCAAGCACGAGTGGCCGGCGCCGGAGCAGCCCGCAGTGGGCCCCACGTCATACATGGGCAGCATCCCGGCATTTGTGTCGCTGCCAACAAGCGTGCTGGCGGCCGAGTTCCTGGCGAGCCGTCTGTCTAACCTCAGCACGGGCCTGTGGGTCGCCGGTACCGTGATGCTGTTTGCGGCACTCGCAAGCCTGCTGGAAAAACGCTCTATAGCAGGAGCAACAAAAATCGAACGCGCAAATGCCCTGTATCTGGCAGGTGCCGTGTTTGGCATCACGTACGCGAGCACGGGCCTCGGATCCCTTCGCGCCACGACGGCTGTACTTGCGGCGCTCAACGTGCCCCCTGCCAACCTGGCGGCTGCTGGCCCCTACGCGATAGCGCTTGCCGTAATGATGGTGTTTGATCTCGGCAGGGCAGACGCCGGTGTGGGGCCTGGCGTATCTGTCGTGTGCAACTACGCGGCCCTCGGTGTTGGCTGCGTATGCCTCATGCTCCAGGACTCGACCGTCTCGGCCCCCGAATCGCTCGGAATCGGCGTAGTCCTCATGGTCTTTGGCTTTATGGCGTCGGCATCAGACCTGTCGGTGGACAGCCTAACGCTCGTCGCCATCACAGCCGGCGCCGTAGGCGTCTTTCTGCTGTCGCGCAGGGACGTGGTGCCGTCGCGCTTCAATGCCGCCATTGGCGCCAGTCTCGCGTACGTGTTTGAGCTCATTGTCGCTCACACCCAGTACACGCCGTGGGGCATTTTGTTGGCGGTCGCGACAGCTGTCGTGCCCGTTAGCAAGAGCACGCGCACAGAGGCGCCGGCCGCCCCGTCAAAACTTCGCAACTGGGGCATTGTGGACTCGATCCTCGCCCACGACGACACCCGCAGCATTTTTTACTTTCTGCTGCTCAATTTCTCGTTCATGCTGATCCAGCTTCTGTACTCGATCCTGTCGCACTCGCTGGGCCTGCTGTCAGACAGCATCCACATGTTTTTCGACTGTCTGGCGCTGCTGGTCGGCCTCGTTGCAAGCATTCTGTCGAAATTCCCGCCGTCGTCGCGGTTCCCATACGGCCTCGGCAAGGTCGAGACTGTGTCTGGTTTCGCCAACGGCTGCCTGCTCATGGGAATCTCGGTCAGCATCGTTGCCGAGGCGCTCGAGCGCATTTCGCACCCGGTCGAGCTCGAAAAGACTACAGAACTCATGGTAGTATCGGTACTCGGCCTACTCGTCAACCTTGTCGGCATTTTTGCATTCAACCATGGCCACGGTCATGGCCACGGACATTCACACTCGCATTCACACGCCCCCGACGCCCACTTGCACTCACATTCGCACGACCACAGTCACTCGCACTCGCACAGCCACTCGCACTCGCACGACCACGGACACGCAAACGAAAACATGTATGGCATCTTTTTGCATATTATCGCCGACACTCTTGGCTCTGTTGGCGTCATCATCTCGACTGCCCTCACTTCGTACTTTGGCTGGCACGGCTTTGACCCCTTGGCGTCGCTTTTCATCGCTGTCATGATCTTTATATCTGCCATTCCTCTCGTGACGTCTTCAGCTAAAACGTTGCTGCTGTCACTCTCAGACGACCAGGAGTACCACCTGCGCGAGACTCTCAACGAGATTTCAACCACGTCGGGCGTCGCTGGCTACTCTGTACCCAAGTTTTGGGCAGATGGCAACCTGATCCGCGGCGTCATCCACGTCCAGTACATTCAAGGTGCCAACTCGACCTATGTCCGCGACAAGGTCGAGAAAATCCTCAAAAATGGCGGCATTGGCAGCGTATTTATTCAGATGGAGGAAGAAGGATCTTCATGCTGGTGCAACGGCGGCGCATCTTCTTAGTATATTAGTTATTTGTCTCATGTTTTTTCGTTCTTTCTGTATTTCTTTTTTCCTGGGGGCTCTGCCCCCAGACCCCCGTAGCAACTGCTTCGCAGTTGGAACAGGGCCAAATGGGACGCTACAAAATACGTTAAAAGTCAACTGCGAAGCAGTTGCTACGGGGGTCTGGGGGCACAGCCCCCAGGAACAGAAAGATGGAGGATACGTTGCACTTCTAGTTCGAGATGGCGGCATCGATGAAGTAGAAAATTACATAAGCGGCTTACCAACCTGTGAACGAAAATCGCAGACAAACACAGACTTGAACAAGCACAAACATGTCCAAGGTCGGAGTGCTTGTGCTGGGGCCTGCGGGCGTCGGCAAGTCGACGTTTTGCAATTCTCTTATCTCATATATTCAAAGTGTCGGCCGTCGCGCCCACATTGTGAACCTGGATCCGGCGGCAGAGGAACAAGAGTATGAGTTTTCTGTGGATATTCGAGACCTTATCTCGCTTCAGGATGTCATGGAAGAGATGGAGTATGGACCTAATGGTGGCCTGGTGTACTGCTTTGACTTTTTGCTGAAAAATCTGGACTGGCTTGACGAGGAGATTGGCGACTTTGACGATGAGTACCTGATTTTCGACTGCCCAGGACAGATCGAGCTGTACACGCATATTCCCATCTTGCCTAATATCGTCAAGCATCTGCAAAGAAACCTTGGGTTTTCGCTATGCGCGACATACCTGCTCGAGGCGCCATTTGTCATCGATCGTGCCAAGTTTTTCTCTGGTGTGCTGAGCGCTATGTCAGCAATGATTCTGCTCGAGACGCCGCATATCAACATTCTCAGCAAAATGGATATGATCAAGGACGAAGTGCACCGCCGAGACCTCAAACGGTTCCTCAACCCAGACCCGCTGCTCATTGTGGACGAGGCAAACCGCAATACCAATCCGAAGTTCCACGAGCTCAACAAGTCAATTGCCCAGCTTACTGACGATTTTGGAATGGTGCAGTTCCTTCCGCTGAATGCAAAGGATCCCGACAGCGTTGGAACAATTCTGAGTTACATTGACGACGTTACCCAGTGGGCCGAGTCGCAGGAGCCGAAAGAGCCCAAGGATGAAGTTGAGGTGCCCGAGGAGGACTAGGCTTGCGCAAAAGCTAACGCGGGGCAATCATAATCGCATACGCAGTGTACAAAAGTTTATGAATTAATGAGCATGATATACAATGAGTCCCTAAGCAAATTGTTTCAACTGTGAAGCAGTTGCAACGGGGATCTGGGGGCAGCGTCCCCAGAGAAAAAATAAAAAGGGAAAATGCACGCCGAGGTCACGCATTTGGCCTCTGAATGAACGGGACAAACCCGTTTTGTGGTTGTACAAGTGTCGATGTAGAGGTCTTTGGTTTTTTGGCGGTGCCATCGCTGTCTGAAACCGGCGACGAGCGCTTGGATCCTGCCGTACTCTTGGATACCTGGAAGCCGAGCATTGCCTGTTTTTCGGCCTGTTGCTGCTTCTTGCGTTCTGTCTCGAGCTTTTTGAGCTGGCGTGCCACTTTTTGTGACATCTTCTCGTCGGCAATCTCCTGCCGTTCGCACGTGTAATATTCGATTATGCGCGGAATGTCCTGGCAGTCGCCGCGGATCAGCATGTCAAAACAGCCCTCAAACTGTGTGTCCAGCTGGGGAAAATCATCGACATTGATCCACAGACAGGCACCCTTGGCTGCATGCACAGCAGCTGACATTTCCTTTACGAGTCGCTTGACTCCAGGAATCTTGAGGGTCGTGCCGACCACAACCAACCCATCGGGCCGCGACACGAGGTCCTGCTCGCTCACAGCACCAATCGACTCGGCATCGGGATTATCCTCGTTGTACAGCACGACTCGCGGCCGCAGACGTCCAGCGCCAAGCGGCCGCTTGCCGGCAATAGTCCTGACATTGTCAAACTCCAAACACTCGGGGCACTCTGGCGTGTCACCAGTCGTAAACAGCGACGGATCGAGTTCAGCCGTCCAGCGACACCGCGTGCATACCATTGTGTTTACCGACCCATGCAGCTGCACCGTCTTTGGCCATGGCCGTTCCAGCGGCACCTTTGTTGTCAGATTCTCCAGTCTCGTATCCAGGCAGTCAATGTTTTGTGTATAAAGTCTTGCCAGACGCCCGTCTGCAGATATGCGGTCGATGTATTGGTGCAGAGGCGTCGGTTCGCAGTGTTTGCACAGCCGGTGCAGATCGCGCACCGTCTGATGGAATCCCGACGTGGATTCGTGGTCCTTGTACACAGACGCGTCAAACATTTCCTTGCCAGAAGTTTTTAGGTTAAGTTCCTGCTTGAGCGTCTGGAACAGGCCCGTTTGAGATCGAAAATCGGGAATGCCAGCGTGCACTGAGATACCAGCTCCCGTCACCACTACGAGCCTCCTCGATTCCTCAAACACATGATGTATTGTCGCCAGCCCCGCTCTTCGCTCCTTTGTTATCCACTTCTGGTATTCGTCATAGCTTTTTCCGGCGCTATCGAGCGCGAAAATCTCGCCCTTGTCCCGCGGAAGCTGCTTGGGCAGCCGTGGTTTCCGTTTGCGCCTAGGACTGGCAGATTTTGCAGAGTCATTTTCCGATCCCTCCAATGTCTTGTTTTTTAGCGGAGAGATCTCTTCCTGTTTGACCTCCTTTTCTAAACTCATGGCTCTTCTTAGCGCTGCTTCATTATTGTCCTTGTGTGCAAAAAATGGCTGGTCGGTACTTCGGCTGCAGACCATCTGAATCGTTCGTGTTTATGTATGTCCCCAAAAAGAATTTATGCATAAGCATACCCCTGCCCGCGTTTTGCCCCTGCGGTGGATACTCACTTGCTGGATCACTCTCACGCCTGTTTTTCCCTTGAGACTATATCCCCCAACGCCTGTAGTAACTGATTAGAGGTCCAACGGAGTGCCAGCATCCAACTACAGAGCGATTGTGTGTGATATTTCCTTCCACTGACAGAAAACGAGCCGCAATGTATACTAATGTATAATAACGTATTTATCATTGTTTTTGGTATATAAACGTTATAGCGGTTTTGAGTCTTTCCTGGGGGCGCTGCCCCCAGACCCCCGCAGCAACTGCTTCGCAGTTGGACGCGACACACAGAGCCCTGAAGGGCTCTGGTTCTTCTTCTGGCCCTTCTCAAGAGGTTGCTGTGGGAATCTGGTCGGCAGCACGGCACGGGCCCCTTCTCAACTGCGAAGCAGTTGCCTCGGGGGTCTGGGGGCAGCGCCCCCAGGAATAACAAGCCATCAGGCTCATTACAATGGAGGACGGGTGGAAGCTTGTCCCTGGACATAACAAACCGTCACCAACAATAATCAGAACCCCAGCCCTAGAAACTGTTGAAAATCGCCATTCCATCGCAAAACAGCCTAGAACACCACCAGTTCTTGCAGCGACTTGTAGCACACTCGAGCAATGGTGCAAATAAACGAAATTAAGGGCTCGTCGCGCGAGAGCCGGACGGCGGCTCACACACATATCAAGGGGCTGGGTCTCGACGATGCCGGAATGGCGCGTCAAGTGGAGGGCGGCTTTGTGGGCCAGACGCAGGCCCGTGAGGCCTGTGGCATCATTGTGGACCTCATCAAGGCTAAGAAGCTGTCGGGTAAGGCTATTCTGCTTGCAGGAGGCCCAGGAACCGGTAAGACTGCGCTGGCCCTGGCAATCTCGCAGGAACTCGGCCCCAAGGTGCCGTTTTGCCCGATTGTCGGCAGTGAGATTTTCTCGGCCGAGGTCAAGAAGACCGAGGCGCTTATGGAGAACTTCCGCCGGTCCATTGGCCTGCGGATCAAGGAGACAAAGGAGGTGTACGAGGGCGAAGTGACGGAGCTGACGCCTGAGGAGACCGAGAATCCACTAGGTGGCTACGGCAAGACCATTTCTCACGTTGTCGTAGGCCTCAAATCGTACAAAGGCTCCAAGCAGCTGCGTCTCGACCCGAGCATCTATGAGAGTATACAGAAGGAGAAGGTCTCAGTGGGCGACGTCATCTACATCGAGGCCAACACGGGCGCCGTCAAGCGAGTTGGTCGCTCGGACGCATACGCGACTGAGTTTGACCTCGAGGCCGACGAGTACGTGCCTCTGCCCAAGGGTGATGTGCACAAGAAGAAGGAGATTGTTCAGGATGTGACGCTGCATGACCTCGATGTGGCCAACGCGCGGCCCCAGGGCGGCCAGGACATCATGTCAATGATGGGCCAGCTCATGAAGCCCAAGAAGACAGAGATCACTGACAAGCTCCGGCAAGAGATCAACAAGGTTGTGCAAAAGTACATTGACCAGGGCATTGCCGAGCTCGTGCCCGGTGTGTTGTTTATCGACGAGGTGCACATGCTTGACATTGAGGTGTTTACGTACCTGAACCGCGCCCTCGAGTCGACCATTTCGCCAATTGTAGTGCTGGCGTCGAACCGTGGCCTCACAACTGTGCGTGGTACCGAGGACATCAAGGCTCCTCACGGTATCCCTCCGGATCTTGTGGACCGTCTGCTCATTGTGCGCACCATGCCGTATAACGCCGACGAGATCCGCACTATTATCGAGAAGCGCTCGATTCTCGAGGGCTCGCCAGCGACGCCGGCCGCTCTCGACAAGCTCGCTGTTCACGGCGTCAAGACATCGCTCCGCTACGCCCTTCAGCTCCTGGCACCGGCCTATATCATTGCCAAGGCCAACGGTCGCGCTGAGATCGATGTTTCGGACATTGCCGAAGTCGAGGAGCTGTTCTTTGACGCTAAGCGCAGCACTTCTGTTCTCGCGAGCAGCAGCGGCTTTCTGGAGTAGACATTGACGTCCTTGTATTAACTTAATGATATTGTACATTGTTTGTATCAGCGTAAATCTTGCTTTTTGTTTGCTGGGGGCGCTGCCCCCAGACCCCCGTGGCAACTGCTTCGCAGTTGGCTGCGGGACGTGGTGGAAGCTGTCGCTAGGAAGAAAAAAAAAAGGCAGGCGGATGGCTTGGCTGCGGCCGTGGTTGCTGTAGGGGTCTAGGGACAGCATCTCAGGAATATAGAATCGAGCACTGGTTACGCGAACTTCGGCCATGGACTAGGCTAAAAGTTATGGGTTGCTTTCGCCGGTTAAACGACGCTGTCAAGGCATCAATCTTGGACGATAATAGGACTCGCGTGGGGTGAAGATTAGGTTTTGTCCGACGACTGTAACGAGCAGCAACGCGTCGTCGGATACTTTTGATTTTCCTTTCACATTGCTTGATCAGTATGGTCCGAGGACACGGGACAATGGGGCCGATTTAGTTTATGCCCTTGCAGATAGAGCCGAGTCAATTCAAGGAACCCTTTGGGTTTCGGAATCCGGGTCGCTAATGTGCGGCTTATCGCGGGGCAAAGCCAAGATTACTTAAATGTGGGGGCCCCGTAATGTGTCATAAGATAACACCAGAATTGTTGTGCTCGGAACAACTACAATAATGGAGGCTATTCGATTCAATTCGCGTCGGTCTGTTGTGCACTCGGCAAAAGGAATTGCTGCCTCGACGCAGCCACTGGCATCGGCCGCGGCCGTACGGATCCTCGAGAAAGGCGGAAATGCAGCCATGGCTGCTGTGGCCATGGCAGCGGCAATGAGCGTTACAGAGCCTATGATGACAGGCCTCGGTGGTGATGCGTTTGCACTGCTATACGACGCCAAGTCCAAGACGGTGCGCGGTGTCAATGGGTGCGGCAAAGCGCCCAAGAACGGCTCAATTGACGCGATCCGCCAATCCGGTGTCAAGGGATCTCGGATCCCGCCCGACAGCGTGCACAGTGTCACGGTTCCGGCTGCTGTCGCGACGTGGGTCGAGGTCGTGGAAAAGTGGGGCAATGGCAAGCTCACAATGGCCGAGATTCTCGAGCCGGCGATCCAGCTCGCTGAGCAGGGTACCCCTATCTCGTCCATCACCCGCGCCATGTGGAAAAACGGCGCCGGCCGTCTGAAGAAAAACAGCCCAAATGGCAGCGAGCTTCTTGTCGACGGCGAGCGGGCGCCCGCAGAGGGAGAGATCTTTGTCAACAAGAACATGGCCGAGACGCTCAAACGCATTGCCAAGTACGGCAAGGACGGCTATTACAAGGGCCCGACGGCCGACGCCATTGTCGAGGTAGTCAAGCAACGTGGCGGTCTTCTGGCGCACGAGGACCTGGCCGACGTCGAAGTCGTCTTCTGCGATCCTATCTATGCGGACATCGATGAAGATATCCGCTTGCATGAGCTCCCGCCCAACAATCAGGGTCTCGTCGCCCTCATTGCCATTGGCACCATTAACGAGCTCGAGCGCCAGGGCAAGATCTCGCGCAAGTCCCTTGAGCACAATTCGGTGGAGTACTTGCACCTGCTGGCCGAGACGCTCAAGTTCGCCTTCAAGGACGGCGAGGAGTACATCACCGACATTGGCAAACTCGACTATGATCCTCAAGCCTTTATGGACCCAGCGTACCTTGAATCGCGTGCGAAGCTCTTCTCTCCGGACAAGGCCAACAAGGACTTTGACCACGGCGTCCTCGACCCCACGCGCAAGTCCGACACGTCCTATTTCACAGTCAGCGATAGCGAGGGCAATGCGTGCTCGTTCATTGCCTCGCTCTACGTTACGTTTGGCAGCGCAATGGTCCCCAAGGGCACCGGGTTTTCGCTCCACTGCCGCGGCAGCAACTTCAACCTCACGCCGGGCACCCGCAATTGCTACGAGGCCGGCAAGCGCCCGTACCACACCATCATTCCGGCCATGATAACCAACCGCAAAGATGACAGTCTCTACTGCTCATACGGCGTCATGGGCGGTTTCATGCAGCCACAGGGTCATGTCCAGGTCGCTCTCAACATGAAGTTGTTTGGCATGAATCCGCAAGAGGCGCTCGACGCGCCCCGCCTCTGTCTCTATCCAGACCCCGATGGCCCCGACTCTGGCCTTGGTGCCGATAGTCCCGTGTCGACGCCCGAAACGATCCTTGGTCTCGAGGAGGGCATCTCCGAGGACGTCGCAGAGGGCCTCCGCAAGCTGGGTCACAAGGTCAAGATCGTCACCGGCGCTGAGCGAGGCCTCTTTGGCCGCGGACAAGTCATTGCCGCCTCTAAGGACTCCTCTGGCCGTCTTCTCTGGAGCGCCGGCAGCGACCTCCGCGGCGATGGCCATGCCCAGCCTCAGCTGTACTAGACTCCATAACTCTAAACAACCTGTACTCCGCTTTTTTTTTTTCCTGGGGGCAGCGCCCCCAGGAAAAAAAAAAGGACGAGATGGAAAATGTACTCGAATCTTGGGGTTGTGCCCCGGGCTAGATTCCAACTGCGAAGCAGTTGCTACGGGGGGTCTGGGGGCAGGGCCCCCAGGGAAAAGAAGAAGATGGAAAATGTATTCATGTACAGGGATAGCAAAATTACGCGCTTCCAAGTTCTGCGCACTCGGTAAGGAAACTGGCGGGCGAGCAAATGTCTGTGCTGCCGTAGGCGACGCGTCGCACGCCGGTGGTTTTGGCGGCCCAGTCCTGGATGTTGCCGTACTCGAAAAAGTTTCCGCCGCCGACAGTGAAGATGATGGCCTCCTCGTATGTGTTGCGCTTCGGCGGACGGCTGAGGGAGCCACGTGTCGCGCGGGGGTCGAAGTACAGGTAGTCGTCTGTGACGGCGGCCGAGGCGGTGGAGGGCGGCTCCAGTACCGATTCGACAACCTTGGTGATGGGCAGGTCTTTGCTCGCCGGAAGCAGGTTGCGCACACCCGAGATCAGACTGCCAAAGCCCTCAGACAGCTTGCCGTCCTTGATTCTATCGGTGATGCGGGACGTCAGGCCCGAAAAGCCCTTGAAGAAGTCCGACGATTGGCCCTGCGGGACGCTCGGCTGCTGCTGTTGCTGCTGTGTCGCCATAATTGTCATTTTTGTCAGCTCCTTGACACGCTTGACGTACTTGAGAGCCGACAGATCGGCGCCCTGTTCGGCGAGCGCCTTCTCAAAGTCAGTCTGGTCGGCTGCCGACACGTTGGTCAGCAAAAAGTACACAAGGTATGCGCGGAGCTTATCGTCCGGGTTCTTGAACTCGGGGTTGTTGATCCGCTTGAGGAACTCGGCCTTGGAGGTCTTGCCTGGGTTCTCCTCGACCTCAAAGAAATCGGCGAGGCCCCGCGAGCCAATGGCATTGAGAATGGTGGTGGCGATGTTCATGTGCATGTCAATAGTCTGCTTGCGGGCCGTCAGCTCCGGCAGCGCCGTCACAGCCGCCTTGAGCTGCTGCGCGTTGGACGCGTTGTTGAGCTGCGACAGGTCCGTGATGTCGGTCATGCCAGTCTGGCCCGTCAGCCCCTGGGCGTCGGCGCGGTATTTGTTGAGAGCGGCGTCCAGGTTTTCGGCAACTTCGGGAAACGGCAGGCGCGCGTTCTTGTTCCAGAAGAAGTCTGTGGGGTCGAGGTCATACGACTTGCGCGTCGTCTGGCCATTCTCGTCGACGCTCTCGACGGTAATGCGGTTCTTGTTGAGCGTCGTCACGTCATTGACAAGCGACTGGTACGTCCACGAGTGTGCCAGCATTGACACCAGGTCGACGTTACGGTCGAGGATAATGAGCACCGGCCGCGACGCCGTATCCATAGCTGCCCTGTAGTTGCCGCCCCGCGTGTTCAACACATGGTTGCGCAGTTTCTCGTCGAGCTTCTGCGCCACCATCTCAGCGGCATTGCCTCGCGTGCTGCGGATAATGGGAATAGAGCCCGACGTAAGCACGACGCTAAACAGCCCGTTCACTATATCCATCACAAGCGACTGGATCTCGTCTTCGCTCACCTTGGGGTTGTTGAGCTTCGAGTATACGCGCGGCATGCCCAAGCTGTAGATGTTTGGCTCCGACACAATGAAGTTCAGGTACTGGTCGTACACCTGGGCGATCTTGTACGACGTGTGCTGCGCCCTGTTGGCGAGGTCCTCGAGGAGGTCGCGCGAGATGGGCGATGTGAAATTGAGGTACGAAGTCTCGTACAGGCCGTTGGCCAGGTCCTTGGCGATCATCTGGATATTCTCGGCCGTAGGGCGCACAAAGTATATAGCCGGCACGTCTGGAATCGGATACCGCTCCGCAGACAGGAGCATGTGTACCGTGACGCCGTTTTTGAATAGGTCATTGACGCGCAGCACGCTTGAGATGATGTCCCGGCCATGGCTGTCAAAGATGAGGACCTTCCAGATACTTTTATCTGAGCCCTTGGCGTCGTCGTCCTTGTCTGCATTGAGATTGAGCATGCGCTCAATCGCAGCTGGTTGTTAGTCTCCATTCTGGGCCACGCCAACAAACTTCTCAAAAACACCACCATTGATACTCACCGACTTGCTTATCGCGCAGACTGGACTCGCTACTCGTCGCCAACTGCACAGACATTCGAGACGTCAATTGCGCGCACAGCAGCCAGCTCCACCTTCAGCAACTCGCTAGCGATGGCCACCTCTGCTACTTTACGGGTGCTGTCGTGTATACACCGCCCTATCCCTGTGTCGTCTTCAGTATGTATCAGTTGCTATGTGCATATTTTGATCATGCACTATTTGCTGAGGCGCTGCTTCGCAGAGTTGATATCGGCCGTACAACGACCTACGTATGGCATCCTATCAATCGCTGTCTTTTTTTTTCCTGGGGGCTCTGCCCCCAGACCCCCGTAGCAACTGCTTCGCAGTTGAATTTAGTTGGCACAAAGACCTATAGGACATGTTGCACGAAGACCTACTCCCAGGACAGAACCCCCAGGGTTGATACACCAGCCAGCTCCAATCTCAACTGCGAAGCAGTTGCTACGGGGGTCTGGGGGCAGCGCGCCCAGGAGTAAAAAAAAAAAAACTCCAACGAGAAGACTCCTTGATTGTAAAAAAATACGTCACCCAAAATAAAAAGCCGGATTTCTGAGACCGGTCCCCAAAGTCGTAAAGTCGTAACTAGAGCGCCTGGTTTTAGTTAGGCAAAGCAAATGTCCCATCCCCTGCTCTCAATGATGGAGTACCAATGCACGTGCTTGGCGCCTTGGTCGTCGCGCTTCCACACCTCCTCTAGGAGGTTCATGGTGCGGGAGATGTTTTGCGCCAGGTTGCGCTCCTGGTAGCCGGCGAATCGTGTGCGCATGTCATCGCGTTCGTCATCAGAGCAGCAACATAGACCGGCAAGGAAAAGCGGGAAAATTATAGAGCCCTCGACCGGCGAGCCCAGCATCGAGTCGACGCGGCGGAGCAGATGTCGGCCGGCGATCTGCATGCTAACAGAACCCGAGTTCATGCGGAGCACCGACTGGTACAGGTGAACCTTTGCTGCGAGCTGGAAACACTCAAACATCTCGAGCTGGCGCTCGACGTCCTGCTGCGACAGGGTCAGGATCGACAGGTGGTTGGGCGTGCACTGCTCGATCTTGCGCTCGAGCAGCTGCGCTCGCAGGCGAACAACACGCAGGCTTTCAAGACGGGCATCTGCGTCGAGCGCGTGGTTGGCGTAGACGCCGTGCACTTCGACCGCGAGGTCCGAGACTTCTGCGAGCAGCTGGAACAGCGACTGGCAGCAGCCGATCAGCGAGTCCGGAGAGCCGCCTGCCGAGCCACGGCGCATGAGCGCTTCATACTCGGTGGGCTTGAAGTGAGTGTTGCGGGCGCACGTCGAGGCGGCCAGCAGATCGTGATACGCAAAGTTGGATGCGAGCCACTGGAGCGACTTTGTGTTTACAAACGACGCGAGGCCGCCGTTCATATTGATGACCTTGGCCGCCAGCGACAGGTGCTTGTTCCAGTGGACAACGTCGCCGGAGCAGATCTCGGCGGCGCAGATGAGCAGCAACGTTGCGAGCGTCGTGACGCCGGCTTTGGCAAAGTTCGACACAACCTGCTGCATGGCTTTGTTGAGGTACGAGTACGCCAGCTGCGGGTCTTGGCCGGCAGACTTGTGAAAGCCCGCCCATGCCACGAGCGCATACAAGACGGCGTCACACTGCGCGGCCATCGGCACAAACTCCTCCAGCCACTGGTTATGGGGCGACACCGACATGAGCGGTGCCTGGCGGGTGCAAAAGTACTCAAACAGGCGCTGTCCGTCGCTGTCGAGCTTGAGCGCGTGCCACGGCGACGCGCTTGCTGGCTGCGGCAGCAGAATATCAAACCCCAGCGGCGCGTCCATTAGCGGGATGAGAAACTCGTCCATGCAAGATCCGCTAGTGTCATTAAGAGTCGGCGTAGATCCTGGCCACAGATCCAGCCGTGGCGACAGCTCGAGGACGCCGTTGTTGTTGGCGCCGTCATTAGAGTTTGGCTCATCTGCCGGCGTGATACGGAGACCGTCAGACGGCCTCAGCTCGAGGCTATTAGTGTGACGCGAGTCCTGGGTGTGGTCAAACTCCAGCTGCTCGATATGCCCATGTTGGTTCTTGTGGTCGAGGTCATGGTCGTTGTCATTGTCGTGGTCGGCGTCTCGGCCCGGCGAGTCAAACGACGACGACGAAGACGACGAAGATGAGCTCTGCTGCTTGGCCCGTCGCGGCGCTAAAGTGAACTGCGCATGCCCACCCTCGAGCTCCGGTGGTTCGAGCCCAACTACGTCACCCAGCAGAGCTCGCGGCGACTCGAGAGTCAAGCGTTGCGACTTGGCTCGCGGCTCGCGCTCGTCCCCTTCATCGCTCTTCAGCCTCCTCGCCAAGGCCTTGCGCTTTTTATTCTTGCGCTCGGTCCCCGGTGCCGGATAAACGCACGCCAGCTTTAGGCGCTGGCACGTCTCGCACACAGGCTTAACCTCGTCGCATCTCTTCCTGTCCGTTAGCCAGGGTCTTTTCGGTCTTCGGCTTTCGACGGATCGTCACTGGGACCCCCGACCACTGTAGTTTTTGACTGGGAGCTTCTTTTCTTTTCCTGGGGGCGCTGCCCCCAGACCCCCGTAGCAACTGCTTCGCAGTTGAACACAGGCAGGCCGGCCGCTAAAAATCAACTGCGAAGCAGTTGCTCGGGGGTCTGGCGGTGGAACCCCTAGCAAATAAATACAAGTGCCGTCCAATCAGTCATATCGGTGCCCAACGTAATAGTCGACAGGGCTCCGTATAGTATCGGTAAAACAAGGCGAAGGTCAATCACACTCAACATACTTTCGCTTGCGACAGGTAAAACACCCCGTCCGTGACCGCTTGGGCTTGACCTCGGTCTCCCTGATCGGAATCGAGCCGACGTTGGCAAGTGCCTCGTCGTCGTGCAAAACAGTTGAACAAACCGCCATGGTGTGCAGCTCACACGGCGCGCGAAACTGTCACGTCTGGTGACAAGATAAGCGTTCAAGTGTCACCCGAGTTCTTTTTGTGTGGGAATGTCGGCAACAGGACTATTATCTGCACATACAATGGTATATCTAATACCACGGTTATGTCCAAATTGGGGAACCGATCTCCCCCACACTTGCGCCGCAGGGTAAGTGGTGAATTTTGGCCCCCGCCCAATAAGGCACTAGATCCATCGGAACAGGGGAGCCGGGCATTCACGGATGACGCTTCCGAACGCGGGGTAGTATTGTCAGTGGCAAGATGCGAACGGACGCCAAATCAAGGAAACCAAAAGCAGCAAACGCAAAGGCACGCTCCGAGGGACACCAGGACACTGCGTCCAGGGCAAGGACGACCAGGCAAAGACGCTGTCACCTCTACTCACATGGACTTGCAGTAGTACCAAGCAGGCTGCAAAAAGCCAATGTCGCAGGTTGCGATATCCCTGCCAGGAACGTTGTGTTGTGAACATCGGGTCGCGGACAAGATCGTCATATCCCTTGTTGGTGGGGGAACTTCTAGTTGAATAGTTGCAGCAAGAAAAAAACGTCAGGGTCTCAAGCCGCAGATGCCGTTGAAAAATGAGTTGAGCGGGGATGGGCCCCAAGCTAGGGCCTAGATACCTTTGCTGTGTTCATCTGTTTGGGTAGGCATTATCACTCCCGCCACTCACGCACCGTCCGGCCTGTCCAGCATTAGATACCCCCTTATCAGTAGCCTGTAGGCGGCCACGTATTATGCGAGAAAGCAAAACCTGGGGAGCACCGCCGCACAGCATGTGGCTCGGCTCCAATTGCCTTTCACATCGCCTTGCATCTGATAGGGACGGGAATCGTGTGCCGGCGCGGCTGACACCAGGGGCGGAAGCCCCCGCCGCCCACCAACCATGTGTCTGGGCGCATCTTTGCTCGTGAGTGGTCTACCTGGGGCACCAGCGCCGAGACCCTCGGAGCAACCGCTTCGCGGTAGAACGTGGGCCCCTAAAAACCAACTGCGAAGCAGTTGCTACGGGGGTCTGGGGGCAGCGCCCCCAAGAAAAAAAAAAAGGTGCCCAGTGTCGAGATAACGAGCGATAACAGCTTGCAGGTTGACGCTGGACGTAATACATGAAGATAGCGTGCGTGCGCGTGTTGTAAACTTGCACGTGGATCTTGTCTTTTACTCTGTTTTTGGCTTAGGACCAGGCCTCGAGCCCCGCCAGACTTTGAGCAGGACATAGAGAAATCCAACGAGGATGGCACCCGCGGTGCCGGCCTGGACGGCCCCAAAGCTGCTGGCAGGCACGACCGGGATGCGCAGTTCGGTATGCAGCCGCGCCTGCGCCGGCTGGATGTGATAGAAAACGGTGTCGGGTGGAAACACCGACTTGTAGCCCACAGGCTCCATCTCAGAGGTGTCGAGCCCCACGAGGTCCTGGCATGCCCAAAACACGTCGGGCAGCGGCATGCGCGCAACGGCAGCGGTGTCGGTGCCATTGCCGGGCACTTCGTAGCGCGAGTGCATAGGCAGTGTAAATGCGAGAGTCGGCCCGTCTGTCGGGACATCTGCGCGGATGCGGACTATGGCCTCACTGCCCCAGCCAGGCACCGTCCACGCCGGTGCCTCGAGATCGGTCTCGCCCCACAAGCCGAGCAGCTCGCCCGTCGCCGGTTTGTTGGGTTTTGCGATCGCCAGGTCGGCCAGCTGGTACCGGTCGAGAAACAGCTGTTTGGGGATCGTGTACTTTGCGTAGAGGTGGCACACGTCGTGCGGGGCGCGTGCGCCTGTGATATTAAGGACGTGTTTGGGGTGCAGCCCCACGGGGGTTTCAAACGACGCCGTGAACTGCGAGCCAGCTGCCGCCATGGTGGTGCGGCCGTAGTTGACAATAGTGCGTTGCCACTTTTTGTGCTCGCCGAGCTCGCGGATTGCCCCAGACGCCACAAGATGCTCGGCGTCCAGACTGCCGACTTCGGCCGCCAGCAGGCCGACCTCGACTTTGGCATCGCTTCGCGCCCTCACGTCGACGGGACCCTGCCAGTCGGCCCAATATGCCTCGACGACCAAATCCGTAGCATGCTGGTGCGGCAGTGCGTGCCGTGGCAGTTTACCATACTGTAAACTAAGCGAGTCGGCCGACGCCACGTCTGCAGGCACCCCGAGCTCCGCCAGCATCGTGCTCTTTTCCAGTGCAGCCCGCTCGTCCACTACCCACGACCGCCAGTCCTCGGTCTCCACCGTCTCGTTTCGTCCCTCGTACGGCAGCCCCAGGTCCCGAAGCAGACCGCCCATAGCGTCCCAGTCCGACTCGCGCGTACTCTCAACATGGCACCCCGGCTCAATTGGCACCTGGAACGGCATATCAAACCGCGGGACCTGTCTGTCCGTCGACCACAGTATTTGCACAGCGTTCCCGTCTAGTGTTTTTTGCAACTGTGGTTAGTCTCGCCGCCGCTTTTTCTTTTCTGAGGGGGGGGGCTGCCCCCAGACCCTCATAGCAACTGCTCGCAGTTGATCTAGGGGCCTTCAGTCATTCTTTTCTCCTGGGGGTTCCACCCCCAGACCCCCGTGGCAACTGCTTCGCATTGATCTAGGGACCTTCAGTCTTTCTCTTTCCTGGGGGTTCCACCCCCAGACCCCCATAGCAACTGTTTCGCAGTTGATCTAGGGACCTTCGGTCTTTCTCTTTCCTGGGGGTTCCACCCCCAGACCCCCGTAGTAACTGCTTCGCAGTTGATTTTCACAGCTGCCATGTTCTCAACCGCGAAGCGGTTGCTACGGGGGTCTGGGGGCAGCGCCCCCAGGAACAAAAAAACCAATAGAGCAGTACATTTTTGGTGGTTTCGACCGCCAGGCGTCCGTAGGCAACTGCCAGTTGATATTCGCAGCTGCCGGCGTTCCCAACCGCGAAGCGGTTGCTACGGGGGTCTGGGGGCAGCGCCCCCAGAGAAAAAAAAACATAAAGTAGCGGCACTCACCTCAATTGGCTGTCTGTCGCGGGGGATCACGAGCCGAAAGTGTCGTGGTCCGCCAAACTGGGCGCGGTGAACGCGTCGATTCTGGTCCGACACCTCGAATTTTTCCACTTCATCGACTGACTGCTCGGGAATCAGAAATGTATGCCGCTCTCGCAGCCTTTGCTGCGCCATTGTGTGTGTGTGGTTACGTGTTGGCAATGGCTAGGGGCAATGTAGTTCTTGGAAGCGGGTGTTATATGCACATTGTGATCGTATGCAAGCATAATGCTTCATAATAGAAGATTTTCACCATACTAACTGGACAAAGTTGTTGCACTTCACGCTCCATAGTATGACATAATCAAATATCTCCTCTCGCCAGCCCACTGTCCAGCTCGGCTCCCCAAAGGAAACGGTCGAGAACCATTCACAAGAATTGGTTTTGTCTTGCTCGTGGACTCGCTATGCTCCACCAATTGAGTACGAGTGTGTGATGGCGGAAAACGGCAACTCGTCGGCCGAGCCGATAGAGGAGAATGTGGCGTCTGTAGAGGTTCCAAATGGAGCCGATATTAGTGTCCAAGGGGGAGCCAGTTGATCAGGCTGAAAATGAAAACACAGCGGCCGAGACTGCGTCAGTGGAGGCTACCGATGCAGCAACCCCACAGAGCCGGAGGCGACAAGCATCACCGAGGCAGACTCGACAAAGACCGCAGAATCGGCAAGTTCAGACCCACAGGATGACACGACGACCCAGCAGGAAGTCAGACTTCCGGAGTGGCCAATCGTCGCAAGCGAAAGCGACTGATCGGGCAGCTCGAAGACCAGCTGGAAGAAAAACCCCCAGGATATGGTGGCGTGGTGGCGTGGACACAGCTGATTAACGATCTCAAGGCCAAGGACGACCACGAAGAGCTGCTGCCCCTACACGTGCGAGGTGGATCCGTTTGCGCGTCGGTTCAAGTCGGGCCACTCGACATACAACCCAATCATTGACCGCGACTTTGGCCAGCAGGTCCGTCCCGCCCCGTCCGCTCACAAGCAAGCTACTTCCTCCAACCATGCGCGCAAGGGTTCCCGTCACGACATCGACCTCGAGCCGCCACGGTCCAAGCGATCCCGCGACTCGGCTACTCCGGGTCCCTATGTCGAACACCAATCGGCCTCGAGCCTGCCGCAGAGCACCATGAGCGTCCTTCGTCGCCTCCCACCGGCCTCGGCCTACGACACTGTCCTCTTTGACGCCATCAAGCTCGTCCATCTCCCCAAGGAATCGCGCATTCCTGAAGAGTTCCTCTAGGCCGGTACCCGATTGTACACTAATACACGATTCATGATTCTTTTTTTTTTTTTCTCCCTGGGTGCGCTGCCCCCAGACCCCCGTAGCAACTGCTTCGCAGTTGAGTCGTGGCTTTGATCAGTGCACTCGCAAAGCGACTGCTACGCAGACGGCAACGATATTTTGTATATCCCTCAACTGCGAAGCAGTTGCTACGGGGGTCTGGGGGCAGCGCCCCAGGACAGACTTGTTACATTCCAAAGCATCCAGTGTTATTCTGGTTCCAGCACAGAAACGGATGTCTAGGTAACGGTCTTAGTGCCTGTTCTGTGCCTCACGAAAACGGATGCGTCACTATACTCAACTGTGGGGTCCAAGCCCAATTGGGATTGCATGGCCCTCGTGTCCCAGGAGCCGGCCCCGTTTGCCGTCTCCAGCTGGCCAGCATCCAGATTCTGATCCGCGGAGCACACTGTACAGCACGCCTCGTGATATACGGACATCCCGGGCGCAGGTTCACAACGGTAAGCGTTATGCACCCATCTCGATACGTGCATGTTGTACACTTAGACTTTTTGTGCTGTGTGGTTGGCCCATTAAGCGCCGGCCAGCAGGTTGTGAACTCCCACCTCACCCTCCCAGTGACTTTCCCACTTACCACTTCCATTGCCACCGAAGGAACAACAAAGATCTCGAAATTCCGACATCCTGGGTGTTAAGACAATGTCTCGTAACTTTCAGAACGAGACTGTCGACACCATAGGCCGTACTTACTGCGCGAAGTCATGTAAGACGCGAACTTACGACCAGCTGACTACCGCCGGACTGCGCTTCCTGTGCAGGGAACGAAACATTCGCGTGCCGCGTCACACGAGGGATGAGTACCTCAGGCAGCTCCATATTCAGGACAACAACCAGGGGAACACGGGTCGTCCTGAAATCGAGATCAGATTCCTGACGATGGCTGCGCTCATCGAAGACTGCGACGACTTCGGAATTGCAAGCAACGGTCAGGGTCGCGCGACGCTCATCCAACTGCTCAGCGATCGTTTGCGCGAGGTCAAACGAGAGCTCGAGTCAGGCGTGATCCACGGCCCCAATGTACGCCGCCACTTTCGCCCTTAACGACGGCGACAGAAGCTAGAACGTATCTCACTCAAGTTCACACCTTGTTGACGGCTCTTTTGCTCTCAGTGTACATAGATAATAGGATGACCAATTAGTATGAACACCTGAGACTTCACAGCAGCAGCTTGGCTCGGTCGATAGTGTGCCGAAAAGTCGTTGCGTTTAGCGCCCGTGATATCTCCTCACCATAGTCGTGGCACATGAATGACTCATGCAAATGACATATCACAAACGGATGGTATTCAGCATATGGATAGCGACAAGCTAGGCAACTGCTGCATCGTGAATCTTCTCCGCTGGCACTATGCCGCGAACATCTGGTGTGGCGGAACGGCGAGTGCATGGAGATTTGCCTTGGGCGTTCAACGCTCGAACTTCACATCGCTCGACTGCTTTCCAGTATTAGCCGCCCCTTGTTGAACTCAGTTATTGATGCCGTCACCCGCTGTTCGTGGGAGTATCGTGGCTTAGTCGGACATCTGCGACTAGAAACTAAGGCATCTGGCAACTTGGCCCTGCTGGTAAGTTGTACGCGCGGTCGGTCCGTCATCTGTTCGCTAAATTGCCGACAAACACTTGCACACTCGCACGAGGAGCTCAGCTGCCAGATTTTCGCCTTGTTCCGTCTTGGCGGCCAGCAGGTTGTTACATAGTCTCCGCGTTTGTTCAGAACATCCACAACCATATCGTGAGGCTTTTGTCTCGTGACTCTCTTTCCTCAGCAATCACTTCAAGTGAGCTAGCCAAGCTGGCATACAATGCCCGTCATTAGCTACCAACGGAGTCAGCGTAGCACTCTATCGTCCTTTTCTGCCTCGAAAGTAGTGCCGCAACGTTGAGCTCGTCATGCTTCAATACTGTCAAATTGAGTGCCACCGCGTTTTGCTCTTCCGGTCACCCGTGACTCGAGATGAATCGCCCATGATAACTTTCTATTGTCCTTGTTGAATCGATGGTTCTGCGCCCACCATCATTGACAAACGCTGGATTTTCAGCCTATGCGATGCTAAGATCTTTTCCGGTGGCTGGCGTCCATGGATGGTGATGTTATTCAAATCCGCAGCAGTCGGTCAAATAAACCAAAAAGCTTATTCTCAACTCCAGCTTGAGGTCCCACCGAAAATTTGGCCGCCGCAATATTGGCGATGCAGTGAGGTCTCCACAATCTCAAGGCAGACACGCGGCTCACAACCTGGAACTCATTACGACAGTTCCACTTTTTGAGAGCCAAACTCAAAGCTGCGTCTGAGGGACTGTGCCCGGTCTCAACGATAAAATAGTCAAGTCCTGCCTAGACGCATCAGCCGCAAGACCCCAGCCAAACACGGAACTACCCAACACGCCGCAAACTCCTGCAGCCGTTCCTGCGCAGTATGGAGCAGCGTGCCAAAGCCAATTCATTGGATCATCAACTAGGCTGACTCCAATTGGACCGTCATGGAAATCGACACCACTTGAGATCGTACCCTCGGCCTGAACGTTTTGACATGTGTGCGGTAGTTGCGATCACGGTAAATTAGGTCCGCTCAAAGGCAGCCCGAATCAAGATTGCTATTGACTATGGATTCTGCGCTTGAGATGAGACTCGCTGTTTCTTGGGAAGCTCCAGCCAGGTGGGCCACACTGTTTGAATCACGCAGAGAATCACTGTAAACCGATGTGGATAAGGCGCTGGATGGTTCTTCGGCTTGAATCGAACAGCCGTCTGGTAGACATCTGGATGCAGCACTGAATTGGGACGTCTCGACATGTCATCGTATATCCTGGCCGTCTGCAAAGCGCCATGTGTACTCGCAGTGACCAATATCGCACGACGGGCATGGGACTCTGTGACGCTTTTGGGATCTGTGCGCCCCATAAACTTATATGACGCCTGGACTAGCACGTAGAAACTGTGTTACTCGCCGCTGAACTCCAAGGGTATCGACCGCGGCCATCTTCACAAGCTAGCATTAACCTTCATGCGGTACCCAGACTCCGTCGTTCCACGCAGCACCCAGACTTCCCTACTTCCTGACAACATTCTTCTATTCTTTCAACAATGAAACGCCGCAAATTGTCACACCGGTATAATGGCGGGATTCCGCCGGCGGCGACGCTAAATGTTCTAGCCAACGCAGACATTCTTGCTACCGTGTGTATTATGCTTGACGATGACTCGTTGCTGACAGTACTTGACCATTTCGAGCCGTTTCGGCGTATTGTCAAGATGGACACCATCGAGAGGGTCATGGAACAGCTATTTGGCAATCGTTGGAAGACGTACTATGATGCCCTTGTCACCCACAGCTCTGGGATCTCTGGGAGCATTATGAATGAGAGTATTTGGGGACTCGGTTATGAGCTTCAGCTACCATACAACGATTCCGTAACGTCCTACGCAGCTGGAACCGCTGCAGGGACACTCCGTTCTATGGCACAAAATTTTAAAGATTATGACGTCTCCTTCATTCCCGGAGAGCCAAGTAATGCTGGAATTGATCGAATTTGGTTTGTAGAAAATGGAAGGCTGCTCTGGATTCAATATCACTCGTGGAAAAACCGATACCATGGATACAGCAATCGATCCGACTTTGACAGAGACGTAGACCGCCTAAACTATACAGGTACATATGCTGACGGGGATGGCACTTCGCCCAACTTGGATGGTCAACTCCTTCTAACAAATCCCTTGACAATGAAATTGATTTCGCGGTCTTCTATTCAGGAAAGGGTCAGCCGGGGCATCCCCGATTTTGGCCACGAGATCTGGGACTTAGCGGCAAAGCCAGAACCGCAATGTCTATGGTCTCATTATTGGAGAGCTAACAACCAATCCTGGACCCGTAGAACCCTAAAGGAAGTGCCGGCAAGTCGTGCGTTTCCAGTTACAAGGTTTACGAATAAGTATCACTGTTTCAGATCACCTATTAAGATACAACCAGCCGCCTTCAAATATGCTGTGTACAGTCAACGCAGGCCATTTCAAAGAGAACATTATGAGAAAGAATGCACGGACTCAATTCGCTTCCTGGAGTTTCTCGACATTGGTATGGTCATTGATGTGCTGCATCTTGAGCAATTGGAATTCCACGGAATAACAAAGCTAATGCATCCTACGCTGTCAACCGACGCTGCCTACTTGGGAGCCATAGTTAAAACATTCCAAACGTCGTCACGCCCTTTTAGTCTTGTGATTTGGAGAACCGACATACCCCGTACTAAAATTCTTTGGAAAGATGGGCTTGCTGGCTTATGTGACAGGTGTCACTGGGTTATCGATAAAACATGGCTTACTGTGCATTGCCCGCACCATGGGACGTTTGCATACGCGCTCGAGTCGAGCGTGCCGGATCCAATCGACATTACCGAGCTTGTCAAGCCGGTTGGTGCACTACATCCGTTATTTCTTTGCGTCTGTGGGCAACATAACGACATATTAGTATGGCATGGAGAAGAGCCTTCTGTATTTTCTGTTATCAAGTTTACGTTGGACAGTATTTGGAGAGCAGAACGTATCCACTTATCTGCCAAGAATAAAAATTGGGGGGAAGGGTGGCCCTTGCGGCGTTTCAGGGACGCGAACTACATTTTTGGAGTAAGCAAACGATATATCATGAGTAAGACTGGCGGTCTGCACGATCTGAGTCTCGTTAATGGCTCCGTGGAACCCAATTCCGTTGCATTCCGGACTGTGAGAGCGGGTTATGCCGTACTCGCATTTTATGAGCATACCGACCGCGAGGCAACTATCGCCGTGTGTTGTAATACTTTCGAGCCGAACCCTACTTTGTCATTCTGGCTACTAACGGATGAAGGAGATCGGGAATTACAGTGTGCGCCTTCGAAGAGAATTTATGTGCGTGATGTAAATAGTGCGACGTTTTCCTCAAGTGGTCAGGCGTTGCATCTGGTGCCTAACGGCGACTGGCGTAATGGATGGATAGTCACTTTCACACATACTGCTTGCAAACTAGACGTTAGCCACGTCAAGATTAAATACGATCTCCACATAGCTCTCGTCCCATATCCAAAGTTGACATGCGGGGGTGTCTATGACTATAATCTGTTCAGCTCATTTCTCGCGAGAAACTTCTTCACTATTGAGCGAATCGAGAAGACGCATTTTGTTGAGGATCACTGTCAATCCGGTTTCTCGTGTCGTATCTTCAGGTCCAACGGAGTTAGCCCAAAGGCAGTCTACTTAGACTCTCGTCCGCATGAGAAACGGAGACCACACGAGTTAGGTGTGCTTGACAGACCTGTCAGGCCCATTCGGTGGATTGACGTGCTGCAACAAAAGCCGCGAGACCTTGAATATTGTCGGAGTATATGCCGCACTGGAAAGTATGCGGCGTTGCCACCAGACGGACGCTTCCTAGCGTATGCGGCCCATCGTATACCTCAGGTGGATGCACCACCACATGTCGAACTGCGTGACTTGACACAGTCGAACCAAAATCGGGACGACTTTCGACATTCAGAGCGCTCGCTTTTATATGCACTACGTTTACGACGAGATTATAGGCGACCGCGCTCTCGGCTCGATCTCACGCCTATGGACTTTCACTGATTGCTTGTCTCATGAAACATTTTATATTCAGCAAACGTCCGCCAATAGACGAATTGCCCATTGATTCAACACGATGCGTGATCCGGCCATTCTCCACCTTTGCCAAATTTGGCGTCTGTAGGCGTCCGAATGGATCCTAACGGTAGCCAGGACGTTACGCGGTGCCTTGGCCAGGCTATTAACGGCAACTGACATGTACTAATCAACACTAAAACCATTGTATTCAGTAAGCACCAAGCGGTGGATCGTTATTGATCCTGGAGAAGAGAAAAGAGGTCTCCTTATATACGCGAGCGGAAGAGGCGAGAAGAGGGGTCGCCCTCTACGAGCGTGTGAAACTCCGTATGCAAGGGTTCTGCCAGCAGAGCCTCAAAACGGAGTGGAAATGTTCCGCCAAACCTCAAAGCGGCGTAGAGATCTTCAGGTAAGCCTCAAAGCGGAGTACAGATGTTCCGGTGAGGTTCCGATAGGAACGGAGCGGAACGAGAGAACGACCGGGACATGAATAGCAATGCACATGCCAGGCGGACATACAGGCCTGCAATGCATGCATAGGACGTAGGCTGGACTGAACTCCTGCAGCGTCAACAGTATTAATTTGAGTTATGTACACGGCTGTATACGTCCCAATCCACCCAGCCAGCCTCCCAACTTTTGACCCCAGCAAAGGGGAGGGCTGGCTACACCCGCATCTCAACTACAAAACAACCTCACGCTAGAAGTCACATCGCTTGCTTTTGCTCACACTGCATTGGAGATGCCGCCGTCGACGCCACCGCCCTTGTACGAGGAGCGGGCGTGGACGCCGCGGACTCCGCGGTTTGCGCCTATTGATGAGCCCGACGAGTTTGCACCCCGGCGGAAACCGCTGGCACCGACAAAAACGCCCGTCAAAGGAGCCAGCGCGGGCGCTGGCTCTGGCGCTAGCACAAGTACAGGTTCGGGCGCGGGCGCGCACAACAGACTGGATGTTCCGGCCGCGCATCCCGTGCCGCTAACTCCAGCACAGACGCCCGTCAACAGAAAGGAGGTCATTGAGGCCATTGACGGCATCCACTCGAGCGCGCGCGTTTTGTTTCCTTCACACACGCCTGCCAGAGGCAGTGGGCGCACAGGCCGACGCGGGGTTCCGGCAACGCCCCGAAGTCACAGACGAGGACCGTCTGCCAGTGGCAGTGGCATTGTGCCCATGACGCCCATGAGTTTGAGTCAAAGCTCCGCCAAGAAACGAACAATTGACATACCAAAGCAGACGCTGGACAGCGCAAGACCGCGCAAGCTATTCACAGAACTGGAAGATGCCAAGCCGCGACGATTATTCACGGTATTCAACGACCAAGACGCTGCCAAGCGAGATGCAGACGGCCAAGACGACAAAACTGTAAGTGCGGAGCCGTTAGCAACAACGCGCCACAACCACCCGTACCAGAAGCTTGATCCGTCCACGCAGCCCGGCATGTGGTACATATTCCGAGGCAAGAAGGTGTTTCGGCCGTTTGCAGCCAAGGCGGCCGAAGACCTGGCGTCTCTCAAGCCTCGGCGGCTCTTTGCCGACCAGCTCGACAATCACAAGGCCCGCGGGCCGGATCCGCACCTTGATGACCACCTAGACGCGCATAACTCCGAGGAGGACGACACCGACGTCGAGTCCCACCCCGTCGGGCTCTCCTCGTAATCGTATTTATTAATGCATCCCTTAATCTTGTCGCGATCAGCTCTTTCCGTTTCCTGGCGGCGCAGCCCCCAGACCCGTAGCAACTGCTTCGCAGTTGGATCGTGGCATAACGTAGGATCAACCACGACTAGTAGCGCTTTATTTTTTTTTTTCCTGGGGGCGCTGCCCCCAGACCCCCGTAGCAACTGCTTCGCAGTTGGATCGTGGCGTAAGTAGGATCAACCACGAGTAGTAGCGCTTTATTTTATTTTCCCTGGGGGCGCTGCCCCCAGACCCTCGTAGCAACTGCTTCGCAGTTGGATTGTGGCGTAAGTAGGATCAACCGCGAAGCGGTTGCTACGGGGGTCTGGGGGAGGAACCCCCCAGGTAAAAAAAAAAAAAAGAAAAAAGAAAAAAGCCAATAGATGCCGGATATCAACTGCGAAGCAGTTGCTACGGGGGTCTGGGGGCAGCGCCCCCAGGGGCATAAAAAAAAAGCAGTGATATTGCACATGCATTGGTCATAAACGTACACAAAAAGGTTACGGGGTCAGTCCTCGACGTAGATGGGGTCGTTTTGGTCGCCGTTGCCGGTAGCAGGGCGGGCGTTGGCGGGAGCTGGGGACTCGGTGGCAGACTCATAGGAGCCGGAGGAGCGACGGCTGGCTTCGGGGGCCTGGTCGGCTGCCGGTGGGATAGACTTTTTGGACTCGACGCTCGGGGCCGGCGAGTGGGGCTTTGATTCCGAAGCCACGCGCTCTTGGAACCGCGACGGCGCCGATCCGCTGCTCTGCGAGTTGCGAATCTTGAGACTCAGGGCGTCCATGCGGTTCTGAAGACTGGTGCGCCGCGACGGGAGGCCGCTGTTGGACCGCTTAGCGCTCGACGACGAGCTGTGCCGCTTGATCTCCGAAAAGATCTGGTCGCGGTACGTGAGGAGATCGTGCACGAGCTTGGCAGCGTGGCGGTCGCCAATGGTGAGGGCCGACTGCGCGCGCGGCCGCAAAAAGCACTGCGAGAACTCCTGCGACAGCTTGACCTTGTACTCCTCGGGTGCGTTGGTAATGGTCATGAGGCGCGTAAGGTGCGTGGTGATGGCGTCGAGCGTCGCAATGTTGGTGACGCGGAACTGCGCAAATGTGTTTTGGATCGCCGCGAGCCGCGGGGCCGGGTCCTCGCTCTCGCCGTGTTGCGCGTAGATGGCCTTGATCACGTCGTAAAACTGCGACGGCACCGGCGAGTCCTGCAGCTCAATGAGATACAGCTTGAGAACCGACGCGACAACGGGCATCTCGTACTCTGTCAGCACGCGGCGGTCAAACGGCTTGCCGGTGTTGAGCACGCGGCGCAGCTTGTGCGTCGCCTTGAGTGGCACGCTCACGGTCCACACGCCCAAGCGCACGTCGTCGTTCTCCATAAGAGGGTACTGCTCATCCATGTGGCTGAGAATCGCTGGAACAATTGCCGGTACGCGCTTGCGATCGCCACGCGCCCGCAGCTCGAGGTCGACGCCAAACGTCTGGCCCTCGGCCGAGTTGTAGTAGTTGTCGTACACCGTGACCTTGGGCGAGAACGAGCCGGTGCGGTAGCTCTCGAGGATGTAGCGCAGGTCGTTGCTGGGGTGGATCGTCTCCTGGTACAGCAGCAGCTTGTCGACCGACGACTGAATGCTCGGGACCTTGTTGGAGAGGGCGGCGATGAAGTCGAGAAACACCGCCTTGAGCGCCTTGAGACGGTCAAACTCGCACCGCTCCATAAACTTGAGGTGGTCGATGATGGCCTCCTCGAGGTTGCACCGGGTGTCGTCGAGCCGCAAAACAGACGCCTTGTACTTTGCATCGAGCTCCTTGACCTCGCGCACCAGCCGCTCCTCGGGCGTCTCGTCCGGCCGCGCCCCGTTGGCTCCAATGTAGTTGTGGATCGTCTCAGATAGGTACTCGCCGACGAGCGGCGTGATGAGGTCGCGGCGCTCGCTGGTGGCGACCTCGCGGCCCGCAATAGCAAACGCCTTTTTGCGCCACTGGTAGTGCATCACTGACGAGTTGACAAACCGCGAGCCCACCTGCCCCACAAGCCGCAGAAACCCTTCGCTAATCAGGTCCTGGCCAAACCGCTCGGCCGCTGCCAGCGTCGAGTAGTTGGGCAGGTTGGTCTGGATCCAGCTCACAATGGCGTCGCCCCCAGACACGTCGTCGTATGTGCCCAGAATGGCAATTTTGACCTTTGTGCGCGGGATCTGGTCCAGCATGGCGCCCAGCAGCGCCCGCAGCTCGTCCGGTCCGTACGTCTCGTCGCCGAGCTCAACCGGCTCGTCGTTCTCGGTGCTTGTATCAGTGTGCGCAAGCTGCTGGCTCGGCTCAGGCGCTTGGTTTGGCGGCTGCTGCTCGGCCGCCGCGGTCTCCGGTCCCTTGGTTTCTGCGCCGTCCACAGCTCCTGCTCCAACACCATTGGCGGCGACTTCTGCTCCTGTCAGCCCTCCGCTCTCCTTGAGATCCTCGAGAACACGGCACTTGTTAAAGTACCGCCTCTGGCTCTTTTGCACCTCGGCCGTCTCGCGTTCGTAGTCCTTGAGCTTGCCCTTGAGCACGCCGTGCGAGTAATTGACCCGCTGCTTGTGCTCGTCGGCCCACTTGCCAAACGGCACAATGACCATGCGCCGGATATTGTCTGCGACCTGGCGGTGGGTCCGGCCCTCTTCGCCCATCTCGTCAATAATCCCCTCGTATGCCTTGCGCATGCTGGCGCCGTCGTCGCGGCCGAATCCGCTCTTTTTGACGCCAAATGTTGCCGGAATGTCAATCAGTCGCTGCGCATAAGCGTCCTCGGCATCCGCTCGCGCCGCTGCTAGCGCCAGCACCTCGTCATTTTCTACAACGCCTTGCTGCAGCTTGTCAAAGAGTGTGGTCAGACCTGGCGTTAGTTTGTTGTGGGGTCGTTTTTAGTTTCCTGGGCGCGCTGCCCCCAGACCCCCGTAGCAACTGCTTCGCAGTTGGGATTGTTGTCGGTGTGGGTTCATCAGGAGCTGCACATCCTGCTCAATGGCTTCTGGGTAGCAGTACAAGTGTAAAAGCTCGTGTTGGACGCGAAACAAGGACGCGCAATTCACGTCAGTCAGCAACAGTGTGGGGGTCCCCAAGACCTGGAAACTAAACGTCATCAAACTCACCAGACCCATATCCATTGGACCAAAAGTTGTCTGAAAAAGATGGCGGCATGGCAAAATACAGGCAACTGCCGCTATCTACTCAAACGCACACTTGTTGTCACAATCGGTCTCCGTCGAACCGTTTGGCTCGTTTGATATATATGGGGTGTGTGTGCCTGTGGGCCTGCTTCACGACGGCTGTCGCAGTCGCAGGGCGGTGGGTTGTCGGGGCAATAAGGGCAAGGGCCGGTCCCGGAAGGGGTGGCTTGCCAATGTCCTTTATACGGCGTCGGTGGTACGCATGCTTGTTTCATAATTGCTGTCTTGTGGCCCTTGATTATAAACATCAATGGTTCGTGGAATGTAAAAAGGGCCCCGAATTTTATAACGCCAGGGCTGGTTGTGAATCGATGAATGCATCACTTTGCATACGCACATTGTATACACGCTAAAACGTAGTCTCATACATTGCAGTCCGTGACTGATTCTCCCTTTGTCGTTGGTTTCGCTACTTTGATCCTTTTTTTTTCTGGGGGGCGCTGCCCCCAGGCCCCCGTAGCAACTGCTTCGCAGTTGGACACGGACCGCGGGTCAATACTGTGGCAGACCTACCAACTGAAAACAAAACTGTGAACGCTCTTTGCTTATTCGTGACGACCTTGTCCTCGCCCATTTATGTACCTAGATAGTAGATCAACTGCGAAGCAGTTGCTACGGGGGTCTGGGGGCAGCGCCCCCAAGGAAAAAGAGAGCAAAGCTCCTTAGCGCACTGTACCTCTGTAAGTGGTGATTCAATGCACTGAAGCGCATGAAATGCACGCATCTTTAATCATGTCAGATGCAGATGCACCGATCCGAAGTTCAGTAACGACACAATGGCAGAGTACCCGCGCGTGGCGATTCGGTTCTGCACAAAGTGCAAGTGGAACTTGCGAGCAGCATGGTACTTACAGGAGCTGCTGTCGACGTTTGGCACAGAGCTCGGCGAAGTGGCGCTGATCCCGGGCGATAGTGGCGTATTTACAGTGGTTCTCACTACTGCGGATGGAAAGGACCACCAGTTGTGGGACAGAAAGACCAATGGAGGCTTTCCAGGTATGTATTGACGCTGAGGTCCTTCCCTTGAACTCTGGCTCGGGCTCGCGCGACACTGCAGGTTTCTGGCACTGTTTCCTGGGGGCCCTCCCCCAGACGCCCGTAGCAACTGCTCCGCAGTTGAACCTTGCTCCCTCACTCCTTGAACTAACTGCGAAGCAGTTGCTACGGGGGTCTGGGGGCAGGGCCCCCCAGGAAAAAAAACAGTACCCGCTCCCTCATTGCTTAAATCAACTGCGAAGCAGTTGCACGGGGGTCTGGGGGCAGCGGCCCCAGAAAAACAGTACCCGCTCCCTCGCTCTTCAAGTTTACTGCGAAGGAATTGCCACGCGGGTCTGGGGCCAGGGCCCCCAGTAAAAACCGTACCCGGTAACAAGTTGTGGATGCCACAAACTCAGACTAACGACAGACTCTAAGGATCTGAAAAAGCTGGTGCGGGATGTGCTCGATCCTCAACGAGACCTCGGCCATGTAGACCGGTCGGGCAGCAGTGGTTTACGCACGGCAAATGCTGGCGGTGCTACGACTATCCGTGCCGACGAATCGTGCGGGTGCCAGGATTAGAGACCGGCTGTCTCGGAAAGTTTATTGCATTTCTTATTAGTGGAGAGCGCTGCGATCCGTCGCACTTGCTTTTGATTCTCGGCTCATTTCTGAAACTTGGGTTGAAGTTGTGAGCCATGGCTATACGCACTGTCAGAAAATTATACCAGATTTTTGGTTATCATTCTGGTCGTTCTCTTGACACCTCCCGTACTGTTAGGACTGCTTCGCAATTAAGCATCAGATTCTTTCTACGTGCTGCTGACTTATTCTTGGGTCTTTTCGGCAATAGATATACGCTGCTCGACCGCACTAGGTTACTTTGTTCCTGGGCATTCTACCCCCAGACCCCGTAGAAACCGCTTCACAGCTGAGCTCTTTACCTGATGCGACAGATGCCCCCAGACCCCCGTAGCACTGCTTCGCAGTTGAAATACGACATTACTATAGTTAATTCTTCTGGGGGGGGCTCTTGGGTTGCCCGGAGATCCGCACAGCTGCGTTGGCTGTTGAAATTCACTGTGAATCAGCGAGGGGGCACAGGAAAAGCAAAAGCCCAGGCCATGAGCCTCTTAAATCAACTGCGAAGCAGTTGCTACGGGGGTCCGGGGGCAGCGCCCCCGGGAAAACAAAATAAAATGGTCATGCTTTTAAGTCTATGTCGTCGCCTATTAGGTTGCGAGGACATTTTGTCGACGTATCCGTGCAATTGGAAACATGCTAAGCTCGTATTGAGAGCCTTTTGGAGTCTGTAGAAATGCTGTGATGACCAGGGCTCCCCAAATTGTCACAATAGCGCTTGCGTTTGCCAAGTATCAGACGTCCGTGATACCCAAGATCCTCTCGGACGAAATCAACGAGCATAACGCGCGAAGTGGGCGCATGCCACATTATCTTAGCACGTTGGACGTCTGTCGACGCCACTCCATGCTCCTGAAGCGTCCTCATTGCCCTAAGCAAAGACGTTTGAACTGCCTGCTTGTCCTTGACCTGGACCCCAGCCAAGGGGTATCCGGCCCAAGACATGAACGTGAAGTAGACAGCACGCACTCCATTAATGCGTGTGCACGTTTTTCTCGATTCCAGCCGATTAATAGTGCCTGCAAACACCGGAATTTGGTGTCCTTGCAGTGTCCGCATCCTCTCATAGACCTTGGCCTCGTATTGCAGGTAAGACATATGCCTCACGTTTGCTGCTTTACATGCGACAGTGTAGCCGAGTGAAAGCAGTGTCACCTTGAGTGCAATAACGCTGTTCCCAACTTGCTGCCCAGCAGGGACAACACCAGTGTACGCATAGTGTATCTGGCTGCGAAGAAGACCAAGCCACGTTTTATGATCAACCGGATGATGGTTACTGCCGTTGGTCCCCCGATGACTACTGACATTCGGGCACTCGTCATCTAGAACATCTCCGGCGATCAATCCAAGAAGGCATTGATGTGTACAGTACTCAAACTCGCATTGGCCAAGTCGCACACTCACGTTGTTAACTGCTGTCTGTCGTGGAACTACTGCCCATCCCGTTGGCAAGTTGAATGTCGGGATCGGACTCCTCTTCCTGGTCCTGTTCGTGTTCCTGTTAGTGTTCCTGTTAGTGTTCCTGTTAGTGTTCCTGTTAGTGTTCCTGTTCGTGTTCCTGTTAGTGTTCCTGTTAGTGTTCCTGTTCGTGTTCCTGTTTGTGTTTCTGTTCGGGCGGATCAGTGCCGGCATATCTCCCTGTGCACATACGTGATGACACCTATTAGCGTCCTACGTCTATTCAAAGCGTTTTCTTAGAGCATCATACATTATCCTGAGCTCGGGCCATCGTCAGCATGAACTCGACGGCTCCTGCGGCCTAGGCCCCTATCTCAGTACGGGACACACACCTAGTACACATCGGCCACATCTACGTAAGTACATATCGCTGATGCGTTTATATCTTTTGGCTCTGTCTACAGTCTCGCTAATTATTTGTCTTTCCCTGGGGGTAACACCCCCAGACCCCCGTACCGCTTCGCGGCTGGTCTCACGTTTCGCCAACCTTCAACTGCGAAGCAGTTGCTACGGGGGTCTGGGGGTGGAACCCCCAGGAAAAAAAAAAGAAGTTTTTACGGGGATCTGGGGGAAACAAGCCGATGAACCGGTGAACCGACAAGCCCTTTAGCTCAGGCTTGGCATTGTGTAAGCCCCTTAACCTAATGCACGATGTAAAAAAGAAGGCAATATGGACCCGACCCGAACACACGGGGCTGGCTACGGGGATGGCTCATCGTACGGCGTTGGATTGTGGGCGGGTTGTAGGAGTTTAAGCGGCGGGTACATGTGTTATACGCAAACAAACAGGTTTTGCCTTTAAAGTATGTGACTAGGGCTTAGAAGCGGGCTGCCGACGGCCCAAAAGGAACCACAGCACGCCCTGCAGTAGCGATCGGCATCGAATCGAGCGCGGCTGGGAGGGGGGCCCAGTAAATATGTAAAAGAGGGCCTTCGTTGCTTTATGCCTTGGCAAGCGACGAAACTTTTAAAGCCAAGCACCGACCCTTCGGACCTTTGCCAGCGCTAGCAACATGGCGGAAGAGTCCGAGTTTGTGTCCAAGTTCGGGCCCGTGCACTTTGAGTTCATCGATGTGCCGCCATCAAACGGCCTGCTTGTGCGCCCGTATGCCCACAATTTTTTCTACAAGGGCAAGCTGTATCGGACGCGAAGCGAGCGTACGTCGGGCAAGTTTGAGCTGTTTGTTGACCTTTTGTATGTCGGCATCATTGCGGCTCTGGCTGCCGACGCAACGGCCGTCCCGACGGGCGGGTCGCTCCTCAAGTTTATTTTGTTGTTTTGGCCCGCTTGGCAGGTGTGGTCCGACATCCGCGACTTTATGAACTACTACTACAACAACGACCTGATTCAGCGCACGTACGTGGTGTGGCTCATGGCGCTGCTACTCGTGTACGCCAACAACGCCGACACAGTGCTCGACGGGCCTGGCCCAGCCGCCCTGGTGGTGGTGCCGTACATTCTGGCGCGCTTTACGACCGCCGCCATGCTCTTTGCCTACTCCTTTTTCGTCTACGAGCACAGTTTCCAGATGCGCACTTACTCTGCCCTCATTGTGTTGACGGCGTGCGTGTGGATCCCCGTCATCTGGGTCGGCACACGGGCCAAGATCGGTATTGCGTTTGCGTGCCTGGCGCTCGAGGCCATTGCGTTCACCATCGCGTACCACCCGAACCTGCGCAAGGTGTTTAAGAAGAACTACGGCACGGCAGTCAACATCGAGCACGACGTCGAGCGTCTTACGGCGTTTTCAGTTATTGCCATCGGCGAGTTCTTGCTGACAATTGTGTACAAGGCGGGCCCTGGCCTGAACGCGAAGCTCGGCCGCGCCGTTCTGACGCTGCTCATCGCCTACACCTTCAGTTGGTTCTACTTTAATGGCTCTGGCTCCCGCAAGGCTATCCACCCGCTTCGCCGAGTTCCGGCAACGGCATTCCTGTGGTTCTACTGTCATCTGCCGTTTATGGGCTCGATCATCCTGGCGGCCGACGCGTGTGCCGAGATGGTGCTTCTTGAAAACACGTCCACCAAGAAGGAGACCACGCATGGCGAGTCCGCCGCCGCTGCCGAGGGTGAGGCCACTACTGCGTCCTCGCACGTTGCCGTTAACAACGCCGAGTCGGTCGGACAGGCAATCGTGCGTCTCGCCATACGGGCCACCGAGGCCGCCACGTCCTCCTCCACCGAGTCTGAAGGCGAAGAGCACCCGTCTCTCTACAGCCTGCAGTTCTTTGTCACTGGCGGTCTGTGCGTAGCCCTTCTTTCCCTCACCGCCCTGGCGTGGCTCGAAAAGGACATGGACGAGCCGGGCGACCTACGTCTCCCCAAGTTCTGGCGTCTTATTCTCCGCGTGCCGGCGGCCATCACGATTCTGTGCATCGCTTTTGCCGAGATGAACACCACGCTGCTCCTTGGCGTCATAGCCATCATCTGCACCGTCTCGCTCGCATGGGAGACCTACGGTGCCGCGCCGTCCAACAAAATGTGCAGCGCCATGGCCGAGGAAATGCGTAACCACCACCGCATGCGCCGCGAGCGCGTCGAGCATTGGAATGTCGAGAGCCGCCTCGAGCACGCCGAGCGCAGCATCGAGAACCGCTTCTTCCGCAGGAAGACAAAGCCCGACGCCGCCACCAAGTCCGAGGCTCCCGTCGCCGACGACCGTCTCGCCGACGAAGACGGTTCTGCCACGACCGCCGCCGCCGGTCCCTCTCGCGCCGAAGTCTAACTTTTGTCTTATGTTATGTTATGGACCCTCTAATGGGCGCTTACTTTTTTCCTGGGATGGGGGCGGGGAGGGGGGACACTGTTTGCAGCTGGAGGCAACATTGGTCCTTGGCTCCGTATCGCGTTGTTCTGTATTATTGACATATCGAATAAGACGAAAACATCATTCTTGGGTTCGCTTGACCGCTTTCAACTGCGAAGCAGTTGCTATGGGGGTCTGGGGGCAGCGCCCTCAGGGAAAAAAAACATAGGAATACCACTCAAAATTACTCTCAGAGACTAGTGCGACGGAGCACAAGCGTGTGACCCCCGGAAAGGACAGTGCATAAGCTTTTTAGCATTGCATAGCATATTGTGCCCGTACCCCCTAAAATGGAGAGGTGGGGCGTGGGGCTCAGTATTACAAATGGACAGTAGGGCGCCCATTATCAGGAAGAAGAAGCCGGGGGAAAGGCCCATGGAATAAGCCTGTTGGACGTGGTGATATTGTGGCCAAATCAGGAGTACCAGTAGGTGCTGCTCTGGGATACGATAGTGACGAGCTGATAGGCACGCGAGAGAAATGCCGGATAAAGTCACAAAGACCGGTGGCGATAAACGGCGGTCGAGAAAACACACTTCGTGCCTGCCATGTGCAAAAGGAAAGCGCAAGTGCTGTAAGGAGTTTCCGTGCACAAACTGCAAAATCAGGGGTATTCAGTGCGTGTACGACAATGGACGGGTGATGCACATATCTGGGGACGTGCCCTCTGGTAAGGACGCAATTACTGATCGCCCCTGGAACAGCGCCGACACCAAGTCGACGTGTACCAGCGGCACCAACGGAGACATGTCGTCAGTTTGCAAACCAGGGGGACCACCTGCACAGGGTACAGCTCAGCAGATCCCGGCTTACCAGGTGTCGAGCCAGGCGGGAGCAGACTTTGTGATCCGCATGGGCCAGAGCCACCAGCGCACGTTTTCCCGGTACTATGGCCCAACGTCGGGCCCGTCGCTGCTGCTGAGTCACACGCTGTATAAAATCGAAGAGACAGATTCTGAGCCGTTTCCGCGCGACTCGATATCGAACCTCGACTCGCTTCTCCAGTACTATTATGACAACATGCACTGGGTCATCAGCTGCATCGACTGGAGCGATATCACAAGCTGGCTTGAGTCGAGCAACGTGTGCGAGATCAACGCACTGTTGTACTCGGTGCTGGCGCTGTCGGCGACCGCCCAGGGATACCTGGACCAAGGCGAGCTGCTGCTCAAGCACAGCACCGATTTGGTGCCGGACGTGACGTACAACCCGGTGACGTCGCGATCGCACTGGTCGCTGGTGCTGCGGCTGCTGCGCATCTACTTGAGCGACATTCGTGGCCAGCGCGAGGAGATGTGGCAGCAGTTGGGACTCGCCATCAGCACCGCCACCAGTATGGGCTACCACCGCAACTGGTCGTTTCCGTGTGTAGATGGCCGGGCGGCCCAGGCGCAGCGGTCGCGGCTGTGGTACTCGCTACTGGCTCTCGAGTGCAAGCTGTCATTGGCACTCGGCCGGCCGTACATGGTGCGGTCCGAGGCCTACGACTGTGAGATGCCGGACTCGTCGCCGTACTCGTACGAGACGTCTTTCCGCGACGCCATCAACAGGACCGTGCCGCTGTACCGGACGCTGATCGACGAGTTGTTTAGCCGGGCGCCGTCGTTTGAGCGGCTCATGGGTCTCGACATGCGCGTGTCGCACTGGATGATGGAAATTGCGCGCGAGCTGCATCCGGTGAACCTGTCGCTGAAGCGAACTCGGATGTTTGATAGGACCATGACTTGCTACAGCGACCTGCCCTGGATGGGCGTCAACGGCCATGGTGGCAGCATTGGTAACAGCGATCCTAGCAGCAATCCTAGCAGCAATTCTAGCAGCTATCCTAGCAGCAATCCTAGCAGCAGCGGTATCGACTCTGCGCCCGACACCGCGCCCAGCTCTGCGAGCGGCGCATCGACACCGCGCCCGACGGCAAATCCCAACAGCAACAACCCGCCAGGTGTGCCCGAGGATATACTTGACTCGCAGCGGCTGTTCATCAATGTCAACCGCCTATTTTTGCGGTCACGTATCCACCGCGCGTTTCTCGAGAGCGAAAACCCGGTGCAGCGTGCATATTGCAACGAGCTCTACTGCGGCTCGTCACGCGAATTCTTCCCGGCTGCCGAAATGCTGTTTGATATGCCGACCACTATGGTTCTTCAGGATGTGGTGGCATTCGCGGTCGACAATGCGCTATTCTATGGCATCAAGGTGTCCAAGGAAAACCCCACAGTGTTCCGTGAGAGTGCCAAGCGGTGCGTCGCACAGTTCAACATGCTGCTGGACAAGGCAACGCGATACTCCAACTGTCCTGCAGGCCAGCTCGCCCGCAATGGCCGCAACATTCTCGACAACCTCACGTCGCGATCGGACGTCCCCCGTACAGAGATGATGCACCCACTCGAGGAGTGCGACCGCAACAGCTGCCCGGCCGCCAACCCGGCGCCGACGCCGCCCCCGTCCTTGGTTGACTCGTTCTCTGTAGGCAACAGCGCCGAACCCAGTGTCCCGTTCATTGAAAACGGCATCGTCGAGCCCATCCAGGGCCTAGGGCCCGGCATTCTCCCTACTGCCTTTGAAGTCTCCGACTGGGACCAATGGCTCCGCAGCATGGGCGTCTCTCTCTAGTCCCCCTGCTCTATTTAAGATTTTTCGTGTATGTTTAATGACTTTTACCGGCTTCTCGCAGCTACTGCCGTTTCGATGTTTTCCCTGGGGGTTCCACCCCCAGACCCCCGTAGCAACTGCTTCGCAGTTGAACATGGTTCTTTCGTCTTTCAAAGAGTCTGTATTCTCCCTGGCGGTTCCACCCCCAGACCCCCGTAGCAATTGCTTCGCAGTTGAACAAAGGTTCGTTTGAAGGGACCTGTTTGTATTTTTGCCTGGGGGATCCACCGGCAGACACCGTAGCAACTGCTTCGCAAACAACAAAAGTTCGTTTAAAGGGACGTGTTTGCATTCTCCCTGGGGGTTCCACCCCCAGACCCACGGAGCAACTGCTTCGCAGTTGAATAAAGGTTTGTTTGAAGGGAACTGTTTGTATTCTCCCTGGGGTTCCACCCCGGGCCCCCATAGCATCCGCTTCGCAATTGAGCAAAAGTTCGTTTGAAGGGAGGTTGTTTTTATTTTCCCTGGCGTTCCACCCTAGCAAAAGGGAAAAAAAAAAAAGCTTTGTTCAATTGCGCAGCAGTTGCTACGGGGGTCTGGGGGTGGAACCCCCAGGAAAATACAAACAGCTCCCTTACAACAGAACATGTGTTCAACTGCGCAGCAGTTGCTAGGGGGTCTGGGGGTGGAACCCCCCAGGAAAAAAAAAAAAGGGCCCCCTTCCAACAGAACACGTGTTAAAACTGCGCAGCAGTCTCTACCGGGGTGCGTGCCCAGGGATAAAACAAGACGTACTCAGAGAATATCTATCTGTACATACAATTACTAGACATGACAAAATGCGCTTGCGGAGTAGATTCGTGGGAGAATGCCAATTCGATGGGGCTTTTTGGGTGGGTGGTGGTGATCGAGGCCCGACTAGACGCCAGACAGGTTGAGGAGATGGCCCATGCGTTCCACCTTGGTGCGGAGGTACTGGTTCACTTCCTTGGACGTGAACCCGCCCTTGTTCTGCCAGGAGAGCGGGATCATGGGCACGCGCTCCGTGACAGTGACCTCCTTGTTCTTGCCCTCGACGGCCGTGATCTTGTCCGGGTTGTTGGTCAGGAGACGAACGTGGTCGAGGCCGAGGTCGAGGAGGATCGCCGTGGCGACGCCAAACGAGCGCGCGTCGGCAGGGTGCCGCAGCATCAGGTTCGCCGTAACGGTGTCGGCGCCCAGATCCTGCAGGTTGTACGCCTTGAGCTTCTCAGACAGGCCAATGCCACGGCCCTCCTGGCGCAGGTACACAATGACGCCCTTGCCGGCCTGGGCCATGAGACGCGCCGCCTCGTCGAGCTGCTCGCCGCAGTCACAGCGGGCACTCCACGCCGTCTCGCCCGTGTAGCACTCAGAGTGGATACGCACGAGCACGTCCTTGAGCGCAGAGGACGCCGCCTTTGAATTGGCAGCAACAGTTTTTGTGCTAGCGTCGTCGTCCAAGCGCGACGACGATCGCCCAGGGTACAGACGGCCGTAGTATGCGCCTCTGGTCATGCGGTCCTGCTCCGTCTCGCCCTCGCGGGGCGCAAACAGCGACTTGGAGTGGATGTCCTCGCCAAACACAATGGCAAGGTGCTCCTTGGTATCAGCGCTGTTGCGATACACATGCAAAAAGATCTCGGTGCCAGACACAGTGGGGATGCGGGCGCGCGACTCGCAAAACACCTGTGGAAGATCCTGGAGCTGGCGCTCGACTTGCTCGCGCGGGTGCGGTGGGTGCGACGGCCGGTAGTGCTTGCCGTTGCTAGCGGCGCCGACGCTCGTCAGGTCGACCTGGGATGATGACTGCGAGGCACTCAGCGGCGTAAACGCCGGCGAGATCATCGACATGTCGTTGAATACACCATCGCTATCCGGCGTGCTCGGATCCGGCGTAGCTGCGGGGGGGATTGTCGAAGTCATTTTGGCGGTCGTATCAGAAGAACTCGTGGTCTTGGGGGTTTGCTGGGTATTATCGGTTTTAGCACGCTTGTCAGTGGCAAAGTCAAGGTTCCAACAACGGTTTTCCGAATCAATAGAACAATCCGGTCGCTCCTTGTCAAATTGACGCTCGGCTCCGCAAAGTGCCGTTGCCGGGTCCTTGCGTGCGTCCGCGTGCGGGTCAGTCTCGGGGCTCGTGCGCTCCAACGACTGTGACTGGGGGCGGCCAAACTGATTAGTGATTCCAGCGTCGGTCGTTGTCGTCGAATTGTCGTCCCTCGGGCACTGGCCGTGGGGATGCTTAGTACCTGCTGACTCAGCGCCACAACCAGTACTAATGCCGGCGGGGCTCGGGCTTCCACCCGCACCCCCGCCCACCACGGCTGTTGTCTTAGCGTCATCGCTGCTGACAAAGGACTCTATGGCCATTGAAAGCGGCCGGGGTCCCGATGAGCTGTCGTCACTGCTCTTGGAGGATGACTCCACCATGACACTTGTCTGTGCTTTCATTGCGAAGAAAAGATAAGGATACCAAAAAAAAAAAAATAAAAAGAATGTTGTGGCCTGGTGGTGAAAACCGAAAAACCAAAAACCTTCGGCGGCAACCCGCCCTCATTTATAATCTGACCGCGTTGTCTGCGGCGGTGCGGCCGAAACCGCTAGAGCCTTTTTTTTTTGTTTCCGTCTCCTCCAAAAAGCTATGCACCTGGTGAGCCGCCTCAGCCTAACTTACTGTGTATGCAACGCCAACGTCCCCCGGTGACCCGCGACGCAGATACTAAATCGGGCGACAAGTGTGCACAGACGCTACAGCCCCCGTACTGCGAATGCTAGTGTTTAGGCACTGACGGACCGAGCGATTATACCCCGGCATGCGTCTATACGTGCTGGACCCGCAACAATGGCCCAGGCCCCCGGCATTCGTAGCGAGCGGAAGCTGCAGGACAACGAGGCTAGCCGATTACTACAATGAGCAGGTGGTGCAAGCAACGGACGCAAACACCGGTAGTTCTAAATTTCACACCCGTTGCCGACGCTGAATTCACGCAATTGCCGGTTTTCGAGCAACGCACGTACAGGTCCGCAGCTCGTACCACGTCGGACAAACTGCCGCAGATCCTACAGCTGCGCGCACCGAACCTGGACAAACGCAACAGTGGTCCGACGCATAATCTAACTATAACGTTTGTGTCGGCCTTTGAGCCATTGCGACGTGGCGTACCCTGCCCGCCCTAATAGGGCCCAGATTATCAATCTGATCTGATGTGATCGACCTCAGAGCTTACCGGAGCTTAGACGCGATACGGTCCCGACACCACGACAAATGGCCCTAGGGTATCCTAGACAACATCACGGCTACCGGCGAAACGCGCGAATTCAGCGCTAAACAGACATTGTCTCGGCTGCGCACCTGCGCAGGCCCACCTGCCGATACGATCGTCATTACAGGGGTTTGGCCAGCGTCCGATCTGCGGGTGTTTGATTCTTGACGACTCGCTTTGCACTCCTCAACCGCGAAGCGGTTGCTACGGGGGTCTGGGGGCAGCGCCCACAGCTGATCGGACCATTTTTATTTTCCTGGGGGCTCTGCCCCCAGACCCCCGTAGCAACTGCTTCGCAGTTGGGATTTGTCCACTGGAGAGTGCGTCCACAGTTGCCGGCTGATTTACGGAGTATCGTGCGTGGACACTCTAGATTTGAATGCGATCTGCTGCTAAAATATCCGCACTGCATCTACGCAAGGACCAGAACCGCCCTCGTCCGCCATTGGCTGAAAAGTCTGGCAACAGTGTCATTGTCGCTGTTTTTGCACGCTCGGTCTCGGTAGCTTGTCCGGCTGCCATATTCAGGTGAGTCCCACTTTAGTCCAGTCCTGCCCAGTCGCAGTATGGACGCCCCGGCACACTGCGAATGCATGTCCGATTCGCGCACATTTTCGCACTGAGATCATCTCGCGCTTTAATCTGCATGCACGCAGATTATCGGGGCGGGCGTCCTAGCACGCCTATCCCACCTATAGCCCGCGACAAGTCGCCCCTAGCTTACGTACGTATGAGCTAGGGGCATGATTCCCACACACGTCTCACCCGCTATCCCCAAGTACGAGGCATTTTTTGTTTTGTCCTCACTGTTGACATACGCAGGGTCGTATCGTCCTGCACATGTCCGCTCTCCAACGCGATGCCTTCCCCGGTGTTAGATATTGCCAAGACCTCAAACTTGTCAAAACGCGCATCCCGCCCGGCCATACGCCCACCGTTTATCAGAGATGCCCAGCTGCTCCATGACTGACAGGGCGGACGGAACCGGCGGACGGAACCGCCCGCCTCGGTGCCTCCACTTTGATCCACGTGCAAGAAAAGCCCGCGCGCTTCACGCTTCTCGTATGCGTTGCGTACCTGCGGCTATCTTGCTACTTCCGAGTCTGTCTGGTACAGTCGCGATTTTGCGCGAATTGGGTCGGACCCGTCACCGGGCTCGGAGATTATTCCTCGTGGGGGCGGTACCCCCACACCCCCGTAGCAACCGCTTCGCGGTTGATCTCGACTCCAGCTGTAATCCAACTGCGAAGCAGTTGCTACGGGGGTCTGGGGGCAGCGCCCCCAGGAAAAATAAAACGCTCAGCTCCATGTTGTGCATGATTATGCATAGCAATCGTGCGGCTGGAATATCGCCATCGTCGACGCCTCGCCGACTCGGCGCCCACCAGCTTTCGTTCTTTGGCCTAGCATGATGAGTCGTCGTGGAGGCCTGCTGGCTGCCCGCGGCGGGACAGCTTTCAGCAAGTGGCTGCTTCTTGGCGGAGGGATCGCGGCACCCGTCCTGCTTATGCAGTGGCAGCAGCGTGCAGCTCTTAATGAAGGGCGTGCGCGCAACCGTGTCCACCTGCCTGTGAGATGGGAGCAGGAGTTTGAACCGTTGACGAACCTGCCTGTTCCGCTGCTCGCCAACTTCAGTTACTCCAACGATCCTGTCAGTGCGGCCCTATCCAAAGAGCTCGTTGACATTGTGCAGTACGACACTGAAGCGGCCGTCTCGGTTGTCAACGTCGAAGCCGACGAGCCAGGCGTCCAGGACCTTCTTTCACGGTATCAGATCACGCAGCTTCCCACGATTGTCGCTTTGCGAGGCGGCCTGCCGGTCGCTCGGTACACGGTTCCGGGCAACACCGTCGACGGCATCGATCGCGTCGAGCTCAAGCGTTGGATCGAGGGAGCAGCCTCGTCGCGCTAGTGCTTTTTTTTCTTTTCTGGGGGCGCTGCCCCCAGACCCCCGTAGCAACTGCTTCGCAGTTGAGTGCGGGCGTGTTGTTCGCGACGGGACACGAGGCGCTCGCATATGATGTACAGTATTATGGAACAGTGTGAATGGCTGGTCTACAATTGATGACCGTAGACATTATTTGCTACCAGAAGAGTGCCAAAATCTCAACTGCGAAGAAGTTGCTACGGGGGTCTGGGGGCAGCGCCCCCAGGAAAAAACAATTCTTACAAATAATACATTTCGTTGCACAACTCAACCGCAAAAGGCTGAGGGCAGCGAGAGATCAAGTGAAGCTGGAGCAAAGGACGGTTACACCGCCAGAACAAAATAACAATGGGCCTGTTTTCGAGTAGTACACAGGAGCCGCCGCAGGAGGCGATGCAGAAAAAGGCGTCGCGCCAGCTGTGCTGGGATGCGCGCGACGAGTTCTTTGCGTGCCTCGATAAGAACAATATCGTCGACGCCATCAAGCACGACAAAGAAGCCCGCCAGGCGTGTAGCACAGAGGTCAAGCAGTTTGAGTCGCTCTGTGTGTCCTCGTGGGTATGTACGATAAGATCAAATGCACTTTGGCCCTCCAACTAACGCCAGGTTGAATACTTCAAGCAGAAACGCCTGCAGGAATGGCAAAAGGCTGAGCGCATCAAGCAGCTCGAGGCCAGCGGTGCAAAGCCGCTGCAGAGCACAGCGGTTTTCAAATAATGCAAGCAATTCTGTATTTGATTGCGCTCCCATCCATGTACATAGTCAATTATTTATGCTTGATCCGTGCCACCGCCGTAGCTGCTTGTCGTAGAAGCTGCAGGTGAACATGTCGCCCGAGGCGCTCCAGGCGCCCCCATAGACCATGCTCTCGTGGCCCTCAGTGATGGTCTCTTGCGTTGCCGCGATGGCTGAAGCATCCGGGTGCAGGATGCGGGCACCGCCGTACATGCAACAAGCCAGCACCGTGCCCGATGTGTCCCCCGGCTTGGGCAGCAGCCGCCACACGCCACCGCCGACGTCTTTCGCCTTGCCGTACATGGGGATCTCGGCCATGCGAAGATCAAACGTCCGGATGCAGTCGTCGTAGCCGCCCGTCCAGACAGTGTATCCATCGGCATTTGGGTTCCACCCTCCAGTCCCGCTCGGCAGGATCGAAGTCACGCCGGCCGTGTGGAATCGGCGGCTCCACAGCGGCATGCCCTCGCGCGTGTCAAACGCATTGAGAACGCAGTCGTCACCGCCAGAAAACAAAACGTGGTCATACGTCCCAGCGCCAAATGCTGAAATCCACGCCTCTTCGGTGTGGGCTCCTTCAAAGCTATACTCGGTTGTAATAGTCGACTCCGCTAGCCGTAGCACCAGTACCTCGCCAGACGTAAGGGTGGCAGACACCGTGCTTGGGTCCATATTTGACAGGGCAAGTGCCGTTACTAGACCAGACGACGACTCGCCCAACCGCTCTGTCTCGTGGATTGGCTCTAGACTCCGAGATTCGGTATTATACTTCCATACAATGACAGTGCCAGACGACTGCGCAGAAATCAGCGTGCTCGTGCCGGGAAGGTGCTTAACATCGAGCACCGACGAGTTTTCGGTCGTCGCCGAGGAGATGCGGTTTCTATTGTTAGTGCCAATCCCCGGCCAATTGCTCTAAAACTCTCTGCAAGTCTGCAATCTTTTGTAGTTCTTAACCAAACATACAAGTCCTGGCTGTAAACGTCTATGCTGCCATTACGCGATCTGTCTCCCTCGAGCTTGTAGCACCCCACAAACAGAGTGCTGTCCAACGGATTCAGTTCCAAGGCACACGGGGGCAGCTCTGTTGTCGTGTGGGCGGCCAGACGCGCATGTGGTGGTGTCTCATTATCCTTGATGATATCATCAAGGTCTGGTCGCATTCTATTGTCGATTTCAGCTTTAGCTCAAGCCCATTTTCTTGGGTTCTCGGGTTGATCTGATATTATGATGTGGTTCCTAACCCTATACAACGGCGACGGATCTTCGTGTCGGGTGGCGCCGACGTTGGAACCTCAGCCCACGCAGTGCCAGTTATTATTGCCACGTATGGTTGTGTAGTCGTCGATGATTAGTGAGTTATCGGTGTGAACTACGCCCATAGCAGTGCTTAGCGGTCATCTTTTAGCATTAGCACTTGATCAAGGCAGGATCACCACAGCGACAGACTCACTTCACAACACATTTTCCAAATTTGAAGCTAGATATAATTCAACGTATTGGCCAATGACGCAAAAGTTAACGGATAGGCGCATAATTACAAAAAAATTGCACGAATACGGAACTATATCGTGGAGCTGACCAGTTCAGTAGTCGCATAATTATGACACATGTAGTCTCGGATGAGCCCGTTACTACATGCAACTTGAAATTCCACCCGCGGCGAGTCAAATACCCACGGAGTTTGAAAGGAAGTTTGGACGACACGCTTATTATCTGCGGCCAATATGAACCATGTGCATCCGTCATGCGACTAATGGCAGTCATAGCCGCATACACGCTGTATTCGAAGCTGTCCTTCTTTGAGACGCTTATTCGGCCCTTGGCTCTCTACTCCATTATTTGGTTATAGATAGGTAACTACTTGCTGTTGAACCCCCATCACTACCCTCAGCACTGCCGTCAGTCATCAGCTGTCAGCCGCACTTCCGCCGCGTCCCGTCGGATGCACGGCTGTTGTCCCCGCAGCTATTAGGCTTTAGGCCGATACTTTGATAAGATACTTGACTTGACCACCCCCAGTCGACCGCCACGACCAACAAATGATCCTGCCAGCGCTGAGGGCCGGGACGCGCCGGGCCCTCGCGTACTCGACGCAGGCAGCTGCTGGTAAGTTGCCAGTCACGGCGGGTGTTCCTACTTCCACCACACACAAGCAAAAACCAAGAACAGTGTCCGACGCTCTTGTCGATACGTTTGGCCGCCAGCACAACTATCTACGCATGTCCATTACGGAGCGATGCAACCTTCGCTGCCTCTACTGTATGCCCGAGGAGGGCGTGGAGCTGTCGCCCGACTCCAAGCTGCTCCAGACCGACGAGATCGTTTCTCTGGCCCGCATGTTTGTCGGCCAGGGCGTCACCAAGATTCGCCTGACCGGCGGCGAGCCGACGGTCCGCAAGGATTTTGTTGATATTGTACGACAGCTGGGTGAGATCCCGGGCCTGCGCGAGATATGTGTCACCTCCAACGGTATCGCGTTGCCCCGCAAGTTGCCTGCCCTCAAGGAATACGGCTTGACGTCGCTCAATCTGTCGCTAGACACACTCGTGCCCGCCAAGTACGAGTTCATGACGCGCCGCAAGGGTCTCAACCGTGTCCTCGATGCCATCGACACGGCCGTTGCTGTCGGCATTCCCAAAGTCAAAGTGAACATGGTTGTCATGCGCGGCCAGAACGAGGAGGAAATGGTGGATTTTGTCGAGCGCTTTGTCCGTGACTATCCCATTGAAGTCCGCTTCATCGAGTATATGCCTTTTGATGGCAACAAATGGAGCACTCGCAAGATGTACAGCTATGTTGAGATGCTGGAGCAGCTGCGGACCCGCTACCCGGATTTTCAACGCCGTGACCACATCCCAGGCGAAACGGCCAAGGTGTACACAATCCCTGGCTACGCGGGTCATGTAGGGCTCATCACGTCCATGACCTCGCAGTTCTGCGGTACCTGTAATCGCCTGCGCATCACTGCCGATGGCAACCTCAAGGTATGCTTGTTTGGCAACGCCGAGGTGTCGCTGCGCGACATGATGCGCTCGGGCGCATCCGAGGCAGAACTTCTGGAACTCATTGGCACGGCCGTTCGCGGTAAAAAGGAAAAGCATGCTGGCATCGGCGAGCTCGAGAACCTAAAGAACCGTCCGATGATTTTAATTGGTGGCTAGGTGCTGGCGGTCAAAGAAAACACACATTCCGAGGCTATGTCCCCCTTGGTTTTGGGACTGCAAATCCCAAAGGCATCATAACTGACGCCAGGTTCAAAGCTGTCTCACGTTGATCAGTCAGGTGCTGCAAGTATGGTCGACGTAAGCCACAAAGCTAGCACCCAAAGAATAGCGACGGCTCGCGGCCGTATTCGCTTTTCTGAGCCAGCTACTACTCGACTCATTCAGGAAAATCAAATGAAAAAGGGCGACGTGCTGGGCACCGCCCGCATCGCCGGAATCATGGCGGTGAAAAAGACCTCTGAACTCATCCCGCTCTGTCACCCGTTGCTAATAACCAAGATCAAAAACGATCTCGAAGTTGGCGCAGACTATGTGGATGCTACCTGTACGGTTCACTGCAACGGCCAGACGGGTGTTGAAATGGAGGCCCTCACGGGCGTCATGGTCACTCTCGGTGCCGTATACGACATGTGTAAAGCAGCGGACCGTCACATGGTCATTTCCGACGTTCGTGTCGTCAAAAAATCGGGAGGAGCTCACGACTTTACTCTTTAGCCCATGAGACTGTTATTTATGAATGCTACGTCTATTCTCTCGTGTTCTCCTCGTTAACCCCAATCTCGGCTGCAAAGCAGCTGCTATGGGACTTGTGGAGGTCCAACAACGGCTTCAGACATGCAATACTAAGCCGCTTGTGCAGCCGGCCCGTTGCAAACGGCGTTTCTCTTGGGTTTGTTCGTTTTCCTGGGGGCGCTGCCCCCCAGACCCCCGTGGCAACCGCTTCGCGGTTGAAATCCAACAGTGAATAATCGTCATGCAGCCGAAGTCTTTTTTTATTTTTTTTGCTTTTTTGTGGTTAATGCCTGAAACATGTGCCGAGGTTCGACGGTGTTTGTCTTACAAAGCATCGGAAATGTGCGCCGTTTTTTGTTTCCGAGCCCCGGTTCGCAGGTACGCAGCCGCACCGGAAAATTTCTGGCGCCGTGCGTGGCTCAGCAGGGCCCATCTGAATCATTTAGAAAGCCAAGACGGACCCAAACAAAGTACAATTTAGATGACGATCTAGGGCAAAAAATGTGGGCAGTTTGGTTGCTCATCAATTACGAACTATACTACAGCTCAAGATGTGCTCATTATCAAAAGAGCGTTGACAAGACCGTAGGGATAGTCTGGTCTCTAGAGCGTTACCATCACTACTGAAACTAGCTTAATATTCCTTTCAAGGGCTCATTATGCAGGTCCCTAATTACAAATCGACGTCGTACAAAAAACGGCGGATAAAGCGCCATCCGAGGTCTGCCCCTTGTGCGGCCGATTAGAAAGCCGCCAGCAGCCGACAACGGTGCGTCAAATAACCCTTAACTGCGTCGGTGATGCCGATGTTGAGTTCTGCGGCCGTCGGGCCGAAAGAAACATGTGTGGCCACCGAGCTAGCGCGCATACCAAAGGTTTGCATGTGGTTCAACAAAATCATTTTACACACTCAAATATTTCAACAGATTTATTGTACGATGCCAAGAGATTTGTATCGCCGTTTTAAGCGCCCCACTCATGTATCGAAAACTCGGGATGGGCTTGCAGATCGTGCGGCTGCAGATTTTTTGCATGCTAGAAAGTCCGACGGGCGTCGGGACGGCGCCTATAAGAAGTCTGCAAAACAATCTTGCGCTCTGCGGTAGTACTTGTTGCATCGAAAGATTGTAAGTGCGATTTGTGCGAGAAAAAAAAAAGTGCCCTGATATCCCAGTGAACACGGCCTAGAAAACGGCGGCAGATGCTCGTCATGTTCTTCCTAGGCTGTTGTGCGCGATGCCGTGTCGATTTTCTTTCATTTTGCTAACAACAGACAATGTCTCAACCAGACAACGACATTGAAAAGCAGGAGCTCCAGGCTGCGTCCAGCGCCGGAAGCTTTCCGACTTACGAGTCGAGCGATGAGAGTACTCAGGCGGCCCCTAAGCCGCTCTACGAGGAGAACGCTCCTGAGTCTGCAATCGCTCGCACAACCACTGCTCGTTCGATGGCCTCGTCTCACGAGGAGCAGGTGACTCGTCTCATGTCGCGTACCGATCGCGTCGAGACCACCCCTCTGCCGACCATGGGTGCCGGCAAGCCGTACCCTCCTGAACTCCCCTCGGAGCGCGAGGCCTACCGGGTTGAGTTTGACGGCCCCGAGGACCCTCGCAACCCCCAGAACTGGCCCATGAAAAAGAAGCTGCTCAGTTGCGCGTCGCTCGGCTTCAGCACGCTGTCGGTCGCTGCCGGTTCCGCCATGTTTGCGCCCGCCATTCCGTTTATTAGCGCGGAGTACAATGTGGGCACTGTTGTCGGCATTCTGGGTATTAGTCTGTACGTTTTGGGTTTTGCATCTGGTCCTATTCTCTGGGCTCCCATATCCGAGCTTTACGGACGTAAGATCCCCATCCTGTGCTCTATTACGATATTCACTGTCTTCACTTTTGCATGCGGTGCTGCCAAGGACTTTGCCACTATCGCACTGTGTCGGTTCTTTGCCGGTTTCTTTGGTGCCGCTCCGCTCGTTGTTGTCGCTGCCGCGTTTGCCGACATGTTCAACAATGACCAGCGGGGCACCGCCATCACCCTCTTCTCACTCATGGTGTTTTCGGGTCCGTTTGTCGCGCCGATTATGGGTGGCTTCATTGCCAACTCTTACCTTGGCTGGCGCTGGATTCAATACATCATCGGTATTATGGGCGCTACGGGTCTTGTTCTCGACGTTTTCCTTTACGAGGAGTCGTACCATCCCATCATCCTTGCGCAAAAGGCTTCTGAGCTTCGCCGCCGAACTGGTAACTGGGGTATCTACGCACAGCACGAGACTGTCGAGCTCGATCTCCACGATATCGTCACCAAGAACTTGCTGCGTCCGATCCAGATGCTGGCCGTCGAGCCCATTCTGCTGCTCGTGACAATCTACACCGCCTTCATCTACGGCATTCTCTACCTGTGTCTCGAGGCGTACCCTCTGATTTTCGCGCGCTACGGTTTCACGGGCGGCGTGGCCGAACTTCCCTACCTGTCCCTTCTCATCGGAGAGATCTTTGCGGCTCTTATTTCCGTCTTTTACTTTGAGCCCCTGTACAACAAGCGCATGAAGGCTTCTGGTGGTAAGATCATTGCCGAGAACCGACTTCCCCCCATGATGCTTGGCGGCATTTTCTTCCCGATTGGCATTTTCTGGCTCTGCTGGACTGGTGCATACAGCGAGCACGTCCACTGGATCGTCCCGACGATTGCCGGTGCCTTCATTGGCGCTTCGCTGCTTCTCATCTTCCTGCCGGCTATCAACTACATTATTGACAGCTATCTCTTGTTTGCGGCGTCTGCAATGGCCGCCAACACCTTTCTCCGTTCTTCGTTTGGTGCGGCTTTCCCGCTGTTCGCTACCCAGATGTTCAACGGTATGGGCATCCAGTGGGCAGGTACGCTGATCGGCTGTGTTGGTCTTCTCTTGGCTCCCGTTCCGTTTCTGTTCTACAGATACGGTAAGAAGCTGCGTCAAAAGTCCAAATATGCGTTCGACTTTTAACCGTGCTCCATACGGAGGTTTAACGCTGGAATGATAACGAACCACTTAATCACGCATTCGCACAAAACTAATACCTATAGTAATTTCTTACATAATAGATTGCATCTTTTAAAATGTGGCCCTTACCTCGAGCCGATGTATTTTCGCATTTGTACCTCAAACCATACGGCGACGCTTATTTTGAAATAATGGGCGTTTTGGGCTTAGACCAAGTATGGGCGTTTGCCAAGTGCCACATTTGACCAACAGCTGCATCGGAGAAAATGTGGCCGTGGTATGAATGACCGACGGCGTCAGAGAGTTCTTGTTAGGGAACTCCGACAGCGAGTCGAGATTCGGCGAGCCGTACACAGGCACAAGGCCAACGACCCGCTTGCCGGTCCGCGACACCGACAAGTCCTCCTGGATGTGCGTTGCGTAGACACCATCACTCGACGCCATGCGCAAAATTTTCAGCTCCGCAGGGTCCAGCTCGCGACGTCGCAGCACGTACGGCATGTTTGCGTTGATGGGATGCGCAAACTCAAGTGGATCTTCGGCGGCCGCGTCAGCAGCCACTCGCACCGCATCTCCATTATCAACATACATAGACGATGCCGGCGTCGACGGTCGGCTCCAATTTGGCGAGATTACCTGCGGCTTGGCGATCCTGCTCTCCACTGCGATCCCGAGCCCGACATCTGTATCGTCTCTGATATCAGTATCATTGCTCCTATCGACTAACTGCGACGGGCCCACAGCCCTAATAGTCGCCATTGTCTGCTGTTAGCGTTTGTCGCCTTTACAGAGCTTTGTCTCGGGCCGCTGTCCCCCGGACCCCCGTCGCAACTGCTTCGCAAAAGTTGATTCAGACCGGGGGGACTGGTACTCTTTTCTCCTGGGGGCGCTGGGGCCCCAGACCCCCGTAGCAACTGCTTCGCAGTTGATTCAGACCGGCGGGGGGGGAGACTGGAATTTTTTTTCTCCTGGGGGCAGCGAAGTCCACACGCCCCGTAGCTTCGCAGCTGATTTAGATAATATGCGACAGAGCGACCAATAGTTCGATTGCCTTGCTGCCAACTGACGCCTAATCAACCGCGAAGCGGTTGCTACGGGGTCTGGGGGCAGCTCCCCCAGGAAGAAAAAGGTGCTCCTGACCGCAGAACGAAAAGAAAAAAAAAAGCCCATGAGCCACAACAAAGCCAGAATTCAAGGTGGTGAGGCGAGAGTTTCCAACAAAGACATTGAACATACCCTTGTTCGCAAAGGCGAAGGCGAGAGGCCAATAGCACACGTCCAATCTGCGCAGCGAGCCGGTTCAAAACCACAACAATCTGTATAACGACAAGACAAAAAAGAGTTGGTAGGCGGTAAGTTCCGCGGGCAACGATTCGCGTCGCCGCCTTTTGAACCGAAGGCTGTGAGTGAGGCGATCTTCTTCCGTTTACGGGGGTTTGTAAACACGGGATCTTGGGAATAGGGCCGCGTGCGTGTTGCCATGGTGATAGCATTAGTGTTGATTTCTAGTGTTGGTTGGTGATTTGTGGTGGTGATGGTGGTGGTGCCTGCGTGAAATTTCTCAGCCGTGCGGTTTCGTAGAGTTGGTCGGGGTGGTGGTTCACCGAAAAATCTATCGTCGGGGGCGTGTTCTGCAATGGAGAAACTAGTGGAAGAAACGAACATAAAGCCTGATAGCGGGGTGTCGCCAGCATCCGCCCCAAAACAGATGAAAATGTCAAAGAAACAACTCAAAAACGCCCAAAAAGAGGCCGAGCGCAGACAAGCGCTGTCAGACATGTTCAACGCGTTCTACCGGGCCGAATTCGGCGACGAGCGCTGGGAGCGCCTGCTACAGGCACTAAAGCAACCGGTGCGTCACTGCCTGATGCTCAACAAGTATAGTGCCCGCAAAACGACAGAAGACAAGCTGGCGGCCGCGGGGATCGAGACTACCACGCTTGAATACATCACCGTACCATGCGTCGTCGCCACTACACAAATAGCTCGACTACCACCACCGTCTCAGGACACCTACGGCACCAAGGACTATTACATACTGGACGCTGGATCCGTGCTGGCTACCGAGGCGCTCTCCATCGAGTCGAGTGACCGAGTCCTGGACCTTTGTGCTGCGCCTGGCGGAAAGACGGTATCCATTCTACAACGTCTAGGGGACGGCGGCCATCTGACGGCCAACGAGGTGTCGCCGGACCGGTTTCGCCGGCTGCGCACTGTTGTGGACGAGTACGCGCCGCCAAACCGTCGCAAGTGTACTACCAGCGTCACGAGCCGCGACGGCACGCGCTGGGACGAGTATCTCAAATACGACAAGGTGCTCGTAGATGCCCCCTGTTCGTCGGAGCGGCATCTGCTGCATGATGACAAGGAGTTCCAAATGTGGACGGCCAAGCGCACGGCCAATAACGCGACCCGCCAGTTTCAGCTGCTGTGCGCGGCCGTGCAAGCGGCCAAAGTTGGCGGCCTCATTCTGTACGGCACGTGCTCCATCAGCTCGCAAGAGAACGACAAAGTCATTGACAAAGTGCTCCACAAGAGCCGTGTGCCACTCGAAGTCGTTCCTCAGCGATTCGCTGTTGGTGAGGCCACCCAGCACGGTTGGATCGTTCTCCCCGACGTCGCCGACGGCTGGGGACCCCTCTATTTTGCAGTTCTACGGCGCACGGGTCTCGAGCGTTGATTTTTTTTTTTTTTTTCCTTTTGGTTCCTTCATTTTTATTTCCTGGGGGTTCCACCCCCGGGCCCCCGTAGCAACTGCTTCGCAGTTGTGATTAGGAGCTGTCGAGTCCAACCGCGAAGCGGTTGCTACGGGGGGTCTGGGGGCAGCGCCCCCAGCAAATAAAAACACCGACGTTCAAGATGGAACTGTCGCACAAAGGGCCTGATATTGCATGTCTGAAACCGTGGTTAGACGTTAGAAAACCATAGACAAGGCGGTCTGCCGATCGACATAATAATAATAATGTCAAAGGGACGCGTCCCTGTCGAACTCGTAAGCTATGTATCACATTATTTCAGCCGTGAGCAAAGTAAGCGCCCGATCGCTCAGAACACTAGACCCCTTGGCCAATAGCGCAAGAGCGGCTTGGTGCAGGGGTCTCACAGAGTGAGCTCGTGTTCTGTGCAGAGGCTGCATGCCATAGAACTGGAAAACCGCGGGCGGTGAGGCGGCTATCACGCCTGGTATACGACGGCCGTTGATGGCGTGTACTGCATGGAAAAAAGAAACTTAGATTAAAAGGTTTAAACGGCATCAGAACTTCAAAACACTATTGATTCATTACGGCTCGAGCTTAAGACCTGCATCACTAAAACCACAAAGGGGACCTGCTGCAATACCCGGGATCTGCGGCTGTTTGGAGCAATTTCAGATCTCGATTGGCGGCCGAGCAAGGGGCATGTCAGCGTTCCGCGGCCTGACAGCTGGGATTGCCAGTGGAATGAACCAGTAAGATCATCCAATGTGTTTCGGATCGACAGTCCCGTCTTTCCTAAAGGGGAGGAAGGCGTTACAGAAATAATCACCCGCTCAATCCAAGCTTAAGCATACGAGCCATCGTGATCGCAGGACCCGCTGGCAGTCTGGTCCACAGTGCATTCTGTACCTGCACCATTTCCATCTCCTTGTATCGACATTTAGGGACGACTTGTAGTCGGATTGGGACACGCAGGGCGATGCCCTTCTCTGTACGTGCTTTGTTTCCTGGGGGGTTCCACCCCAGACCCCCGTAGCAACCGCTTCGCGGTTGGACTCCACAGAGCCCAATCACAACTGCGAAGCAGTTGCTACGGGAGTCTAGGGGATGAACCCCCAGGAGAACAGAGACAGACGACGGTGAGACACGGCCTAATTTGGTGCACTACTAGCCCATAGCACAAGAGCGAAAAATGAAAATCCCTGCATCCGCCAAAGCGAGTGATCGACGCGTCAAAGCCACACGCGACGTCTCGTCTCCTTTGTCCTAGAGACCACTTCACCCGAGGCTAATGGATCAAGGGCCGAGGAAGCACTACTACGCGCTGGATACATCGTAAAACATCGCCTCCAAGGTACGCAATCCGCAGGAGGACGCCGAGCTGCGCAATTTTCATCATCTCTGCACGTGTTTGCGTGCGGAAAGCCTAGTGAGAGCGACGCAACTCCGCAGCAAAACACCTGCAGTTTCACACTACTGGGCCGGGGCCCGCTGCTCGGTGGCCCTGGTAACAAAAATGGGTGTGTGCATCTGAGCACCGCCATGCAGCTCACAAGAGGCGGTGCCGGGAAATGCTAATGATAATACAGCTGATATCGTAGTACTGCGAACCCGTCGTATGAAACAAAGGAGGATTTTGCATTTTGATCCACTAGTCCCGCTGCAGGTTCTTCTGTGGTGTTCGTCAAAGGGCCCACAACCCCGTTGTCGACCCCATTTCAGGTCCACTATCAGCCCACTCCACTACAATATGAGAACAAATTATACGATGACCGGCGTGCGCATGATACAATGCACCAAGAGATGCCGCAAGCACAGATACCATTATGAGACCGCAGGTCAATAAGCACGGGCACGGGCCCGATTGTTTGTCTTTGAAGAGCTTTCTCTTTGCTGGTCACCCTTGATTCTTGTTCTGACAGTTTGCACGTCCAAATTATGCACAGCACCGCCCAAATATACACACTCATACGCCCATAGGGAAGAAACATCCTGGGCTAGGTGGGGCCGCACGTTAGCCAGCTGCGACTTCTGCACTACATCCAGGCCCGCGATCGATACAGGGGCGCGCGCGCTCGCGTGAAAAAGTAGCATGGCACCGAACCAACGAGCTGGGATATCAAAAGTGCTCGGACCCATTACGAAATAACCGTCAGAGTAACTCGACCAGACCCGTCTTTTCCGTTCCTTGCCACCATGTGTCACTGCAGATACTATACTGGGAAACCCTGGGTGTCAACGCGGCGGTCTAATTGCCGGGTTTAGGAGCGCCGCGTTACGTGCCCACCACGCGTACATTTGAGAATGGGCCACGAGTGGGGCGGCGGAGCTGCTTGTGGCGCTTGGGTGGTGCCCAGCAACAGGCACACGCCCCCTTCCCACGGGGCTTTTACCCCCCTTTGGTGCTCCCACTATATATAGGCCCCCGGTGCATCTTGCCGTAGGGGGGCGTTTTTATCAACCATAACTACTCTTCACACCCAACAACACTCGACCATTATTTTTTTTATATTTACTTGCTGGATAAGTCATCGACGACGCAGTCTAGCATAAGAAGAACAACCAAAAAAAAACAATCATGCGGGAATCAACCGAAGCTAGCAGCCATGGAACTGTGCCGACGACAGCCTCTATGGCTGCTTCTGGACCCCTGACTCCTCGGTCGGCAACGTCGAATGATAGTCCCGAGACTGACGTCAAGACTGACATTAAGGAAGAGCCGATGGACAACTGTGACGTCCGTGCTGGCTCGCCTGGATCCAGTGATGAAGGCACTCCTGGCCCCGAAGGTAGTCCCGGCTCGCCGGGCACGACCATCACCGCTACTATTGGCAAACGCAAGGAGGTCATGACGCTGCCACTTCCGCCCGGTGCCTTGCCTCCACGCAAGCGCGCAAAGACAAAGGATGAGAAGGAGCAGCGGCGGATTGAGCGCATTATGCGCAACCGCCAGGCCGCTCACGCGTCGCGCGAGAAGAAACGCAAGCACGTTGAGGAGCTCGAGAAGAAGTGTGTGTCGCTCGAGACTGAAAACGGCGACCTCAAGTCGGAACGCACTGAGCTCCAGCGCCAAATTAACGAGGCAAAGCGCAACCAGCTCCAGATGCTCGAGCAGCACTATGCGACAATGAACAAGCTGTCGCAGGTGCAGGCCGCCCTCAAGACGGCACGCGCCACCGGAGACGTGAGCGCGCTCGACGACCTGGTTGCGTCGCTCAATACGGCTGCAGAGGCCACGGTCTCGTTCATCGAGGGCGTGCCTTCGCCGGCGGCCTCGACCTCTGTGTGCGCCTCGCCAGACAGCCTCGTGCTGTCGACATTTACGGCGCCCTCTCTATCGTCGTCGGTTGCCAGCTCACCTGTCATTCCGGCGGTGGACGAGACCGTCGAGACGGACGAGTTCTATTCGTTGTTTGATAACAGTTCCGCCAACCGAGCGCATCACCCAGCAGCGGTGGTGCCTCCTTGTGGCCAGCAGCGCTGGTTGATGAGCTGTTTTTCAAAGACGTTCCTCACTCGTCTGTCTCTGGTGGCTCGCTTAGTGTGCTAGGCGACTTTGCAGACACTGTTGCTCCGGCTACGACCCAGGCGGCGGCGTTCAGCGCCGCTATCCCTGCCGGTAGCGAGTCTACCTCTTCGGCTGCTGCCACTGTAGCGTCCTCGACCAACAATGTTGGTGTCGGAGCTGCTTCGTCTGGCGCGGCCTCTACCGAATTCTCGACGCTCCTGGACGAGCCGTTGACGGGATTCGGTTACGAACTCAGCGCAACCATCTAAGCGCGCCCTCCTTTGTTGGTTTCTTTTTTTTCCTCTTTTATCTGTCTGACCGTTTAAGCTTTTTCTCTATGCAATCGGGCGCCGCGGGCCTGGTTACACGGGGATACAACAAGAAGCTGGGTCTTGATAACAGAATGCCAAACACAAACCATACGGGATGGGCGCCTTTCTCTGTTTACGATTCTAGTGCGCAAGCACCGCAGGACTACCACTTTAAAGTTTGAGCCATGGCAGGAAGAGCATTGGCGGGACGGCAGTTTGCAGCCCCCGTGTGTCTGGATAGGTCCCGCAACGGACCAAAGAGGGAGCAAATGGCGCGCTTCGGCAGCGACTGGCACCTCTTTAACCCCCAGACTCATGGTGACGCGCAACTCTGTTCCCAAATGCTCACCGGCAGTGGCTCACTGGACGTGTGTGACGGCGCGGAAAATTGCAGCATTGACTCGAGACTCCTGGTTGCGGTGGCTTATTTATTGTGTGACGAATCATGACATGCCGAAAAGTGGCGACCACTCGCGCCCTGTACATACCCATGATCATATATTTATGGATCGATGGGCTTTTTTGCCCCTAGGGATTTATCTAGTATTGTAGTTCGTGTTTTATTTTTCCTGGGGAGCGCTGCCCCCCCCCGTAGCAACTGCCTCGCAGTTGAAGCTGGGAGTCGTGCGATTTCTTTTGCGGGCGCAAGGTCACTCGGCCCCTCTCGTTCGATGATTTCAACTTGAAGCCGTTGGTACGCTGCTCTGGGAGGCAGCGCACCAGGTATAATATTGCCAGGAAGAGTTAATACGTTGGGCCGTGATTTCAACTGCAAAGCAGTTGCTACGGGGGTCTGGGGGCAGCGCCCCCAGGAAAGGAAAAAGCAAGAGAAAGAGTTGATACCTCATTAAAATACTAGATTCATTGCTACAGAAGATTTTTAGAGTGCCACTTGGGAGTCCTAACCAAAGTTACTCAGCGACAAAGCGGTTGAGAGCCGAAAAGACGGCAAGAAGAGACGCCTCGGAGGTATCCTCGTGGATGCCGACACCCCACTCGGTGGCCTTGCGGCCATCAGCATCCTGGATGTCGAGGTTCACGTAGGACGCCGCCTTGGTCTCCGAGCCCTTGCCAATGGCGTGCTCGGTGTAGGTCACGACGTTGGCCTTGAGGCCGAGGCCGCTCTCAATGGCGTTGAGGAACGAGGAAATCGGACCGTTGCCGGTGCCCTTGAGCTCCTTGCGGGTGCCCTTGTACACGACGCTGCCGGTGAAAATACGCTCCTGCTTGGTGGAACCGGGCGATGCGTGGAACTCCTCCAGAACAAAGTCCTGGCCAGCCGGCTTGTCGCCCAGGTAGTACTCCTTCTCAAACAGATCAACCAGCTCGGTTGTCTTGAGCTCGCGGCCCTTGAACTCCGCCTCGGTCTGGACGATGCGCGAAAATGCAACCTGCAGGCCACGCGGCAGGTCAAGCTCGAGGTTGCGCAGAATGACCCAGGCGGCACCGCCCTTGCCAGACTGCGAGTTGACGCGAATGACGGCCTCGTAGGTGCGGCCCACATCCTGCGGGTCGAGGGGCAGGTACGGGATCTGCCAGCACGAGTGCGGGGCCTTGGCCTCCTGGCGGGCAAAACCCTTCTTGATGGCGTCCTGGTGAGAGCCAGAGAAAGCACACACAACGAGGGAGCCGCCGTACGGTGCGCGCGCCGCCACGGGGATCTTGTTGCAGCGCTCCACCACGTCGACAATCGAGTTCATGTCCGAGAAGTCGATGTTCGGCGTCACGCCCTGCGTGTACAGGTTCATGCCGAGGGTGACAAGGTCGACGTTACCGGTGCGCTCACCGTTGCCAAACAGACAGCCCTCAACACGGTCGGCGCCGGCCATCTGGCCGAGCTCGGCGGCCGCAACGGCGCAGCCACGGTCATTGTGGGGATGCAGAGAGATGCACACCTTCTCGCGCTCCGAAATGTGCGTCGAGAAGTACTCAATCTGGTCGGCGTAGACATTGGGCGTCGACATCTCGACCGTCGCCGGCAGGTTGAAGATAATCGGGTTCTCCTCGGTGGGTCCCCACGCCTTCTTGACCGCCTCGCACACAGCCAGAGAAAAGTCAAGCGGCGTGTCCGAAAAGGTCTCGGGCGAGAACTCAAACGCCCACTCGGTCTCACGCATGTTGGGGTCGTCCTTTGTCAGCTCACGCACCAGCTTGGCCGACTTGACCGCCAGAGACTTTGCCTCCTCCTCGGTCATGTTGAAGACAACGTCGCGGAACAGAGGCGACGTCGCAAGGTAGATGTGAACAATAGCCTTCTTAGCGCCCTTGAGAGACTCGACGGTGCGGCGAATCAGCTCCTCGCGGCACGGCGACAGAACCTGGATCCACACATCGTCGGGGGCGGTCTCGACTGCGTAGCGGGTGAAGTCAAAGTCAATCTGAGACGCGCTCGGGAAAGCAACCTCAATCTCCTTGTAGCCCATGGCCACGAGCTTGCGGAAATACTCGGACTTCTCCTCAAAGTTCATGGGATCTGGCAGAGACTGGTTGCCATCTCTGAGATCGGTGCTGAGCCAGCGCGGAGCCTTTTTCAGGGTGCGGTTCGGCCACTGGCGATTCGGCAGATCGACGGGCGGAAAAGGCTTGTACTTGACTGAAGGATCTTTTAAAAATGACATGGTTTCGGCGTATGTGAGTTTTTTTTTTGCCAAATCACGTTGTCCCGATTTTTTTAAGGTCTACCCCGCTGAAATACCATGCGCTGTTGCCGAAACCGCCCTTGACGATGAGTCAAATGGGCCGGGTAACAGGGGCACCACAGTCCCGACACCGGTTAAACATGTCATCCACGGCCGGCTAACGGCGCAGCATATGCCGGCTATGAGCGGAAAAAATTGTGGAGAAGTACTGTCCCATGCACAAACGTGATCCGGATCGTGGTCCGAATGCCGTAATCGGCGTATTCGACTATGTGTGGGCTCTGTGACGCATTGTAGACGGTGGCTAATACGTTTTGCCACTTTGCCAGCCCACCGATGGCTCTATTCGATACATCATGTTTTATGCTTACTGATTTGAATACCATTCAGAATCGTTATACTCATCGAAACCGTCGTGATTTGCTGTGCAGTCATAGTCCTGTGGTCTGATGTTGGCCCAGTGTACCTTGATGGGATATGCGTCACGCTGCAGAGACCCGCAATAGCTTGTGTGACTGCTGCCACTATGGCCATGTGAAGGCAACGACTGTGAAGAGTAAGTCGTAGCGAAGACGCCCCGTAATAATGCTGCTTCTGGCCGGCATATGCGTCTAGAGCAGAACATCGGCAGAGAATCAGTATTAGACACGAGTAAACCTCCCAAGGCCTCGTTAGTAGGCAGGTGCGCATTATGAACTCGGCTTGATCTGAAGCTGCTCCTTCTCGCGCTCCAGCTGCTGGATGCGCTCCTTGACAAGCTGTACCTGTTGATAAACTGATTCAAGGCCAGACGACAGACGCTCGAGCTCCTCTGCTTCCGTCTGCAGAGTGTACTTGTTATCTTCAGATTTGTGTGCAGGCAATAGGGCACCCGGGCGCGAGGTCAGTGCCTCGAACATCGGCTCGGTCGGCTCGTTAAACACAAGCTCATCATAAACATAGCTCTCAACAGCCTGAGGGACCGGTTTGGGGATGCTGCCATCCGGGTTTGGTGGCGGAGGTGGGGGCGCGTTCGGACCATATGGATGGAGTTTGAGATGATGATACAATTGCACGTTCTTCTCACCCGCCGAAGTAAGGAAAAAGATTCGAATCGTGATCTCGAATTCACCCCAGCCCGTCTCGGTAACTTCAAATGGCGGCTTCTCTATTGATCGCGACGGCTGGGTGTAAGTGTCGTGCAGCTTGAAGATCACTTTTTTGATAAAATAAGACAGGTCCTCGTTCGGATTATTGGGGTCACGGACAAATACCGTCCATTTGTGCGTGTGATCCTCGGGCGTATCCTTCTTGCGGTCCTTAGCTTCCAGGGGTACGGCGACATTGCCATACACAATGGGCCGTGTGATGGCGATATTCTGACGTTAGTTCAAGTTGGCACAGCAGTCGCGGTGCAAACAAACAAACCAACAAAAATTTTCCGGACAACAATCCCATCACTATCGTAAAGTGTTTCTTACCTTGACGCGCTTTGCTGCTCCCATTTGTATCTGGGCCGTTGCTGTATCGCGTCGAGACTTACGGCACTTGGGCGCTGAATGAAATGGCCAGTCTAAAGTTTGTTGCCACGGCAATGTGCCAGTAATAATTATACATTGGTCATTATACTTAAGCGCGCACGTAAACGCGATCTTAGCCCGGCGGTTGGGAGGACACCCCCTGCTCTGTATTGCCATGGCAACAAGTGAAATTCTCAGCTTTCAGTGAACACGTAGTGACCACCGACAATTGCAGTCGCGAGGAACCTGCGGTCGTTGTGGATTACTACCACAGCAGAAACAAAAACAAAATGGACGCCGGCGCAGCCAATGAAGCAGCATCAAATGGCCCGCAGATACTCATGGATCGCGCGAGGCTCTATGGGCGCATCTACCAAACTTACGTCGACAAGACAGTGCCCCACGTCACGTACCGTTGGCTCGCGTTTCTCGGACTGCTGGTGCTATTTCTGATTCGCGTCGTGGTCGGCGAGGGATGGTACATTGTGTGCTACGCGCTTGGCATCTACCTCTTGAACCTGTTTTTGGCGTTTTTGACGCCCAAGTTTGACCCGTCGTTTGAGCAGGAGCAGCTCAACCAGGACGTCGAGGAGGGCGAGGCGCTGCCCATGTCGCGCCAGGACGAGTCCGAGTTCCGGCCGTTTATCCGCCGTCTGCCCGAGTTCAAGTTCTGGTACAATGCGACGCGCGCCACTGTCATTTCGATTTTCTGCAGCTTGTTCTCTGTTTTTGACATTCCCGTGTTCTGGCCCATTCTCCTGGTGTATTTTATCATTCTGTTTGCGCTGACGATGCGTCGCCAGATCCAGCACATGATCAAGTACCGTTATCTGCCGTTTGACATCGGCAAGGTCAAGTACTCTCAGCGATAAGCGACGCCATGGCGAACGACGTGAAGAACGGCGCTATCCTTCGTGCCAGTACAAGACGCCCGCGCACAGCGAGGCAAAAGTTGTGGCCGTGGCTGGCCAGCCTGTTGGCGACAGCCATGTGCCGCAAAAGCGTGACGAACTAGAGCATAAATAAAGCACTAATGTCATTGGCAGTGTGTCATGTCATGAGGGCGTTCGAGATCGCGCAGTTGATCTGTGGCTCGTCCTGAGACTTTGTTGTCGTATTCCTGGGGGCTCTGCCCCCAGACTCCCGTAGCAACTGCTTCGCAGTTGAGTTGTGGCTCATGAAAGACCAGCAGATCGTACATTGGCCTGCTGTATTCGGTCACAAACTCATAGTTGGTCCTGGAGACGTTTCCAACCGCCAAGCGGTTGCTACGGGGGTCTGGGGGCAGCGCCCCTAGGGAAAAAAAAGCGAAATGTACGGAGACTGTCTTTACCACGTCCCCCCCACTGGTAACTGCCATAGGATGGGAAAAACCTACTGCGGCGGAGCAAAATAACTCCGGCCACACCTTTGATGTGACGAAACAGGCTGAATTAGCGTTTTGGGGCGCACTGTCAGAACACAACAAGGCACGGCGCTGCCTGTCATCATTGACGGGGGATCGGCACATCGGATAGATTGTTGATGCACAACCGTATTGGGTTACGGTTACGGTTACGAGTTACGAGTTGAGTTCCCCCACATTGCATACCACGGAGGGAATTCGATCCGTCCCTCCGACACTCTGGGGAGCGCGAGCCGCACGGTGGCGGGCCATTAGAGTCTCCGGGGTCCCGGTACGGGTACGGTCGTTCCCGTGATGCTCCGGGGGGGTCCGGTCCCGACACGATCCTGGCGTACCCCCGGGTGGATAGTCAGCAGACAACCCCACAAATCCCAGACCCCTGTCGATGGACGTCGGCGTTGCCGCGCCGCGGCTCGCGCTACAAGCTCAATGGCTTGCTAATTGCTGGCGTGACGTGTTTCCAGCGTACAATTGCACCGCCCGACCTGGATTACGCGCTGACAGACGTACGAATGTTGCATATTCATCGAACGTTGGCTACGCACCAATTACGTCGAGAGATGGTCTGCGCCGGGGCGGGAAAAGATTGGCCCCGCTCTTGGTATTTTGGCGGTAGTCGTAAAGACCGGCAAAACACCAGAAAAGCCCGTATTCCAGCCGCCGCTCGTGATCATGTCGCCACGAGGTTTTCAGTGCCAACAAAATATGAATTCCGTTTTTTTTTTTTTTTTCCTCGGAGAATATTGTTTTGAGAAATGGCCGTCAAGTACGCAAGGCATCGGAAGCCGATGCGACTTGGGCTGCATTACCAAATACGGAAATACCCGGCCCTGCCGCATCCCTGACAGCAAAGCCGGTGCTGTCATGTACCCCAGGTCGGCACCAAGTAACGATCCCCCTGACTATCCTCAACACTCCGAATAGTTGTTCTCTGCTATCTAACGGCATTCGAGTTGCCACCGATATATCATTTGCACGGAGAACAATGCTGTAGCTATCCTAGCAGTCCTTTGACTTGTGTATCCGCCGATCGGCATATACCGTAGATCATGCGGCTACATCGGGTAGTGTTCACATCCGTGGCGCCGATAGTCCGGTTGCTTATTGCAGCAAGTATAAAAAAGAGGGGTCCAGGACATCGCATCTCCAAGATCGAACTATTTTCAAAGGATACATGGTACGTGTGACACTACGGAAGACACCGGCATCCCATGTGAGCACTTGGCATGCAATGACGTGAGCTCGTCCCTCGAGACGTGGCGTGACTCTTTGCAAAGTTTATAAGCAGACTTTTCTTGCCGGAAACGGTAGTTTTTCTTGTTTGTACAACAGATACCTATACCTTTAATCTGAGTTTTTCGGCTAAAAAAGGTCTCGTTTTGTTGGAGCATTCTTATTGCCGCAGATCCTACATCAGGGCTAACGATAGACAATGGCTCAGCCAGAAGACAGGGATATTGAGAAGCAGGAGGTCCCAGTTGGACCGGACGCTGGGAACCTCGACACTGACTCTGCAAGTGCCAGTGGTCCCAAGCCTCTGTACGAAGAGGGACATGGCAGTGCCCCGCTTGCGCGTACGGCCACTGGCCAGTCCGTTGCGTCGTCGAGCGAGTACCAAGTCACGCGCCTCATGTCTCGAACAAACAGGGTTGATACCACTCCTCTTCCAGCCATGGGCAACGGAAAGCCGTATCCACCAGAGCTTCCTTCGGATCGCGAGGCCTACCGCGTTGAATTTGACGGTCCCGATGATCCTATCAACCCGCAAAACTGGTCCATGAGGAAGAAGCTGATGAGTTGCATTTCGCTGGCTTTCAGTACACTAGCGGTTGCATGCGGTTCAGCCATGTTTGCGCCCGCCATTCCGTTTATTTGCGAGCAATACAGCGTGGGCACTGTGGTTGGTATTCTCGGCATCAGTCTTTACGTGCTTGGATTTGCGTCTGGTCCCATTCTGTGGGCGCCTATGTCTGAGCTCTATGGCCGAAAGATACCTATTATTTGCTCCGTCACGGTGTTCACTGTGTTTACATTTGCGTGTGGTGCTGCCAAGGACTTTGCCACTATCGCACTGTGTCGGTTCTTTGCTGGTTTCTTTGGCGCTGCTCCTCTCGTTGTTGTTGCTGCTGCCTTTGCGGATATGTTCAACAACGATCAACGAGGAACGGCCATTACCCTTTTCTCGCTCATGGTGTTTTCCGGTCCGCTTGTAGCTCCGATTATCGGTGGTTTCATTGCGAACTCGTACCTCGGCTGGCGCTGGATCCAGTACATTATCGGCATTATGGGCTCGCTCGGCCTCGTTCTGGATCTTTTTTTGTACCAGGAGTCGTACCACCCAATCATTCTTACCCGCAAAGCCCAAGAGCTTCGCCGCCGAACTGGAAACTGGGGAATTTACGCTCAGCACGAGACTGTCGAGCTCGATCTTCATGATATTATCACCAAGAACTTGCTCCGTCCGGTACACATGCTCGCTATTGAGCCGATTCTAATGTTGGTTACCATTTACACCGCTTTCATCTATGGTATTCTTTACCTCTGTTTGGAGGCTTACCCGCTTATCTTCTCTCGGTATGGCTTCAAAGGCGGCGTGGCTGAACTTCCCTACTTGTCCCTGCTCATTGGCCAGATGTCTGCTGCCATTATCTCCATCATCTACTTCGAGCCTCTTTATTCAAAGAAGATGAAGGCCTCTGCCGGCAAAATCATTCCGGAGAACCGCTTGCTACCTATGATGGTTGGCGGCATTTTCTTCCCGATTGGCATTTTCTGGCTCTGCTGGACTGGTGCATACAGCGAGCACGTCCATTGGATCGTCCCGACGATTGCCGGTGCCTTCATTGGCGCTTCGCTGCTTCTCATCTTCCTGCCGGCAATGAACTACATTATTGACAGCTATCTGCTGTTTGCGGCATCTGCCATAGCTGCCAATACCTTTCTCCGTTCTTCATTTGGTGCCGCGTTTCCGCTATTTGCCAACCAGATGTTCAACGGCATGGGCATCCAGTGGGCTGGTACACTGATCGGCTGTGTTGGCCTTCTCTTGGCTCCCGTTCCGTTCATGTTCTACAGGTACGGTAAGAAGCTGCGCCAAAAGTCCAAGTTCGCTTTTGATCTCTCCTAAGAGACTTTGAGAGAGCACACTATAAAAGACAAAAGGGCCGCTGGCCACCATTGCATCGTTTCAACTCTCTGGCATTTTAATATAGAAACAATACATGGCCATTTAATTTGTTGCAAAAGCCACTCGTATAGCCTCCCCGCGGTTGAGGTACGGTACAGGTGGTGTCGTTTGGTTCTGTATCCTGGTTACCATGGCAACATGTCCTGATTCGGTAATGGTACGCTTGTTTACACGAAATTGGGGCTAAATAGAACCGCGTTTCACAAGACTCGTCTATAACTTAACTCAATACCAGCTACAACTATGGCCGTAAGTGTAGTGTTTATTGTCATTTTCAGGATTTTTCTTGTAGATATTGGTTGGTTCGGGTGCATTCAACGCCCCTACATGCTGTATACGAAATGCACTATATCTAACATCAGGCTCAAAATAACAAGGCGTACAAGGACGCGTTTGCGCTCTTTGACAAGAAGGGCAACGGGCGCATCCCTGCCGAGGCTCTTGGAGACCTCCTGCGTGCTGTTGGCCAGAACCCGACGCTTGCGGAGATTGACGAGCTCGAGCGCACGATTTCTGGCGAGTGTATGTATCAATTAAAATCCGCGACTACCCCCGCTTGGACCACTGAATCTAACCGCAGTCGATTTTGATACCTTTGTCAAGATTGTCCATCGGCCAGATGGCTTCAAGTCGCTTGGTGAGCCCGAGGACTACATTCGTGGCTTCCAGGTCTTCGACAAGGACCACACTGGCTACATTGGCGTTGGCGAGCTTCGATACAGTATGTGATCTTTTCTTCCCTATCTAGCAAGGTTGTGTCAAGTCCTAACAACAGTCCTTACTTCGCTTGGCGAGAAGCTGAGTGACAGCGAGGTCGATGAGCTCCTCAAGGGAGTCTCTGTCTCGCGAGATGGCAATGTTAACTACACCGGTGAGTTTTACGCTCTGTTTTTGTTGTATTCTATTCGTTCTCCTACTAACGCTGCAGAGTTCGTCAAGACTATCCTTGCGCAATAAGCGTTTGGACCGTCATTGTAATGAAGGGAATATATAGTACAATGGGATGATCGTGAAGACAGTTATTTTGACGCCTACGTGGGCAGAATAGGCAGGAAATTTCCAATGATCATCATTGGGATGCCAAAAACGTCGCGCTTGACCGTGAGAATGGATGACGTCTTGAGCGTCCTACCCGACGGGGTGCGCAGCGTGCACTCAGACATGGTAGCGCCTGTCGAGTCGCCAAACGCCATGTCCGAAAAGGTCTCAAAGTACTCGACGACCGATTCGTCGTCCATGAGCTCTACAATAAACATACCGGCACCAGTGCCGTGTGTATCTGCGAGCAATTGATCGCGGGACCAGCCCGTAAGCACCGTAAATTCCTTTCCGACGGCGGCAATCTGACCCGTGCGTCGCCACACGACGGTTGGCGTTCCCGAGTATGAAATGTACTTTTCGTACTCGAGTAGTGTGCGCTGGAAGCACTGCTCCATGAAAATGAGGTCGTCTTCGTCAAGCGAATTAGTACATGCAATGTACGAAGGGCGATACCGCGCCATAGATCGGACGATTTTCATGAGCTGCTGCCGGTTGAAGCGCGACCGGAGGTATCGGATAAGCGCATGAAAGCCCGGTGTATATGGAAACGGCGTACGCACGTTGATATAGATCTCCCGAGGCTTTGTAGGTCTGAAGTTTGTCTGTGTGTAGGCGGCAATCGGCTCTGGCACGTGGATGTCCTGTGACAGAGGTGCGACTGGCTGCTGAGCGAGATCGGTAATCGCGAACGATATTGGGCGGGGCTTCTGGGACTCATAGTCGCCCGTCGGGTTGGCGTGCACGTCGACCGTCGACAAAAAGTCAATGAGGTTTGTACTTGGCGATCCTAGGACGTACTGGTTGAGGAATTCGTTACCGCTACCAGATCCTGTCCCTGTGCCGGCAGATGGCGGATACATCGACTCGGTGCGAGAGGAGTCGTCACTGAAGGTTGGCGATGTGGCCGACGTGAGATCGGGCACAGAGTTACCGCGAAGAATGGACGACAGCGTCGAGTACTCCATATTCACGGCAGAAGACTCGAACCGGCGCTGTGCTCCATGATTTAGCTGAGAGTGATTGGACAGGACCGAGTCGTCGTGGTCCGCAACTGCTTCGCCTGGGTGGCCCGCAAACGAGTCTGACGCTGCCCGGGCGCGCTGGTGCGTATCGCCTAGCGTCGAGCCCGCGCGTGGTCTGCTAAGGGACGATTCGGAAAATGAGCCCACCCGCGCCGCCGCCCCAGATCCATGTATAGGACCTCTTTCATTAGACAGGGTATGGACAAAGGCAGGGGCAGGACCCCGACCATCGTCCATAGAACTATCCCTACCATCAGGCGGCGACACAGATTGTGCTAGCGGGGACGGCCGGTGTGTCGAGGTCGAGCTGAGCCGGTGCGTGCGAGCCCGTGAGTACCGGGGATCGTACTTTTCCGCCTCGCGTGACTGTGCAATCGCGTCCGGTACGTCCTGTAGATATTTTGCTTTCTTGCGAGTGCCATCCCGGCAAGTATCTGCTAGGCCTCGTTGTATGCATCGCTCGCAAGGCCGATCTGTTGTTAGTTTTGGTCCGATAGATAAGTTCATGGGGCCGTTTTGTCGAGATGCATTTGACTGGTCATATACAGTTTGTCCTGGTCCTGATGATGGCTCGTAGTTGTAATTAAAAAGGATGGATAAAGCAGCCCTTTCTCTTGTCAATACTACGCGCAACAAAACGAACAAAGCAAAACAATCTAGGCCTAGACAACATTATCAAGCCGCAAGTTACGCCGTAAACTTACTATCGTCACATGTTAAGTGCGTCCGTTGGCAGTGTACACAAGCTCTGCTGGCCTTTCTGCGCTTTGGTTGGCCAGTACGAGGCTGTTGTTAGCTTAGGTGGTTCTAATGCACCGAGAATAGCGGGTTGTTATTGCCGGTGGTCCGGCGAGTCCGTATACCCGAAGTCAACGGGGAGAGCCGGCCCACAAAGAACAATTGAGCTATTTGGCGGACTTTTCGTTCGGTTATCTTTTGTACCCACGGTAAGCATCTGTAGGAACAACGTAAGAGGTCCAGGAGTTCACGTCGGCGTAAAAATGCTCCCCGGCGTATACGGGCTGTGGGCACTGGAAAACAGGCCTACGGGGACGAACACACGCGCCTTTCCCGAGCATTTGTTTCATCAAGCACTTACACTAATCTCCACAGGCTTTGTGTCCTCCTGGGCTTTGATATCGCCAAACAGCGGAACCGGCGGCCGCGTGTCGGTCATGGTGATGAATCTGGGGTAGAGCGGGGAACTCGCCTATATTGTTCGTAGAGCACGTTTACGCGGACTGATATTGTTTGCAGCCATGCGTGTTGTGCGCGACAGAGGCCCTTTTTCTCAGTACTGTGCGCAGAATCGGACGAGATTCGAGTCTGTAAAAGTAAAGCCTGGTCGCGGTAAATGAGAACTCCGGACTGCGCATAACTCCCGGGAAAACTCGGGCCCACCTCGGCAATGTCCCGGAAGGCTTGCCCCGCGAAATGCTGTCCCAACGCCGCACTCCACGACGGCATTCGACAAAAACGGCAATGCGCATAAAATGGCACTCGTTGACTGGCTGAGAAGCGGCCGAGAACGTGGGGGTCGGTGTCGTGGGCTTTGGTTTATTCTGGCAGCTGTATTTACTGTCAAAGCACCGCAAATGTGATCATTAAAATAGTGCTATGATTGGTGATGTGACTTGGTTCTGCCTGAATTTTCTGGCGTGCATGTCGTATGCTTGACAGCATTTTCTGAGAATTCAGGCTGTGGAGAGCACTAGTTACTTCCTGTCAAGCGTCTCGTTACTGCTTTTGTACAAAATACTTTCGACTCTATGTAGTTTCTCGATATATTTGCTGTCAATTTCTGTCTGGGACGGCCTCGCTTGCCCACGGCGCGCGCACAGGCCCCCAACATGACGGCAGTGACAGTCATGGCGGGGTGGTCAGCGCTTAAGCGCCGGCATGGGACCGTGGACGACTTAGAACCTCCCAGAGCTTCTCCCACCTCAGGTTTTCCACCAAGACAATGGCCTACAACTCTGATTCCGGAGACGAACAGTTCGGCGACGCCCGTGGGTCCACCATTGGCTCCGCTGGAACATGTCTATGCCGCGGGTCGATTCAAGAGTGCATTGGAGCGGTACTTGCCACCGCTGCTGAGGTTGGTGACAGAGATGACGAGTCACAACTGCAGAGCATGCCTGGCTACACGTATGAGCCACCTGGTTCTCCTCCTGCCGCGGACCCTATTCAGGTCAGCACTGCTCCCTTTGTGTCGACAGACGGTAATCTCGCCAACCTTCCTACTCAGCGGTATGTTGTAGGATGCATCCAGCTGCCAGGATTTTCATAGTACCTGGTTGGCAGCAGTCAGTTGACTGTCTATGTTGCAGAGACTAACACTAGTGTTCAAGCGTCTCGTGTTAAGGAAACGCCTTTTACGATCATGACATTGGGCGACTGCGGACTTGGCAAGACGTCGTTTGTCAAGACGATGTTCCACCTGGATCCCAGAACCGAGCATCTTGTTGCGACAACGACCCCCGTACCGTCTTGCTGCCGGAGCCGCCCGACGTCGCCTGCAAGCGCCCCCGAGGCATCTGCTTCTCGGGGTGTCGGCTCGTCCCCGCCAGTGGACGAAGACCAGACCAGCCAGGACGCCACACTCATTGGCAACGACTGTGAACACAGCTCTCCTGCCAGCGACAGTCTGGAACACGAGGACGACGTGCAAGGCGAGTCGCTCGATGAGCTCGAGTCTAAGCAAGATGCGTGGCCCCACATCAGTGGTCGCGAACTCAAGGGCATGTTTAGTGCGCATTTCGCTGGGCGCGCTTATGTCCAGGGCCCCGGTATTGTCATCTCGCAGAAGCACCTTGAAGAGCCTGTCGACAGCCAGGTGCCCACTAGCGCCAAGGTTCGCGTCAACCTTCAGATCATTACGTGCCCGGACTTTGCTAGCTACCCCGATAACACCAACTCGTGGGCGCCCATTGTCAAGTACATTGAGGACCAGCATCTGTTGTACATGCTGCAGGAAGAGCAGCCGGACCGCAAGAAGCTCGTGGACAACCGTGTTCACGCGTGCGTCTACTTTATTCGGCCCAATGCGCGTGGACTCAAGCCGCTGGACGCGCTCGTCATGAAGCTGCTGCACCGCAAGGTGAACCTGATTCCTGTCATTGCCAAGGCTGACTCGTACACAAGCGACGAGCTCGAAAACGTCAAGAAGCGCGTTAACGCGGCTCTCGAGCGCGAAAAGATCCAGGTGTTTCGCCCACCCGTGACCCCTAACTGCCCTCACAATGACCACGAGCACTACCCGTTTGCCATTATTAGCGACAAGGGAGAGGAACCGGATCGGCTGGGTCGTCGGTACCCGTCTGACTTTGCGTCTGTGACGGTGCCGAGCCACTGCGACTTTATGAGGCTCAAGCGCCTGCTTATCGAGGAGCACATGCTGGATCTGATTGATGAGACCGAGGGTCGCTATCTGCAGTACCGCAAGGAGCTCATGAAGCAGCGGATTGCTGCCATCAACAAAAAGAAGCAGGATGCTGGCGAGCCCGAAGTCAGTGCTGACGGGGGCATTGCAACTTTTCTGCATGTTTCGGGGCCCAAGTATGGCCAAAAGTTCCTTAGCGCCCTCCGCATCGACAACGACCCCATTATCAAAAAGCAGAAGGCGGAGCTAGAGCTTGCCTTTAAAAAGGCCATGCGTTATTTCAACGCCCGCTTCGTTGACTGGGACGAAGAGCTTCGTCAGCAAAGCGCCGAGTGGTACGAAGCTGAACAGCTTCTTCGCAAGGGGTAGGTTGATTTTGTTTTGTTTTCCTGGGGGCGCTGCCCCCAGCCCCCCATAGCAACTGCTTCGCAGTTGGGGGAATGGCTGATGTTGGTGTTCCGGGACGCAGTTGGTTTTGGATTTTATCTGATCGTACACTAACAACAGCAACGAGGCCCTTGAGCATGAGTTGAAGCTACAGGAACACATTCAGCTTCAGTCGCCTCGCATTGGTCGTCGTGCGAGGGCCTAACCCCATTGCCGTTGCTAGCTTTAATTAGAGGGTCCTTTTCATTTCTAGTATGGGCACTATTGATTGTTGCAGTTAATAGAAAGCGTGGTGTGTGTCTTCGGTATGTCCTGTGTTTCTGAAAGTGGTTTCCCAGTCCCTAGCAACCGCTTCGCGACTATACTCCACCGAACCACTTTCAACTGCGAAGCAGTTGCTACGGGGGTCTGGGGGCAGCGCCCCCAGGAAAGAGAAAAGTGATCCACCTCTTGAATCACCCGTAACTTGGACAGGTGCGATGTCCACAGACTATACAGATATGTGAGTATGCGTCACGTGACCCACGGGGCGTGACGGAGCATCAGTTTGAGTGAAAAATCATCAAAGCTTTTGGTTTGTGTATACCATTGCACAAAACACACACTTTGACGAACCATGGCGTCTGTTCAGGAGCTTTCCAAGCTGTTTGCGAGCACGCTGAAGCTCGGCGCGACCGCAGAGGTAAGTCTCGTGCAAAGTAGCTGCGCAAGGCGATTCGCAGGCACCGCGGCGGCCAGGTCACGGTCACGGACAGCCCTAGGGTGTCGCCGTAATTACACGTTGTTGGCAGCACGCCCCAGGCTACCAGCACTGCTGCTGCCGCGCTGGCACTGGCCTATTACTGCCGGTAGATGGATTTCGTCATACTTACAACAGTCCAATGACCAGCTGGCCAAGGAGCTCGGCGTTCCTGAGGACCCGGTGCAGGCCGCCCTCTTCCACCAGTACCTGACGCTGTCGTCGCGGTTCCCTGCCGAGGCCGAGCAGCTCAACGAGGCGCTCAAGCCCCGTACGTATCTGCTTGACACCGAGGAGCCCAGCAAGCTCGATGCTGTTGTGCTGTCGCGCGTGATCGAGGAGCTCAAGAAGTGGGACGCTGACAAGGTTGTCTCGTTGCGTCACATTGTCCGTTGGGCCGACGCTGTGCAGAACAAGCTCGAGCTGAGCGAGGATGAGAAGCTCAAGGTCAATGTGGATCTCGATGCTCCGCGTGAGATCAAGGCCAAGCCCAAGAAGGGCGGTGACAAGGCTGCTGACAAGGCTGCTGACAAGGCAGAGGCCAAGACCGACAAGAAGGAGGCTGCTGCTGCTGCTCCTGCTGCCGGCGAGGCTGCTGAGGCCGCCGATAAGAAGAAGGAGAAGAAGGAGAAGAAGAAGAAGGAAAAGAAGCCGCAGCCCGTCAAGGAGGAGGTGCCCATCACCCCTGGCATGATTGACCTGCGTGTCGGCTTTATTGAAAAGGCCATCAAGCATCCCGACGCCGACTCGCTGTACGTTTCGACTATCCACATGGGCGACGAGGAGGGACCCCGCACTGTGTGCAGCGGTCTTGTCAACTACTTCCCGCTCGAGGCGATGCAGAAGCGCAAGGTCGTTGTTGTTGCTAACCTCAAGCCTGTGTCGATGCGCGGCATCAAGTCGTCGGCCATGGTTCTGTGTGCCAGCAATGACAACACCGTTGAGTTTGTGAACCCGCCCGAGGGCGCCGAGGCCGGCGACAAGGTGTACTTTGAGGGCTACGATCTTGTTCCTGAGAAGCAGCTCAACCCCAAGAAGAAGATCTGGGAGACTGTGCAGCCTCACTTTACCACGACCGAGTCGCTCGAGGTTGTGTACCGCAAGGAGGGCGAGGAGGACCGCAAGCTCGTCACCAAGGGCACTCCGTGCAAGGTTCTGTCGCTTGTCAATGCCCAGGTCCGTTGATATCATGTGCAACGTAATGTATATTCATTGTTGGCCCTTCTACTTCCTGGGGGCGCTGCCCCCAGACCCCCGTAGCAACCGCTTCGCGGTTGGGATTGTGGTGTCGACTGTGGTGTCTGGCGCTAGTCCTGTCTTCAACTGCGAAGCAGTTGCTAAGGGGGTCTGGGTGCAACGTAACGTATATTCAATGTTGGCCCTTTTATTTCCTGGGGGCGCTGCCCCCAGACCCCCGTAGCAACCGCTTCGCGGTTGGGATTGTTCTGTGTCTGGCGCTAGCCCTGTCTTCAACTGCGAAGCAGTTGCTACGGGGGTCTGGGGGCAGCGCCCCCAGGAAAATAATAACGTCTTCGACACGCTACAGCGGATACTGAGTGCCTGTCGGTAAAATCACGGAATGGCCAAATAGGACCATGATAATTGGCTATGCAGTCTGTGCATACAATGCAGGAACTGTGCATGAGTTGTGTTTAAGACTTGACGACCAAAATTACAAAGTAGACCGGTGGTCATCGTGGCAAGCTCCGCAAAGCACAATGAAATTAATAAGAAAAAGTCTGGAAAAAGACCAATCGGGAGACATTACGCTGTCGCCAGAGGACGCCGAGGACCTGTGGGCGTGTTACAACCTGATTCAGATAGGCGATGAGATTGAGGCAAAGAGCATGCGCAAGGTGCAGAAGGTATCAAAGGACGGTGTCGCCAAGGGACAGAGCCAGCGCAAACTGCTTAAGATGAAACTGAGAATAGACAAGGTCGACTTTGACCCTGTCGGGGAATCGCTGCGCATCAAGGGCCAGGTTGTTGAGGATGTCGAGGATGTGTCGGCCGGGACGTATCACACGTTTGATCTGGAGCTGAATCGCAGCTTCCGGCTGTTCAAGGACGAGTGGGACGCAATTGCTCTCGAGATCGTGGACAAGGCGACGGACCCGCACAGCAAGGCCGAAGTTGGCGCCGTGATCATGCAGGAGGGCCTTGCGCAGATCTGCCTGCTAACCGAGAACATGACGGTTGTGCGGCAGCGCATCGAGACGACAGTGCCTCGCAAGAAGCGCGGCGATAACTCGGGTTACGACAAGGCAATTCGGCGCTTTTACGATCTTGTGTACACGACCATGCTGCGGAATCTCGAGATCGAGCGCCTGCGGGCGGTGCTGCTGGCGTCGCCAGGGTTCCTGGCCCGCGGCTTCTACGACTACATTTTTGAGCAGGCGGCGGCAAATGCAAACAAAATGGTGCTGCGATCCAAGGACAAGTTCATGGTGACGCACTCGTCGTCGGGCCACGTCCACTCGCTCGAGGAGGTGCTCAAGAACCAGGACGTCCAGAAGCAGCTCGCCGACACCAAGTATGGCCGCGAAAGTGTCGTGCTGGACCAATTCTTCAAGATGCTCAATGACGACGACAGCCGGGCGTGGTACGGCCCCAAACAGGTCGCGGCTGCCGTCGAGCGGGGTGCTGTGTCGACGCTGCTCATCACCGATACTCTGTTTCGCGCTCACGACATCCAAATGCGCCGGCACTACATCCAGCTCGTCGAGACGGTGCGGGCTGGCGGCGGACAGGTGTACCAGTTCAGCTCGCTGCATAGCTCCGGCGAGCAGCTCGACCAGATCACTGGTATCGCCTGCATTCTCACATTTCCTCTGCCAGAGCTCGAGGACATAGAAGACGAAGACGATGATTAGTCTTTTTTTGTTTTTTCCCGGGAGCGCTGCCCCCAGACCCCCGTAGCAGCTGCTTCGCAGCTGGGGGAAGGGCATGACACAGGATCGTCGTTAATTCAAGTATGTACAAATGCATGGCGTCTCTTTTTAACTGCCGTAGTGAGCGTCGTGGTGATGATGGGCTTGTCGAGATTGGGGTCACGCTTCTTGCTTGCGCAATGGCCGTAGGTACCAGACATCGTTTCCACGAGCAAACCTCATGGCGTCCTGCAAAAGACCCGTCACAAGACCAAACGTGGCAAACGTGCGGGTCCCACGGAATGCAGACTGCCACGATAGCCGGTTCGACAGACCATAGCCCAGACCCACTATGCTGCCCGAGACCACGGTGTTGATAAAGTCGATCTTGCCACGAACGTCATCGAGATACCCCTCGATTCCAAAGTAAAACAGGCCGATGCTGCCGAATTTAATACTGCGCTTGGTGGCGTCCCCCATGGCCTGCTTGAGAACGACATAGTTTTTGCGCTTATGGTAGAAGTACCAGGCGCCTTTTGTTCGGGGCAGCCGGTGGGCGTTCTCGGCAAGGTACTGCAAGGAGGCCAACTTATAGCTCGCTCGGAACCCGCTTAGCATTCCGTAGCCTCCTCCTATGGCTGTGGCCAAAAACACGCGAGCCGGCGGTGGCAGACCCAGCCGCGATATTCTGTGCAGTTCTTCGAGTCTCTTTAGTTCTTCTGCATTGGCCTTTTCTTGAAGCGCTTTTTTCTCCGCTTCGGCGTCTGGTGGCGATTGAGGTGCCCCACTCACCGCCTGTTCCTGTACCGTCCCCGTGCTCGCAGACATGGGCAACAAGGCTCCTCGTCTAGTCCAGTTGGGCCTTTTCCGCAGATCCGCTGACGATTGTATGCATCCGGAACTTTGGCCGGTCGCATACATGTCGTGCATATGCATCACTGCCATGTCGGCGTGCGCCTGTCAGATGGAACTTGCGAGTTTTGTTTCTTTTTTTCCTGGGGGCGCTGCCCCCAGACCCCCGTAGCAACTGCTTCGCAGTTGAAAAAGCGAAATTCGAAGTGCAAACCAGCGGTCGAGTCCCACCCGCGAAGCGGGTGCTACGGGGGTCTGGGGGCAGCGCCCCCAGGGTAAAAAAAGGGCCAGTCCAGTAGCGTCTAAGTTAACAAGTCATCAAGTGCGTAATCCCCCGGTTTTCCGCCCGTTTGGCCGCTGCGACGTCTCGGGCCGCAAATGCATGCAAGCCGCACGGCTGCCTGCATGGTATAAAGTGGGGCTCAGTCTGTCTCCCTTGTAGTTGAGGGCCAAACCATTGCTTTGGTTCATTGTACTGGCAGCGTTTGCAGGCTGAGTACCTGTACAATTGTGGGAAAATGGGTGAGATCAATAGCCGGTTGTGGCTAGTGGCCGCTGTGGCGACGCTGGGCGTACTTCAGTTTGGATACCATATGGTAAGTTGCTGCTTGGATCGAAACCGTGAAAACACAAAGTGACTGACTACAAGGCCGAGCTGAATGCTCCTCTATCGGTTTTGGTGTGCGTTGCAGACAAGCCGAAAAATGGCGCAGACTGCATTCCGTTGACGATTCCCGAAGTCGGCTTTGTCAATGGCATCTTTGCCGTCGGCGGCTGCATCGCGTCCGCGGTGGCCGGGTCGATTGCTGACAAGTTTGGCCGCCGCCGAACAGCACTTGTGGCGGCAATTGCATTCATCCTGGGGTCGTACGTAGCTGCCAGCGCCACTACCGCCCACCGCCTCGCCGCTGGTCGGTTTTTGTCCGGACTTGGCGCCGGCACGAGTCTGGTCATTACGCCCATCTACCTCAGCGAAATCAGCCCTGACAAGCTGCGGGGCCAGTTTGGCTCGCTGTCGCAGATCGCCGTCAACTGCGGTATCCTTTTGACACAGACTCTGGGCCTGTTTTGGTCGACAGACACCGCCTGGCGGAACATTCTCTATACGGGTGCCGTTTTGGGCCTCGCCAACGCACTGCTTCTGCCGTTCTGTATCGAGTCCCCGAAATGGCTGCTGCTCAATGGTATGGCAGAGGAGGCTGCCGCGGCGCTCAAGACAATCCGCACTCCCAAGGATGACGTACAGGACGAACTCGCGCAGTGGCGACTCGCTCGTCCGGGTGTCACCGACGAGGACCGCGGCCTGCTCAGCGAGACACCTGGTAACACAACTGGCGACGACGCGTCCTCCAAGCCTGTTGGCGTTGTCGCGTACCTTACGCAGAAAGAGTTCCGCTTTTCGATGCTTGCATCGGCTGGCGTCATGATCATCCAGCAGACGAGCGGGATCAATGCCATTATCTTCTACGGCGTCTCAATCCTCGCGTCCACGCTACCAGAGTACTCTCGCCTCGTCAATGTTGTTATTAGTCTTATCAATCTTGGTGTGACCCTAGCGGTGGCACCGCTCGTTGACCGAAAGGGCCGCAAGCCGCTGCTGCTGACTTCTATCTCTGGCATGACGATCTTCTCGGCTGCACTCGCACTTGCCACGCTGGGCGATTACGCGGTGCTGTCGTCACTATCGGCGGTGCTGTTTGTCGTGTCTTTTGCTATTGGCCTCGGTGCCATTCCGTTTTTACTTGTCAGCGAGCTGACTCCCGCGCCAGCCGTTGGCATTGCCCAGAGCTTTGCCACGACTTTCAACTGGCTCACCACGTTCCTTGTCGGCTACCTGTTCCCGATCTTGCGTGTTGAACTCGGCTCAAAAGTCTTTTTTATCTTTACCGTAACCGGAGCGCTGGCGTTTTGGTTTGTCAAGAGCGTGATTCCCGAGACAAAACGTTAGAGCTTGTTCTTTTTTCTGGAAACTGCTACTCCAGACTGCGAGCAACAGTTTTGCAGTCGGACACATGCAGGCGGCAGTCTAACAAACCAAGGAGCGGTTACTGCAGGTCTTCGAGCTCACCTGCAAAACAAAACAAAGCCATAAGGACCCAAACAGTAGAAATATGTTATAGAAGAAAGAACCTAGACCCTATTTCATGAAATGATAAACGAGCTGTGGAGCTCGAGGTTACGGCTGCTCGAGCCGACGTAGACGTCGTACTGGCCCCGAGGAACGACCCACGTCTGTGTATCCACGTCCCAGATCGACAAATCGCGGCGAAGCAGATCAAAGTTTATCGTGGCGCTCTGGCCGACGTCAAGGGCCACCTTGTTAAAACCCCGCAGCTGGCGAAGCGGCGTTGTATTGCTGGCGGTTTGCGGAATGCCAAGATAGAGCTGAACAACGTATGCACCATTCAGGGGACCATGGTTGGTGACGTCGGCCTTGACATGGTACGCAACGTCCCACAGAGCAGGATTGCCACCAACGCCGCCTCCAGCCTGCGGGATCGTAGTAGGCTGCTCCGTCTTATAGCCCTCGGGGTACGAAAACGGCTCGCCTGGCTGGGCCTCATCGGCGCTGTCGAGCCACGGATACACAAACGCGTCGACACGTGTAAAGCCCTCTGGGTACACAAGATCGGCGGCAGTCTCATTGGTAGAGGGAATACCCACAACCGGTCCAAGGGCCGGCGGGGCCGGCAGCTGCTCAGATAAATCAAGAACCTTGTCAATAGCCAAGTTGCTAAGTTCAAACTTGGAGTACGACAGGCCGGCGCCAAACTCAAACCGGGGCTCAACGCCCTTCTGGTCAAACAATCGGTAGTCGTAGTACAGACCCCAGTCAAAATTGTCCTGTGGACTACCGCCCATAGTGTCAGTGACAATGGGAACGTAGTCTTTGACATCCTTGGCAACAGTGAAGGGGAGACGGCCAGACGGGTTGTACTCGCCAAACAGAATGCGGGCAATCGCCTCGCCACCGTAGGCGCCCTGGGGCACATTGTACAACACCGCAGTAATGTTGGGATGGTCAATCCAACGCTCAACGTCTACCTGTCCCGTGGCTGTAATCACCACTACGTTATTGCTATTGAGCTCAGCCGCCTGTGCAATTTGCTCATCGACATTGTGGGCCATCTGGAAACCGGTGCGGTCGAAGCCTTCTGCAGACCAGTCAATGCCAAAGATAAAGTTGACGTCAGAGTTCTTGACAACGCGCTCAAACGCATCCTCTGTGTCCTCACCAACATAATAGTCGAGCGCGACAATCTTTTGAGCGGCCCGGCTGTTGATAGCCTCGAGTGGTGAGATAAAGTTAGACGGGTTGACAACGCCAGAACCGCCGCCAAATGGAAACGCACCGCTGATGGTGTCACTCGACGACAAATCTAGCAGGGCAGGGCCGTCGTTCGGCGGACGAGCACCGACACCAATGACGCCAATCTTGGTGATATTGGAAAGGCTAACAGGAAGACCTCCCGTGTTCTTAACCAGAGCCGACGACTCAATGGCAACGTCGAGTGCAACACGCTCAGTATAGGCATTGCGAGTGTTGACGTGCTTGTTAACAAGCTCAAACTGCTGCTGGGCATTGGGGTACGCGTAACCATAGGTGTCCACAGTAAACGAGTTGAAGTTGGGGCCGCCCGTCTCCTTGCGCGCCTCATCGCGGCCAACAAAGTAGTAGCCAGCCATGATACGGATCGCCATATCGTCGAGACGTTCCTCAGGAACAGTGCCATTGAGCACAGACGCAGTGAGGTTGGGGCCAAAAAACGACATGCCGTTGAACTCCTGAGCAATCATGTTGGTGCCAGGCATGTTCATGTCGAGGCCAGCAATCACAGAGTCGACGCCAGACTTGGTGGCACCCCAATCAGACATGACAAATCCAGGAAAGCCGTACTCGGTCTTGAGTACGTTGTTGAGCAGGTACGAGTTCTGGCAGCCAGCCGTGTTGTTGATCTCGTTGTAGGAGCACATGAACGAAACGACGCCTTCATGGATCAGATCCATGAACGGCCAGCCGTAGACCTCGTGGAGCGCGCGGTCGTCGATGTTGGACGACACTGCCTTGGAAATTCCACCGCCAGGAGGCATGCGGAAAGTTTCCTGCTCGTTGCCAATAAAGTGCTTGGCGTTAGCCATAACACCCATTTCCTGGATACCGCGAACAGTGAGACCACCAGCAGTGCCCTGGAGATACGCATCGGCGCCAAAGCCCTCCCAGTTGCGGCCTGCAAGGGCCTTGACGCCCATAGGACCCACAACAGGACCGAGCATCACGTCAATACCTTTGTCGCGGAACTGCTTGGCCATAGCCCTTCCACGCTCGTGGATCAGGCCCTTGTTGAACGTGGCTCCAGCGGCAATGCCTGGCGGAAAGGCTGTAACTAGATCAGTCATACGGGGACCCAGTGGCGAGTCCTGCAAACAGAATCCCCAGAATCCGAGGCGCGGCACAGAGCCGGTATTTCCGACACAGTTCTCCGACTCGAAGCCGGTACCGGACGTCAGGTTGACCTTTTCAGCGAGCGTCAACTGGCTCACAAAGGTGCGCGCCTTTTGAAACGCCTCAGTCCACCTGTCATTTGAAATACGGCCAGCAAATGCTGCAGTTAGTTTTCTTCCTTAGGCTGGTGGGTGTCACAAATTGCAAACTTACGAGCAGGAAAGTATCCGGGGCTCTCGGCATTGTTGAGAGGAGATGCAGGGGCGAATTCTGGGACTCCCGTCGATTCTGGCGTAGGATTTTCACTTGCAGGAGTGCCTTCTGTTTCGGTAGGTGGTGCGCTAGTCACAACTGGTCCACCAGGTGATGTTTCAACGGTGCCAGTCTCCACTGCCGTCGCGTCGACGGTAACAGTGACGACAGAAACCTGCACCGATCCAGCCGGTCCTGAAGCTGTCGGTTCGCTGGATGGCTCTGTCGCCGCCGGCTCGCTGGCCGGCTCAGTGCCGATTGGCTCGCTTGCAGTTGCGGCACCGACTGACAAAGTACCAAGTGACGAGTTTACTTCAGGTACAGAGGTAACAATACCTGGTACTGAAGCAGACACCGCCAGGGTAGTACTCACCGGCGCACTGGCGATAGGTGTGCTCGCTGCTGGTTCAGAAGCTGGGGCACTAGGTGCTGGTACACTAGAAATCGGTCCCGCTGGCGCAGTACCTGCAGGTGCTGAAGCTGCAGGCACACTGGTAACGGGCTCGGCTGGGGCACTTGCTGCTGGTGCTGACGCCGCGGGTGCGCTAGGAATTGGCACGCTTGCAGCAGGCTCAGAAGCTGCGGGCCCAGTGGGAGCAGGCTCAGAAGCTGCAGGTTCACTGGGAGCAGGTTCAGAAGCTGCAGGTTCACTGGGAGCAGGCTCAGAAGCTGCAGGTCCACTGGGAGCACCCTCGGCCGGCTCAGAGGCTGCTCCGCTAGAAACCGGCTCAGAAGCTTGCGTGCCAGCTGCCACAGAACCAGCACCGCCACCAGCTGGAATAATACTCGCAGGGGCACCCGGGGCTGATTGAGCGATAGTAATAGTGGCAGTGACCAAGACGGGTCCACCTTGACCCTGCTGAACTAGCGTTCCGGGTTTAGGCGGTCCGGCAGTAGAGCCCCCTGCCACGACTGGAGCTGCTCCTGTCTCAATGCTGGTTGTAGCTGCTGTATCCACGTCTGAGACATCATCGGAGGCAGCGACTGAAATATCAGACACTGCGGCGGTACCAAGTGCAGAGCCGGTGGGTGCCACTGTAGCAGAAATAACGGCGCTTAAAGCGCTTGCAAGCGAACTGACCGGAGCAGACTCGCTTGGTACCGGCCCCGTCGTCTGGGCCAGTGACAGCTCCGGCAGAATAGCTGCCAGTGCGAGAACAAAGTGGTAGGATTTCATCCTCGCAGCGCAATTGGCCTTGGTTCAAGCCACTGCGTCACCGAGTGGGCCTGGATATGTATGTGTGCCCGATGACCGGAAGCAGTGTCTTTATGTAGCAGATCGACGTGGGCTTTGTTTCGGCAGGTACAATTGATTCTTCGGGATTTTTTCTTCCCCCGCCGAATGCCAGGGTCCAGCGCCCCGCATGCGCACTTGCTTGATTGATACCTGTTTCGGACCGGCTAAATCATCGATCACGAAAGAAAGTCTAAACTAACTGTATTGGGGCATTGTTCGCGATCCATCGTCGCTCAAGCTTGCAATCGCGCCGATTGTAAATCGATTGAGCTCAAGACGGCGATTTTGTTGTCAAGTATTTAATAGCGCCTTTCCATACTCTTTGTCAGCCTGAATCGCCTAGGTGCGTCGGCGAAATGCGCGGGGCTTACATTTGTATAAACGGAGGTTGACCCCACTTCCCCGAACCCAGTCGAAGCGGTGGGCATTTGATGGGGAGCTGTACATTTTGATTCGACTATTGGATGTTCTCTTCTTCAAGTGAGCATATAGGTAAATGGAAACGATATTGTAAGCGCTGGTGGCCGGGTCTATCTTTAATCGGATGCATCGCCAGATCTAAGCCGTTGGCCAGATTACTGCACAATTTGCCCTTTATGGATGCACCACTTGAGCCGTGCCAATTTTTTTTACTGTAACTAAGTGCTTCTGTGAAATGTAGTGTATTAGAAAACGGAAACGTCACGGAGAACCTGGCGGAGGGGTAAAAAATCGCGGCTGAAGCAGCGATGGTTTGACCCAAGCCCCTATGACGGGGCTCTCGGTATAGTGACGTTGCAATTAGCACACCCAAGATCATCCCGCTTCATAGCTGGAAAGTGCTGTGAAGTTCTAGATTTCGACTGCTGGACCCAACATAGACATCGTACTGGCCGCGGGGCACAGTCCATGACTGTGATCGCACATCCCAGATTGCAAGGTCCCGGCGCAGGAGGTCAAAGCCTACCGTCGTAGACTGGTTCACGTCGAGAGACACCTTTTCAAAGCCACGCAGCTGACGAATGGGTGTCGCCTCATTGGGTATGCCCAAGTAGAGCTGAACAACGTAAGCTCCATTGTATGGGCCGTGGTTCGTAACGTTAGCCCCGACATGGTACACCACGTCCCAAAGCGCAGGGTTGCCACCGACCCCGCCTCCGGCTTGTGGACTCGAAGTTGGCTGCTCGGTTTTGTAGTTTTCGGGGTACGAGTACGCCTCGCCCGGTGCGGCCTCGTCTGTGCTGTTAAGCCAGGGGTACACAAACTGCTTGAGGGGAGAGAAGCCGTCTGGATAGAGCAGATCCGAAGCAGTCTCGTTGGTCGACGGCAATGTCACAGCTGGCTCGAGGCTAGGTGGCTCCGGCAACTTTTCCGAGACGTCGAGCACCTTTTCGATACTGAGATCACTGAGCTCAAACTTGGAATATGACATACCTGCACCAAACTCGAACCGGGGCTCAATGTCGTTCTTGTCAAACATGCGGTAGTCATAGTACAGGCCCCAGTCAAAATTGTCCTGAGGGCTACCGCCCATGGTGTCGTTCACAATTGGAATGTAGTGGCTCTGATCCTTTGCAACTGTAAACGGAAGGCGGCCAGACGGGTTGTACTCGCCAAAGAGAACGCGGGCAATCGCTTCGCCGCCATAGGCGCCTTGCGGTACGTTGAAAAGAACGGCCGTAACGTTTGGGTGCTCGATCCACTTCTCCACGTCAACCTGGTTGGTAGCTGTGATGACGACGACATTGTTACTGTTCAGCGCGGCGGCTTGGAGGATCTGGTCTGTGGCATTGTGCGCGAGGTCAAAATCGGTACGGTCTTCGCCCTCTTCCGCCCACACGGTACCGAAGATAAAGTTTACGTCGGAGTTCTTGACGACTCGCTCAAACGAAGAGTCGGTGCCTTCGTCTAGATAGTAGTCGAGCGCGACGATGTTTTTCGTGGCGCGGCTGTTGATCGCCTCGAGGGGAGTGATGAAGTTGGAAGGAGTGACGACACCAGAACCGCCGCCAAACGGAAAGGCTCCGTCGACTTCGGTGGCAACGTTGGGAACTGAAGGGCCGGCGCTCATTGGGCGCGCTCCGACGCCTACAACGCCAATCTTGGTGATGTTAGAAATGTCAACCGGCAGCGCTCCAGTATTCTTGACAAGCACCGATGACTCCAGAGCCACATCCAGCGCCACACGCTCCGTGTAGGCATTGCGGGTGTTGATGTGCTTGTTGATAAGCCCGAAAGCGGCCTGTGCATTTGGGAACGCGTAGTCATACGAGTCAACTGAGTACGAACTGAAGTTTGGCCCACCCGTTTCGTTGCGTGCCTCGTCGCGGCCCACATAGAAGTACCCGGCCATGATACGTATCGCCATATCGTCGAGGCGCTCTTCAGGTACAGTGCCATTGAGCACGGCGACCGTAATATTTGCGCCAAAGAACGACTGCCCTCCGTTTTCTTGTGGAAGTATATTTGAGCCAGGCATGTTCATGTCGAGGCCAGCAATCACAGAGTCGACGCCCGATTTCGTGGCACCCCAATCCGACATGACAAACCCGGGGAAGCCATACTCGGTCTTGAGTACGTTGTTGAGCAGGTACGAGTTCTGGCAGCTCGCTGTGTTGTTGATCTCGTTGTAGGAGCACATGAACGAAACGACGCCTTCATGGATCAGATCCATGAATGGCCAGCCATAGACCTCGTGGAGCGAGCGGTCGTCAATGTTTGACGAAATGGGCTTGTCGATATCGGCATCCACGCCTGGCACCCGGAAGGTCTCCTGTTCGTTGCCGATAAAGTGCTTGGCGTTTGCCATGACACCCTGCTCTTGAACACCACCAACAGTAAGCCCTGCGGCCACTCCCTGCAGGTAGGCGTCGGAACCAAATGCTTCCCAGTTGCGGCCTGCAAGAGCCTTGACGCCTAGAGGGCCGACAACAGGACCCAGCATGACATCGATGCCTTTGTCGCGGAACTGCTTACCGATAGCCTTGCCACGCTCGCGGATAAGGCCCTTGTTGAACGTAGCGCCGGCGGCGATGCCAGGCGGGAAAGCCGTGACCAAGTCGGTCAGGCGGGGCCCAAGCGGCGCGTCCTGCAAACAGAGTCCCCAGAATCCGAGGCGCGGCACAGAGCCGGTATTTCCGACACAGTTCTCCGACTGGAAGCCGGTACCGGACGTCAGGTTGACTTTTTCAGCGAGAGTCAGCTGGCCCACAAAATCACGAGCCTTTGCAAAGGCGTCGGCCCACTTGTCAGTGGCAATGCGGCCAGCAAACGCTATCTGTTAGTCTATGGTGTTAGAAGCTGGTCAAGGACGAACATACGAGCAGGATAATAGCCGGGACTTTGGGCGTTGTTGAGAGGGGAATGTGTCGACGACGAAGTATCATTTGATGTAGACCCAGTCGTGGCGGTTGCCAAAGGCAGCGAAGCATCAGAGGTCGAAATAGCTTCACTCACATTAGCAGCAGGTGAGCCGGATTCGCTGGCGACTCCTGCAGACTGCGCGAACGATGGGTCCGGCAGAATGGCAGCAAGTGCCAGTAAAAGGTGATACGATTTCATTGTCAAGAGAAGCCGCCTTGTAAAGATCTGGCTGACGGACTGATAGCCACCTTTTTATGATCCCGTGGGTCGCGCGGGGGTGATTACGTCGGAATGCTTTGTCCAAGCTGCAGAACTGCGACACCCAATCCTTGCTGTCGATCTTCGCAGACAGACTGCACTAGAGCCGGTATTAGGAGATCGGACGCCGTCATCTAATATATGCCTTGATGGACCACATTCCATTGCGTTGATTGGTGCTAAAGCGCGAGGTGATGGTCATAACGTGATCTCTAAGCATTCCTGGATGGCACTATGCTCTGGAGGGATCGCGACAAGAATTTGGCACGCATGGCCTAGTACGGTCATACGATGGCCGTTTATGTCCGAAGCTGTACCCCGCATGCAACTTTGTTTGTGCAGAGGCTTTGGGGTCACGCGGCAACTAATCTGTACTGTCTTTCGCTGATACCATATAAAAGCAGAGTACAGCATACCAATTGCATCCTTTCTTAGTATTGTTAGAGCTCAATGACTGCTGACGGTCGTTTTGTAAACCCCGCTGATCAGCTCAATGTGTGCGGCTTACCCCTCTCTCGTTCCTGGCACGGAACAAAGCGCAACAGGGTCCGAGATTTTTTTTGACGGAAGCCATAGCACGTGTAGCCACTTCAATTGGTATGCTGCTACCTAAAACAAAAATGGGATCACACTGTTTCTTCGGTGATGCTAGGTCCTTAAAACACCAACAGGGATATGAACGTTTTGGCACTTTAACTACAAAGAGCAGCCTTGCGGCTCAAACGGGTCTGCGGGGTCTGCATGGCACGGCAAAACTGTCTCACTCCATCGAAGTTAAGCAACGACGTGACTGGGACTCATATTGCGACGCTACTTCAACTACTATGTTTCCATGTTTTACGCTCAAACTCTTTTACCTGGTATGCAGACGGTACGCAGATAAAGTTTGACAAACTTTGTAAAAGCTTCCCTGATCGGTACATGCGTACCCCTGATGGCCGGCATGCAGTTCATTATTAAAGCTAAACTCGATGGGTCATGAGGTTCAAGTCATGAGAAGCCTATCAAACGTGTTATACCACTGGAATTCTAGTGATGCAAAGACATTGAAAAAGAGTAGCTCTTACCGAATTTCGAATCCCAGCAATAACTCGAACCAAACCTAATCGCTCAACTGGCCGTTGAACTCTACTTTAATGGCACACTTCCGGATAAATCTTCTGCCATGCATCCATTTAGACTTACATTAACACATTACATACAAAAAAGGGGGCACGGACCCTATGTGGCGGCACGGCGGCCGTAAAACGTGCGTTGAGCCGTGCGGGGTGCAGGCACAAAGCGATTCAACAGCTCGACGGGATAATCGCCGATTTGCTTGCCCAGCCACGTAGACACCATGTTGCCGTACTCGGGAAGAGTACCGGTGAATCTCATCATAGCGTAGACAATGGCAATAAGGAGGACCGGAAGCCAGAACAAAAAGAGCATACGGTCGTTGCGAAGCTGCTTGCGCTTGCTGGCGAGCTTTTCCATGAGCTGCTGCTCATCCGTCTGGGTGTTTTCTTGCTCCTCAGCATTGTCAGTGTTGGTTGTTGTGGCCGTTGCAACACGAGCACTAGTAGTACCAACAGTAGGCTTATCAGAAGGGCGACTTGCCGTTGCGCCCTTCGTAGACCGGTCAGGAAAGATCTCCTCGTATCGCGGTGGGGGCGGGGACCGCGGGCAGGTGGGCGACGTCGACGCAGTTGAGGCAGAGTCGCCTGGGCGGGCGGCGCCCTCCAGCGGGTGCGTGAAGTACTGCCACATACGCGTGATGTTACGTGTGGGCGCGACGGTCGCATCGCTATCGCTCGTGGGGTTCTCATCGCTGTTGCTGCCCCGGCTGTTGTCAGCTCGTCGCTGCCGTGGCTTGCGGCGATTGAGAACATAATTGATGACGTCGTCCCAGTTTCCACGCGGGTCCCAGCTCATGCGGTTGCGAGCATTAAGCGTCAGCTGCGACAGGTACTGTGAGATGTTCTCTGCCGTCGAAGCTGAGCCACGTTTGGCAGATGCAACTGCGACGGTTTCGAGATCGTCCTCTCCGAGCGACGACGTGGAGCTGGTGGTCGACGGTGCCCGACGGCGCATTGCGCTGCGCACATCGGCAATGAAGTCCTCGCTGTCGCTGTCGCGGTACTCGGAGCTCTCGTACTCGCGATCCGAGTAGTTATCGAGCGACATGCCCGACGGCGAGCGACTGAGACTGACATCGCCGAGACCGCCGTTGTTGTCATTCAGACTGAGCCGTTCGAGCGAGAATATTGACGCGAGCGTGGAGCTCGAGCTCGACCGCCGCGACCGGTTCATCTGCTGGTAGTACTCTCTGTGCGTGACATTGAGCGGTAGCACGTCGCGGACAGTGCGGTCTGCGACATCCATGACCGTCTTGCCGGCAAACGTCCGGTGGAACGGGTCGGCGTGGCACTTGAGTAGCTTCTTGACAATACGACGACGGCCGTTCAGCGCGGCAAAGTGCAGAGGGGTCATGCCGTTGACGTCCTGCAGATCAATTCTTGCGCCATGCGCAACAAGAGCGCCAATGACCCTCGTGTAGCCCATGGCTGCTGCCAAATGCATCATTGTCTGGCCCTCATTATTACGCAGCTGCCAATTGGGCAACTTGCCGACATTCACTTGCACAAGTTGGATACATCGCAGAATCACGTTTTCGTGGTCGTTTTCTGCCTGGTTCTGCTGTTAGTCGTCAAGTCCCCGCAGAATTTTGGGCGCCTTTTTTCCCTGGGGGCGCTGGCCCCAGACCCCCGTAGCAACTGCTTCGCAGTTGAAATCCTCAGAACAGGAATACTCACCCAGTTGGAGTCGCCACGGTAGTCGTTGCCTGAAGCACCATTCATGTTTCCTCCCATTTGGTCGCCGGATCCCGAGGCTGAGCCTGAGCCCGAACCGACAATGCGCATAGCGATGTTGCGAGCATCTTCGAGCTTGCCGTTCATCTTGAGACCAACCACTTGAAGCGCGAGCTCAATGAGCTGAATGTCAGTGTCGTCGACGTAGGTGAAAATCTGCGTGGCCGCTGCTGAAGGCTGCACGCCTTCAAAGGACACGACTACAGGTCCCGGAACCGCTGCTGGCGGCAGGTGCGTGACAATGGTGGTGTCACTCCAGCAGTGGGTGGAGATTGCCGCTGAGTCGCCAAACTTGGCCACAAGGTTCGAGTGGAACCCGCTGCCAAGAAGAGTCACCTCAATGCCTCCACGCGTCGTGCCCTGTGCTGGGATAACGCGCTGGATGGAGGGAGCGTGGTGCCCGCTGGATGCACCGTTGGGGCCGCCAGCGACGGCACCGCCGTTAACGGGCGTCATGGTCAGCTGTGACAGGGCATTGGCGTAGTTGCCGTCTGACGATGCCGGGCTGGCCATGTCGAGCCTATGGCTCGAGCCGTTCCGCGATGGCGGCATGCGCGCGGTGCTGCTGACGGCCGTGTAACTGTTGCTGCGGGCCGTCTCTGGGCCCCAGTCGCCCTCGCGGCGGCGCTTGTGCGACGAAACGACCGACGCGTCGGTGTTGGCCTCGCTCGAATCGCCCAGCGAAACTGGCGAGGGCGGCACCGACTGGTATGAGCTGCTGAGCACACTGCTGCTATTGCCGTTGTGGTCGCTGCCAGCCGACGATCGGATCTCCTTGTGGTCGTCTGTGATCATGATGCTGTCCGACACGGTGCGGGCGACAATGTTGCCCTGCCAGTCGCGCAGCGTGAAGATGACGCGGTAACCAGGCTTGGCCGAGTGGTGCCGCGAGTAGCACGCGATGCGGAGCGGCAGCTCGAGCATGCGGGCGCGCACGACGCGGCCGCCAACGTCGACATCCTTGGCTTCAGGCAGCAGCTGCAGCTCCTTGCAGTTGAAAATGACAACGCGGCGCATGCGCTCCTCTGTCCAGTAGTACTCCTCGTTGGGATCAAGGTTCTTTTTGCGAAACGCACGCTTGAGCTCACGACGCATGCACTTTTGGCACATAAACACGGGCTGCCGCGGGTTATTCTCGAGTACCACGTCGGCCTGCAGGTCGAGGGTGTTGGGCGACGGTTGAAAGCTGTTTTCGAGCAGAAACCGCGGCCGCGCAATCGTGTCACTCGGCAGGTGGACAAGATGCTCGTCCGGTGCCGGCGTCACGAGGATACGGCACTTGATTTGTGTCTCGACGCGCGACCGCGCCGGAATACCGTCCACAACGAGGTTGTACTTGTACTTTGGCGGGCGCGACTTGGCGGCCGCCAGCACTTCGGCAAAGTCTTCTGTGACCGGCGGGGGGGCCGGAAGGTTCTTGTCGTGCGAATCCGTATACTTTCTGCCAAACTGAGTCGCCGACAGCTGGTTCTGAGACGCAGCATACGACCCGTCGTTCATATCGATTTGCACCTGTCCGTTGCCGAACCCGCCGCCGTTGAATGTCGGCCCGGCTCCTTGTCCCATTCCCGCTTCAAATGGCCGCGAGCCCATCAGTGGCGACGGCTGCTGTTGGTCTTGGTGTCTCTGCTTTGTAGACAGCCCGCCTCCAAAGTTGATGTCGGAAAACAGCTGCGGGGTCATGGCGCCCGAGTGGTTGCCGTTGGGGCTCGCTGCGCTTCCTAGCGTATCCATCGTGTCACCCATGTTCATATCACCGTCATCCCCGCCTCCCAGCTCGAGATACCCCATCATCTCGTCGTCATCATTATCCCTCATGGCAAACAGATTGCCGTCCTCGAGCTTGACGCTATCGGTGTCCATGACGCAACGTCTTTTGTCGCAGATACAAGCGCTGTCGCTGGCTCCACAAGGCACGCACTTGGATGCGTCGCCTCTGAGTTGCTAATCTGCCACTCGCTCGTTGCCAACAACTCAACCGTTGGCGGTATAAGCGTGCCACCCGACTCCGGTCCAACTATGGCTGGCGTCTGGCTAGACCCTGTGGCGACCGGAATGATGTTACGCCAGCTTGCCGTGTTTGCGACGTGTCACAAGATTGCAAAGGAATTTGAGGCGCAAAAACAAATGCAGCTGCAGTCCAAGGGTCCGTGTGTGTTCGTTGTCTCTTGGCAGGCGGTTCAAAAATCACAAGCCCAGAATGCACCCTGATATTCTTTTTGATTTTAGTGGGCCTCATTCCCATTTAATTACTAGGGCAGATATTGGGGCGATTTCTGGCCATGGTTGGTTGTGGTTGCCGTGGTTACCGTCCATTCCCAGGTCGGATGAGTGCACGGCTGTACCAGTGCGTCCCCATCCGTGTATCTGACGTGCCTCGGTCGGCGCCGATCTATTTTTTTTTTTTTTTTTCCTGGGGGGCAAGCCCCCCAGACCCCCCCGTAGCAACTGCTTCGCAGTTGAATAATGGCAATGCGGTGGGAAAGAACAACCATTGGTGTGTCTGGGCTCGACGTGTTGACGGTGTGGTCTAGGCAAAGGACCCTATGTTTCCTTGGTTATCTGCGCTTGAAATACTCCTGCATATAATACTATAACCCGCCACTCATCTGTCTCAATTCCAACCGCGAGGCAGTCGCCACGGGCATCTCGGGTCAACTCCAACTGCGAAGCAGTTGCTACGATGTCTGGGGGCTGGCCCCCAGGAAACGTTCCGCCTAGGGGATCTGGGGTCAACTCCAACCGCGAAGCAGCTACTACAGGGGACCTGGGCCAATCCCAACTGCGAAGCAGTTGCTACGGGGGGGGGCGTCCGGGGGGTTGGCGCCCCAGGGAAACAACGGAGCACACCAAGAAATATATGCATCTAGTTGATCTCGACAATGAGTTTGCCCATGGAGGTGTTGGCCTCCATGGTCTTGTGGGCCTCGACGATCTTGTCGAACGGGAAGGTGGTGTCGACAAAGTGGAAGAGCCGGCCGGCCTGAATGCCCGGGAGAATGGTTTCGAGAACGTACTCCTTGAGCTTCTCCTGGTACTCTGGGGGCTGCGAGCGGAGGGCGGTGCCGCAAATGGACATGCGCTTGGCGCGGATGTAGTTGAGGTCGACGTTGTTGACGGTAGTGCCGGACATCATGCCGAGCAGGACAAGGGTGCCGTCGAGAGCAGTGACTTCGACGTTCTTGTGAAAGTAGGCTTGGCCGACGGGATCGACGATGCGGTCGACGCCGCGGGGCTCGTATTCTTTGATCTTGGCGGCAAAGTCGTCCTTCTTGTAGTTGATGGGGACGACAGTGTCGGGCTTTGAGGACTCGAGGTTGAGCTTCGTGCGCAGGAATTCGACCTTTTCGTCGCTGCCGACGGTCGCATACACCTTGCGGGCGCCCAGCAGCTGTGCGATCTGGACAGCGGCAATGCCGACGCCTGAGGCGCCGGCGTGGAACAGCAAGGTCTCTCCGGGCGCCATTGAGCCGCCGACGATTTTGACGGTTTGGGTGGCTGTGAACCACACCTCGGGGATACCAGCCGCCATAGCCCACGACATTGAGTCTGGGATTTTTAGCAGCGTCTTGTAGTTGCACACTACGTACTCGGCGTAGGCCCCGCCAGGCACGAGGCCGCAAACCCGATCGCCGACCTTGAATTCCGAAGTGTCGCTGCCGAGCTGTTCAACTGTGCCGGAGAACTCGACGCCCAGAATCGTGCTTGCGCCTTCGGGCAACTGGTAGCCGACGGCGCGCTGGATGAGGTCCATGCGGTTAAGGCCAAAAGCCTTGACCTTGATGAGCGCCTGGCCCTTGGTCGGCACAGGCCGCGGCACGCCCTCCTCGATAAAGAGGTTATCGGCTGGTCCCTTGCCGTCCTTGATTCCGACCGCGCGCATTGTTGGTAGTATGCAGTGAAAACAGCGACGAGCAGCTGATGGCTGATCTTACAAATACGAAATGTCAGCCCCACAGGTAGATCGGTTGCGATGTGCATGGAGAAGTGCATGTGTTTATGTTTTATGCAACGCGTCAGGGGTAGAACCCGCCTCCCATTTAAAAAAACGCGTAGCGCCGTGCAACTAATTTAACGAATCGGGTAATATTGGGGGCCGCGGCGGAATACAGTATATAGCGTGCACCACAGACTTTCTGTGCGTCTTGTTTAAGCGTCAGATAGCACTGGCACCGGCACGACCTGACGGACATGGTCGAAGGCAAGAAGACGGTACTGGGCGAGCGGTCCGAGCAGGATCTCAATGCCGGCTCTGTCCCTAGTACGCCTCGGCGAGTGCGCACAATGCCTATTCGCACCCCGAGTACTCGACGAGACCCAGTTCGGCCGGCGACACCTACAAGTGTGGGCCACGACGATGAGCATGCAGATGCATTTGTGGCACAGACGCCTTCTCGGCGGCGAAACATGATCCGGCGGCCCGTGGTGCGTCGTGATCCGCTCAGGAGTTCGCCGGCCTCGGTGCAATCTTTTACAGAGCCAGCCTATTCCTCTGGGCCGCTGTCTCCTCCATCTACGCCGCAAAAACGCAAAGGTGATGACCTGTTTGATACGCCCAGCTCAGTCAAGCGACCGGTCTTTGAGGCCGTAGCCAGCCCCAGCAGGTTTATGGCCATGACGCCGCCCACGACGCCGTCAGTTTACGCACTTGGCAAGGCGATTTTCCAGCGGGGCAGCTACTCCACCACCATTGTGGGCCGTGAATCCGAGAGCGACCAGATCCGCAGTTTTATCACTTCTCGCATCGCCTCGGTCTCGCATGGCGCACTCTACTTGTCCGGACTGCCCGGCACCGGCAAGTCTGCATCTCTCCGCCAGGTCCTCAGCGAGATCACTACCAACATGGCCCGTCAACCGGGCGCTGTTCTCCCCGCCGTCGCCAACATCAACTGCATGATTGTCGACAAGCCGCAGCAGATCTTTGCGCGTATCTACCACGATCTCATCCGCGACGGCGCCGCCCTCAACGGTATGTCACCTCGCTTTTGTTTTTTTTCCTGGGGGCGCTGCCCCCAGACCCCCGTAGCAACCGCTTCGCGGTTGGACACAGGCAGCTCTAAATCAACTGCGAAGCAGTTGCTACGGGGGTCTGGGGGCAGCGCCCCCAGGAAAAATAAAGAACACACAACTAACAGCAGAGAACCTCAAAAAGTGTGGCGACGAAGAGCAGATTAACAGGATCCAGCTGCGAGGAACCGACAAGATCATCAGCGATCTGGACGCGCTGTTTACTGGCGGCGGGAAACGGTCGCACATTGTGGTATTGGACGAGCTGGACCACCTTGAAACGGGCGACCAGGAAGTTTTGTTCAAGATCTTCCAGTGGGCATTCGTTAAGAACTCGAATCTGATATTGGTCGGTATCGCCAATGCGCTGGATTTGACGGACCGGTTCTTGCCGCGGCTGAGGGGCAACAACCTCAAGCCCCAGGAGCTGGCGTTCGCTCCCTACACCGCTGAGCAGATCACTCAGATCGTCACGTACCGGCTGCGGAGCTTGGCTGGCACAGAAGACGACCCGTCGGCACCAGTGCCGCTGATCCACCCGGCGGCGATCCAGCTGTGTGCCAAAAAGACAGCTGCCAACACCGGCGACCTCCGCAAGGCGCTCGATATCTGCCGGCGCGCCGTCGAGGTGGTCGAGGAGGAGGTCCGCAGTCGCGACACTAGTGATGCTGTCGCCGCCGGCGACCGTAAACACGCTCTCCTTGCCGGCCAAAGCGGTGCGCTCTCGAGTTTGAGCCTCAGTGACGCCCCGCGCGCCAGCGTCGCTCAGGTCGCGCGCATCTGTGCCCAGGCGTTTGGCGGCACCACAGTGCAGCGCATCCAGAAGCTCAATCTACAACAAAAAGCGATTCTGTGCGTTTTGGTGGCGGGAGAGCGCGCCCTCGCGGCCAGCGTCGCCGCCGGCACAGGCTCGGGAGCCCCGCGCATGACGCTCCGCCGGCTCTTTGACGAGTACGGCGACGCGTGCGAACGCGAGCGCATGCTGGCAAGCCTGCAGCTCAACGAGTTCCTCGAGGTCATTGGCGCCCTCGAATCGGCAGGTGTCGTCAACGTGACCGGCGTCTGCGGCCGAAAGGGCCTCGGCACCGCCCGCGATAACAACCGGGTCCCGCGCGGGTCGCGGGCTGGCGGCACCGGTTACTTCAACGAGTTCGAGCAGCGCAAGATCTCGTCCAACGTGCATCTCATGGACCTGGTCACCGCCGTCAGCAGCGTGGGCGTCCTCGCCCAGTTCCTTCCGTGACCACCCCATCCCAGAAAACTTTGCATCCACGGCATTTTCCGGCCGTTGTACCATCATCTATGTATTATGCATTTTAATGATTCTCTCGTAACACGGGCTCCTCTTTTTCCTGGGGGCGCTGCCCCCAGACCCCCGTAGCAACTGCTTCGCAGTTGGGATTGGCCATTGAGAGGAAGCGATGAATCTTTCTGTTACGGGTGATTTCGGAGACTTGTCTGGCCGTATTGACGGCCCATATCTTGGCAAAGTCCATTTTAAAACCCAGTACCTCTTGATTGCCCATTTTCCAACCGCGAAGCACTTGCTACGGGGGTCTGGGGGCACTGCCCCAGGACAAAGAATACAGAATGGACCGAAGATCGGCCCGAAATTGCCGAGCGGCTGTCGACGGGGTCGGTATATGCACGACCGCTGAGGTGTGCGTCGGGTCGAGACCATTATCAGAAGTATATGGTCAGCTGGCCTGCTGTGTCCTGCAAAAAGGATGTGCATAAGAGTATCGGACGCCGAAAACTAAGTTCGCATGTTGGGATTGACGGCTATAGCACGTGCGGTTGTTTTGAATTAGGCGAAACCCGGAAAAAAAAAAATAGAGCCCTACATCGTAGAGAGTTCGCTGTAGATTTGTTTGTAGTCAAATCTCTTTACAAGCATCACAAGACAGAAATTCCTTACTAGTATTTACGCAGCTGCTGCGACGCCATTGCTACGAGCCCGGGGAACAAGTGAGGACGACAATTTGAAAAGGCTCGGCGCATAGACACCACGCCGCTCCAGTGGCCGAAATCCTGGGCTAGAACCACGCCCCGCCCCCCCCCCCGCCCCACGGTCCCAGGAAGGAAAAAAATGAGACCCCGGAAAACCAGAAAACCAGAGGGACCGTCCGTAAATGCCCGCAGTTGTAACGGCTTCGATTGGCCGTGGGCCAGCGCGGATCCCCCACATGTCTCACCCGGCATCCGGACGATGGCATCGGGCATGGTCGGAACGGGACTGGATAGGGGCGCGTGGACGGCAGGCCAACTGCAGCGATCTTGCACCGGACCAGTCGGCACCTAGCTGCGAGATTCCGCGCGGCCCTGGGCACATTGGTTTTGTTTCTGGACAGCGCTTGCCACCTCGTTGTTTAGGCATGAATTTTGGTTCCGCAAAGGGTTCATCGCAGGCGGCGGCTCCTTGGGCCCGCGGGGTAAACAGCCGGGGTGAGCCCATACCCTCTCTACCCGTCCAGGTGTTCTTGGCAGTCCCTCGAGTTGGTCGTCTCGCTCGTCGGACCAATATCCGGCCGAGGCGTGTGTACACAGACCGATTTGTCCCGCAGTCACGGTCACGCGGGCTGCGTATCCTAAAGCGCCCACTCTATCTCCGGAATAGGAACAAAGTCAGCCCCGGCGCGTTCCGCCGGCTCGGCCAGCGGGCGATTGCGGACTGCCTGTCAAATGAGAGCCGGGCCCTGGAAGTGTTGGTGGTTGTAACGAGAAGTTTGAGGGCCGATTTGAGAGCAACTTGGGGACAACTTGGCGCTGCGGGGTCAATTTCGGTTTGTGGTTTATCGGCCAACCAATACTAAGACCGCCCATGATTTGTCTTACAAAACATCCACGCGGCTGGTATCAAGGGCCCATAGTCTGGACTCCAGCTCGGGCAAGTGACATATCTTTCAAGACGCGTGACTGCGCCGAAGGCGGATTTCGGTGCAGTACCAGTTTGGATTCTCGAAGGCGATTTGCTGCGCTGAACTCGGCGACCCTAAGCGACGTATGGCGCCCTGCAGGCGGCTCATGTATGGCTATGCATGATGTCACTGGCCGAGGCACTCGGTGCATTATAGAGGTGGACAGCTGGCGCTAGGCAACGCTGGCAGCGCTGATTCGGGGGAGGGCCACATGGAGACATGGTGGGGACAACATATCGTTGGATGGGGTGGCCGGATGGGTAATTTGACCATGTTGGGGGCCTTATCAACAGTGCTCTTGTAAATGTGTCGTGCCGATAGAGGCGTCAGATATGGCAGATCTGGTTCCAGGGTGGCAACAGCACAAGGACCAGTAGTTGGACTAGAGGCAGCCAGGGTGACGCACAACTGGGGAGCGGGTTGTGGCTGTAATGTACGTTGTGTTGTGCTTTCAAAGGCGCAGTTGAGTAATGACGACAAAAGGAAAAAAAAAAATGGGCACATACGTAGAAAGACAAAGTACGGGTGATGTATCAACTACCTTTACGTTGGGTGGCCCACCACGAACTCCTCTGTCAGTTAAAATTAACGCATTGTTACTCGACAGTTTTAACCGGTACCTGCCAAGCTGCCCACTGTTCATTCCGCCGCACTTGGTTCCATGGTCTAGGTGTCAACGACGTTACACCACGGTCGATCGAAGGTCACCGCAGACCCTGTTTGTTCCAGGAACGCGGCAATGAGCAGTTTTCCGGACATGGGGGGGCCCACCTCGCCCTGTTAGTAATGCCGCCAGTACCGGTACCAGTACTGGCGACAGGAAATGGCAGTCGAGCAATAGAACCATGATGGATAATTGGTATTCCCAAAGTTGTTTTGCGGGCGAGTGTTTTTCATGTTACACCTTTTTTTAGACGCATCTCAACTGTACTGTACAAGCGTGCAAGCTAGTCTCAGCGTTGCATTGCACGGCACCGGCTCAGGGCATTGGAAGCACATAACAAAGCGCTTGGATCCGCACATGGGCGCAGTGTCTAGGGCAAACGGTATATTGCCCACCTGAAGATCTGGGGAATCATACATGACACTTGTGCTTGGCGTGGACTAAATGTAAACAACAAGTTAGGCGCAATCGCAACCGTCCATACACCTGTTTCCCAAACGACATACACACGGCACTGAATACGAGCGACACCGCAGTGCGCGCGCCGCGAGGCCCTTGCATGGGCGCTGTCTAGCACCTGCTGAAAAGGGGAGCATCTTGGTATCGAGATCTAGCAGGCGTATGTCGTCCCGCCGCAAGAGAGGGTCAAGGTACTCAAAAAGTCAAGGGACTAGGTTAGGAGGAAGTGCGCGTCTGGCGACTGCGCCCCCCCCCTGGTAGGTGTGTTTGTGCCTGGGCCTGAGCCTGAGTGTGAATCTGAACCTGAACCTGGGCTCAATCCAACGGTCATACAAGGCACCACTAGTACAATATACAAATTGTGGATCAAAACCACCATCAAACCACATGACAAACCACAGACCACCACTAAATCCCACGACATAGTTGTTCAACAAATGCCCAAGACCATATCTCATTGTTGTAAAAACAGAACATAAAAACTACCGTGCTAGCCCGTGTGGTTCTCCGTCCCCAGACCTAACGACCCGCGTGACCCATTTACCGGCACGCTCCGACGCGCCCACCCCTATTTGGGCCAACTGGGATATCTCGGGGTGCGGGTCGTACCCGGCCAAAAAAAAACAAAAAAAATTCGGAAAAAGCAATCACACTCGGACGCAAAGTCCTTGCATATGGCATCACAGATCACGGGGAGGGGGGTCGGGGCCCGGAATAGGGATCGGCATGCCAAATTAACCAGTGGGCCGGAGAGTTGGGACCAACCTGCAACCAAACCACTAAGGGCAACCCATCGCCTAGGCGGCACCTCGCGGCCTCTGCATACTGCGGGAGAGCGCCGTACGTTTCCACAACAACCGCTGCGAGACCCTGCGCCGCCAGTACCCGCATTTAAGCTTCGCCCATCCCTCCTCCACCGAGACGCAAAAGTGCTTTCAACCTTGTGCGGTGGGCCGAATCGTCATTTTTTTGGGTCGGTCTCACTGCTCTAGTTCTGTGGCTAACAATTCGAATTGGCCTATCAGTTGGTGGGCTTTCGGATAAGTCAATTGCATTTTGTTTTGTTGTCGTCTGCTCTGGCATTGTGTGTGGCTTGCCAGGCCCGATTCGCGGAGTTTTAGGTGTGGGTGCAGTTCGCCACCCGTCGATTGCATATACGATTGGAGGTCGAACTATCAGGATAGTTGTTTTTGTAAGTTATTTGTTTGGTAGTGTGGGTCCAAGCTGTTGCGATAGTACTGGTGCTATTGCTAGTTGTGGCTCTAGGGTGTCTCTCTCTGTGGTCACTGGGTAGCTAACACTAGACCTGAGTGTGACTCTTTTTTTTAATTTTTTTATTCATCTGTTAAATATTTCCGGCTATTCAAGCAACCAACCCCTCTCATAACGACGAAAATGGCATATACAAATGACTCGGACCATCATACCGACAACACAGTCTGTCGTGTAAAGATAGAGGATAGCGCAGACAATTACTCAGTACGACCTACAAAGCTACGGCCCATGGGTGGATGTGGGAATAATATGACAACATCAACACCACACGCAAAGTCTCATAGCATACCCACTAGTACGTCTACGTCTATCACAACAGCAACATCGGTGTCGCCATTGTTAGGATACCACAAGTACGACGGAGGATTTCTGCCGCCTGGTGGTGGTGGCGGCTCGACAGGCTCTCTACAAGAGACGCCTATGATGACACCGCCGGTCAATGGACTGACTGGTGATGAGCCCAGCGACTGGCGTGGTGACCTAGGTGGGTCTGCCGACACGCCTCGCAGTGGGGCTACCTACACAGTGGGACTCAACGACTCGGAAATGCTAGCATCGCCCATCTACCAAGCAGCACCACTTGGTGACCCGGCGTCTTGGCCGTCATTGTTTGCAGGGCCAGTTGGTCCCGGCGGTCTCAGTGGCGCGAGCGGCGCTGCCGGTAGTGGTGCCCCTAGCGCTGCTGCCGTTATGGCTGCCATGCCTGCTGGCTACGCGGGTCCGATTCCACCCAAGATGGCTGTGCCGCCTAGCGTTGCCAATGCTGGCTCTCGCGTGCCCCGGACCGAGAGCGCTGGCATTGAGTTTGAGCCCCTAGTTTTCCCCGAATCCGCCGGCGGCGGCCCGCTGCTGGCAGCGGGCGGCGGTGCCGGCGCAGGAGGCCCAGGCGCGCGCACAAACGCGAGCTCGAGTTCGAGCTCGAGTTCCTCCACCGGGTCCACGGCTGGAGACCTGCCCGACACCAGACGCGGCGGCGCCGGTGGGTCGTCCGATAAGCGCGCAAGCGCCCCTACAACACGCAAGGAACTGACTGGCGAGGAGAAGCGGATGCAGAAGCGAGCTCGCAACACGCTCGCGGCGCGGAGATCCCGCGCCCGTAAGATGGAGCGCATGGCCGAGCTCGAGCACCGGTGCTCGGTACTCACGACTAAGAACCAGGAGCTCGAGATCGAGATCCTGCGCCTAAGGCTCCTGCTGGCCCAGGGCAAAGATCTGCAGACCCCTCAGTCGTTCCGGGACTTGATGATGACGCCTGGTGCGAACAACCAGCCCCCGCAGTGATGCGCCGGGGGAAGAGGAGAGAGAATTAATGACAACGGTTTCTTTTTGAAGACTACAGTGATGACGAGCAAATGAGCTGGCTTTCAACTAGTCGTCGCCTTGAGTTGTCCAGGTGGATGCTTTATATACAGGAGTGTATCATGTTAATGACGAGATTTATTTATGGTTTGCGAACTCCTTCTTTTTGTTGTTTTTTTCCTGGGGGCGCTGCCCCCAGACCCCCGTAGCAACTGCTTCGCAGTTGGGATTGGTGTCATGTGTAATACGAATGGTTTTACCATGCAACCACCAAAAAATGTTGCATGCATCCAGTGCGGTTATTCTGCGAGCTGCACCCGGCATCCGAACGACGGCCCGGGCCGCCCAAACCCTATTTGGAAATTCCCACACGGGCGGGCGGCGGTCGCCGCCAAGCAGATTGCATTCCTCCATGGGCAACTGCACCCGCGTATCTGCATGGTGACGGTGTGCGGCTGCACGCACGCGCCTGCGAGCGAGATGCGGGCGATATGCATCAATGGATTTGGGCTCATATTTTTTTTAAATGGCGGTCAGAGTTGGCTTGCGCGTACTAGAAGGACAGGCCGATTGTGAGGTATAGAACATAGACAAACTATCTAGTATTATCCTTGTGACTACTTTTTTTCTAGGTTTACGTTTTGCCCACGCCCCGTTGCTTCCAGCGCAATTACAAATACCACCAACCGCGCCCATACTACTGCGTGACCCTGCCGAATGCACTACAGATGGCCCCTTCGGCAGGGACCAGTTTCCATCAGTTTGGGCAAAATGCAGTGCACAATCGCCAACGGGCCCACCAAAAAGGGATTCGGACATGATGGGCGGGCAGATCGCCCCTCTGCACCCTATACATAGATTTCTACTTGTCAGAGGAGAGGTTTAGGCTCGCAGACCAAGGAATGGGTTCTGTACCATCGCCGCCTAAGCACTATTAACCAGGGCTAGCAACAAAGCCAGGTTGCTGCGTGTGGCCGCAAATGCAGCAAAGCAGATATCCTTGTTCACGTGTTGGAGGGCCACATAAAAAGGAGGGCTCCAAGGGGTCGTACAATTATGCTGGGCAGCCATTCAGGCTGAAACAGCATATGTAGGCCCGTTGTCAGTTTTTCCTAGATGAGAGCAATTACATGTAACTACCCGCCCTAGGCTGTCTATACATCTCCGACTGCACCGAACGGGAAAATAAGGTTGACTTAGGGCACCGCTTGCATATCTATCACGACAATCGCGATCTTCACGACCTATGCGAAGCTACTGTTTTTTTTTTTCCTGGGGGTTCCACTCCCAGACCCCCGTAGCAACTGCTTCGCAGTTGGGACATGGCTAGTGGTTACATCAACCGCGAAGCGGTTGCTACGGTGGTTTGTGAGTGGAACCCCCAGGACAAAAATATGACGCCGATGAGCTAGAAACCGTTGTACGACGTCCAATGCCAGTGCGAACCGTTTGCCATGACGCAGTTATGCAGGCAGGCGGAGCCCGACGTTTAGTTGCACAGCCCCGCCATGCACCCCACATGGTCCGTGAGAAACACGCCAACAAAGCAGCCAAGCGTGCGCTAGATGCTGGTGTGTCCGTTGACTTGAGCGAAGTATGCGGTGGAAATAACGGTCGCGGTCGGCTGCGAAGAGTATAGACACGGACGTCGCGATATGCTGTGGCCAAACGGCCCACTGCACTACCAAGACTGTCGATCATGCAAACATGGCCCGTTGTCAAAACGTGGCTGTTCGCGACATCTGCACCACAAAGGTGACGGGCTGCATCCAGAACGTGCTCAAGTGCCAATGACGGAAAGCCGCTGGGTTTCCTAGTTGAACCACCTACAGTGAACCCACGGGGCCTGCCGCACTTTGCCGATCGGTATCCGAGCGAGTGCCTGCAGTTACGCATCGTCAATGTGCTCGTCGGGGTGCGCTTTTCTTTTTTCCCTTTCTTTTGCCAATCGAATCAAAACACATAGATTTAGTGTTGAGTGCTCTACGACAGCACAATCCACTATGCCAGCTTCCGTGTGAACCCGCGTGTGCCTCGCACGTCAGAGGACGGTCGGGGCCCCACGGGGGCAATTTCATCCGATAGTGGCGAAGTAGCACCTCGTGCAGGCGTGTGCCTAATTGCAATCCCTACATGCACGGTGGATACCTGCATCCCTGAACAATCGCGAAAGCCGTCAAAACAAATGTCGTGCTTTTGCGTTGCTGTGCCCTGTCGCGGCTGTGGAGATATCGCCTGACACTCGCATTGCTTCGAGTGCGTCGTTCGGTGCTTGTCTGCAGTTTTATCCTTCGGTTCCACACCTAGTAGCATGCGCCACCACGGACCCCAACCGGCCCTTCTCCGCTCCCGTTCCTCCCTGGGCGGCTGCTTCGCATTGCTTTAACTGATTTGTTTCGGGGGTTGCATCGTCAGAACCCGTAGCAACTCCTTTTTTTTTCTGGGGGTTCCACCCCCAGACCCCCGTAGCAACTGCTTCGCAGTTGGAATTTGACCTTGTTCTTTCCTGGGGTTCGACCCCAAGTAGTAACTGCTTCGCAGTCGATTTAGGGCTACTTCTTGTGCTCAATCGCTTCTGCGACTGCTGTAGGGGAATCTGAAGATGGTAGAGAAGGACGTGCCATATTCTCAACTAAGAAGCAATTTCAACGGGGGTCTGGGGGTGGAAGTCCCTGGAAACAAGAAAATTAAGGCTTTTATTCCAACTGCGAAGCAGTTGCTACGGGGGTCTGGGGGCAGCGCCCCCAGGAAGAGAAAAGGTTTAAAAAAAACGTTATTCCAACTGCGAAGCAGTTGCTACGGGGGTCTGGGGGCAGCGCCCCCAGGAAAAGAGACAAAGTAAAGGCGTTATGCTGAGCGCGAAGCAGCTCCTACGGGGGTATGGGGGCAGCGCGCCCAGAAATATGCAAGAGTCCACCAAAGATATCGTCACATTGAATCATAAATATGCACTAGAGGTTGCAGGAGCGGCACTCCATGACCTCGACGGAACGGTTGAAGGCCTGCTTGGACGGCGGGACGTCGATGGCCGGGTTCTGGGTGAAGAAGTCGTTGGGATGCAGCGACACCTTGAGGATCTCGGCCGGCATGACCGGGTAGTCCTCGACGCGGACGTGGTGAGTGAGGCCAAACGAGTGCCACAGGACCACGTCGTCGTTGCGGACGTTCTCCTTGCGATTGACGGCGTCCTGGACGCCCTCGAGCTCGTACGACGACTGGTTGGTCCACTTGCCGCCGGCAAAGAACTCGTTGTCGTGGTGCTTGGTGACCCAGAAGTGGTGAGTCGCAAAGGCGGCTCGCTTGCGGGCGACGGTGCCGGGCGGGGCCATGAGGAGGGCCGTGGGGGCGGCCGCCAGCTTGTAGCCGACGGGGTTGCCGGAGATGGGGTTGATCTTGTTCTCGTTGACGATCTTGACGTACTTGTTTGTAGTGGTGTCGGCGTCAAACGCAGACGACACCTCGACGTACGACTTGTCGTTGTAGAATGCAGTGCCCTTGGGGTTCTTGTCGTTCCACTCGGGAATCTTTGTCTCGCACACCTGGATCGAGTTCTTTTGGCCGTCGATGCAGGGGTCGATGCGCATGCTGAAAATGTGCTGGTGCGACGCGGCGAGCACGCCGGGGCCGACAATGGTGCCCCACTTGGACTTCTTGCCGGCGTCGATGGGCTGCGTCGACACAATGCCCGTGGCGCGGATCTCCATGTGAACCGAGGCGCCCTGGTCAAAGTGCCACGCGAAAATGTACTCGTAGTTGCCGACAGTGAGGACCGTCTGCAGGACGAGGATGCGACGGCGGGCGACGGCGCTGACACCGGTGCGGTAGTTCATGTGCTTCCACAGGATACCGTCGTCCTGCTCGTGCATGCACACGACGTTCTTGCGGACCTCGATGCTGCCGTCGGGCATGACGATGTTGCCGTTGAAGTAGCGGATAGTACCGAGACAGTCGCAACCGAGGGCGAGCTCGTTGGCGCAGTGGCCGCCGCCGACGTCGCCAAAGTCAAACGCCATCTTGCGGTGGAGCGGCGGGCGCGGGTCACCGTACGGCACCGCCATCTCGGACATGGACAGGCGGTGGAACAGCGGGCGGCCGTCGTACATGACGTTGTGGACGACGAGGCCCTCGCGCGGGTTGAAACCCACGCGGAACGACCACTTCTGCCACTCGACGAGGCTGCCCTTGGTGGTGAACGACGGGCCCTCGGGCTGCAGGACGTTGTAGGGCTTGAGGTCGGTGCGGAGGTTCTCGACCAGGTCGGGGTGGTACTCGCACGCCTGGTTGTCCTCGAGAACGTACTTGCCCTCGACGCGGGTGTTGTAGTTGATGCCGTTCTCGTCGTCGTCGTCGCCACCGGTGGCGATCCAGTCGATGCGGACAAAGCGCTCCTCGAGCACGTCGTAGACCGGCACAAACGGCAGCGGGAACGCGTACAGGTTGGACTCCTCGTGGTTGGTCTTGGGGTCGCGCGAGTACATGAGAAGCTGCATGTAGCGGGGCACATCATCCTCGGAGTCGCAACCGTACATCCAACCGTCGCACGACACCGCCTCGAACTCGCGAGTGCCCTGGTTGATGCCGCACTTTTTGAGGGCATCGAGGACGAGGTCGCTGGTCCACATCTCCTTCTCGACCTTGTTTGCCTCTGTCTGGTCAAACGGCGGGTGCGCGCCCTTGCGGAACGCGTTGGTGCGGATGATGCGGTCCGAGTCGAGGTCGATCCACAGCTCCTCGGCGCGACGCTCGTTGAGCACGTAGTACACGGCGTAGGCGACGCGAGGCAGCGGGGCCGGATTCCGGCCGGCCGCCTCGGCCTGGAGGTATGGGACCATAATGCGCTTGGGGGGCTCCTCGGCCTGGACCGTCTTGATATGGATGCGGTGGCCCTTATTGTGGGAGCGGACGATCTTGACCGCCCGCTCGAGCTCAGTCACCGTGAGCTGATCGAGCGGGTGAGGTCTTGATGATGTTGAAGCACTAACCGTAGACATGGTTTTGTGTAAGAGCGAAAACTCTGTTTTTTGGTTGTTAGTACCTTTTTGTTCTGATTTTTTTTTCAGTCGAGTAACCCGATCCGGGGACGTCTCTTTATAGTTTGGTCACGACGCATCCTAGGGCCGCTGGTATCTGCAGACATTAGCCGCCAAACGCCCCACTATCAGAAGTTTGGTTGCATAACCTAGCGCCTAATCTGGTAGCTCACTCCGGCGGCTCCACTACCGCCGGATCGAGATTCCTATTTCGGTATTTACACGGCTCCCCGACAGCGGTGCGGCGTCAATCAGTCGTTATCGGGTATAGTGTGGGGTCCACCCCACTACGTTGCGTTGTGTGTTTGTTTTCCCTGGGGGCGCTGCCCCCAGACCCCCGTAGCAACTGCTTCGCAGTTGATCTCGCCCTCCTACTCACTACGTTGTGTGTGTGTGTGTGTGTGCGTGTTTTTTTTTTCTTGGGGCGCTGCCGCGTAGCAACGTAGCAACTGCTTTGCAGTTGACCTCACCGCCAGCCACGTCCCAACTGCGAAGCAGTTGCTACGGGGGTCTGGGGGCAACGCCCCCGGGAAAAAAAATTAAAGAAAGAAGCGTTCATGTTTGAGAAGCTGCGGTGGCACAGAGAGCAGGCGATGCATGCCTGGACTCGCGGTGCATACTGATTGGTGCTTTATCTAGTGGCGATAACGTCGGACGGTCAGACGATTAGCCGATTTCGAAATGTGGGGAACGTTTATCCGAGACTGGAACTGCTAGAGCTGCTATGTTGTGTTTGGTTGAAAAAATCGTAAGGGAGCGGCTGGTGCGATCCCTGCGCTAACTGATCCGGTGGGTAGCGGTAGCTAGCAGGTTTTTCCGTTCGACGGGGTGTGATCTACCGCGGGGGTACAACCGTCACCGGCTAAGCCGCGGACAAGTGCTCGCTTAGCTAGGACTGGCAGTCGCGGGTGTGCCAGTTGTTTGGACGCCTTGTTGTATTGCACCGCGGCCTGCTGGCTTGCCCACGGCGGTTTTTGCCCACGCTCTTGCCGAGTTAGGAAGGACGATGCGTCTTGTTTCACTAGCGGAACCCTCGCAGGCGGCGCGGAAGGAGACAGCGGCCCGAGGCATGCACGGCGCGCGCGGTGCCTGACGTAGAACCAATCCTGCGTATAAAATAGAATGATCCGATTGCGGGGCTCGATTGGTCTTCGCACGTAGAACCAATCCTGCGAATAAAATGGAATGCCTGGCGGCAGATTGCGCATCCGGCTCGACGTAGAGCCAATCCCGCGAAGAAAATAGAACGTTGGGCGGCAGTTGCCGCCCGGAATCTGCCGCCTGGCGCTTTTCCCGCTACAGTGACGGCCTGCGGGGTATTGCTCGGGAATCTGGCCTGTAGCTGCTCGAGTACGTTGATATGGTGCCTCTTTTTTTCCTGGGGGCGCTGCCCCCTCACCCCCGTAGCAACTGCTTCGCAGTTGATCTGCGGTTACGGTACAAAGCTGCTCGAATACGTTGATATGGTGCCTCTCTTTTTCCTGGGGACTCTGCCCCCAGACCCCCGTAGCAACTGCTTCGCAGTTGATCTATGGTTACGGTACATAAAATGGGCGTACGAGGACAAGGTCATCAGGAATAAGCAAAGAGCGTTAACATACTTTGTTTTCAGTTGGCAGTTCTGCCAAAGTACTGACCCGCCCAACTGCGAAGCAGTTGCTACGGGGGTCTGGGGGCAGCGCCCCCAGGAGAAAAAAAAAGAGCTCGTAGAAACCCATAATTATTCTATCGTACAATTGTTGCGATTTAGGCATCGGTATTCTGGGGTGCAGGCTCCGTGGCCGTCTCGGCGGGGGGCTCAGTGGCGGCCTCGGCGGTGTCAGTTTTGTTGCCGTCGGTGTCGGTGGCGGGCTCTGTCTTTTCGCGCTCCTTGGTGGGCTCGATGTCAAACAGACGGAGGAGGACCTCCTGGACGTCCTGCTTGGGCAGCATGATGTTGACGGAGCTACGGCCGCGCCACATGGGGAACACAAGGTCGCCATCATCGTCGCCGCGGGGCACCACTAGGAATGCGCAGCCCTCGGTGATTTTCTCGGCCTGCTCGAGGAGGCCGGCGTCGATCTGGCGGAGCTCGTCCCACCGGGGGAACTTGGTGGCGCAAAGAGCCTTGAGGGTGTCGAGGCTCGTTGCTCGCAGCACGCGGCGGCTGTCGACGTACGGGAACACGGCGTCAATGCCCTCGGACTGCACGCGCCAGTTGCAGCCGCCCTCGTTCTTCTGCTGGGCAAACATCTTGATGCCGGCGTGGACAAATTTCATGCGGCCGTCGTTGAGGGCAATGAGCGGCTTGACGGACGGGGCAACATAGTAGATGGTGCGCACCGGCTCGCCAGTCGCGTTGCGGACCAGCATCGTGCGCGGAAACTTGTCCGAGATGCCGTAGAAGTCCCACGTGCCGTTGAGCTCGGGGTGGTCCTCGGCAAGGAACTTGAACGGCTCCTCGTTGGCGTCGCGCGGCAGTTTCTCCTTAACGGTTTCAGCCGCGGCGGGCGCCGGCGTAGGCTCCTTTGAGTTCTCCTGCTCCTGTTTAGCAGCAGTATCGACGCCAGTAGAGACGTCGCCCTCGGCTTGCTTCACCTTCTTGGCGGGCTCCCCGGCCTCGCCCCCGGCAGGACGCTTCTTGTCGGCGTCGGAACCGGAACCGGCCTTGGCAAACACAGCAATAAAGAAACCACCGGTGTCCTGCTGGTGCGGGTAGACGCGGACGGCACGGTCGAGCTGGAACCGCGCCGCCTCGTCGGCGTCGGGCGGAAACAGGCTGCGGGCGACGCCGGCCTCGCCAAACTCGCGCCACACCTTGTCCTTGGTCTGGACCTTCCAGGCGGAGATGCCCGGCGACCGCTTGAGGCCCGGCAGCTCCTGCGACACGTCCACGAGCGACACGTCCTTGTACTGGCGAAGGATCTCGGCCACGACGGCCTCGTTCTCAATCGGGTTGAGGGAGCACGTACTGTACACGAGGCGGCCGCCGGCCCGCAACATCTGAATGCCCCGCGCCAGAATGTTGACCTGCGTCGGGTGGAGACCGAGACCGTTGCCGACAACCCAGTCCTTCCACACGTTGACGTTCTTGCGCATCGTCGCGTCGCCCGAGCACGGCACGTCGCACAGCACGCGGTCGAACTTGAGGAACTCGTTGGCGCCCGTCTTGATCTTGGGGTAGAACTGGGCGTCGTGGTTCGTCACGACGATGTTGGGCGAGTTGAGGCGCTTGACCTGGTGGATCAGCATGTGCGACCGCTTGTAGTCGCTGTCGTTGGCAATCACAAACCCTGTTGGGCCCTCCTTGCCGGCTCCACGGTGCAGCGCCTCGACAAGCTGCGCCGTCTTGGATCCAGGGGCGGCACACAGGTCAATAACAGTGTTGTCGGGCCGCACGTCGAGCAGCAGCGGCGGGATCATCGACACCGCCTCCTGACGGCTAATGTGGCCGACGTCGGTCTCGGCAACCAAAAACTTCTGGAACCGCGCAAACTGCGGGTTCTTACGCACAACCTGCTTGCCGACCTTGTACTGCCACGCCATGCCGTCGGGGTAAAACGCCAGCGGCGTCGGGGCCTCGACCTCCTCGCCGTCCCACACAATACCCTTGAGGTGCGGAATGTACTTTGACTCGAGGGCGCCGCGAACCTCGGCGGCGTGCTGCGCGGTGCCAGTAATGCGGAACGTCAGCGGCAGGTCGCGCTGACACGCAGCCTTGAACTCATCCCATTCCTCAGCAGCCGGCAGGCCCAGCTCCTTGTAGTAAGCCTCCCAGTTGGCGTTTCTGCCGTTAGCCCCCATTCTGGCGGGTTTGGCTTTTTTACTTTCCTGGGGGCTCTGCCCCCAGACCCCCGTAGCAACTGCTTCGCAGTTGAGCTCCACGCATCTCTTTCTCAACTGCGAAGCAGTTGCTACGGGAGTCTGGGGGTGGAACCCCCAGGAAAAAAAAAGGCAAGGTAGCGGGACAATCTACGCATGCTCCAACAATGAGCACCGGGCCCTGTGAAAGCACTTACTCCTTCTTAACATCCGACCAGTTGGGCTGGCGGCGGCCGCCTCCGCGGCCCTTGAAGTTCTTACGGCCCATGATTGTGCAAACAGTGTGCGATTGTTCGGCGCCGATGCTTTGGCTCGCGACCCAGAATTTCAGACCTCGCCGAAAACTTGTGTGGGTTAGGGTTGGAGATAAGAAAATCTGATAAGACGAATTGGTAAGGTATATCGGGGGCCATTGTGTATGTAGCGGCGGCTGCCAGGTGGGCTGGCTCGGCTGACTGGGTGTCAATAATGTGGGCCATGTACAGGTGCAATGCCTGTATTTGATATCTTGTGTGCTAGTTCTAGTGATGCTAACATATCGCTTGACCAATACCTCACTATACAAAATGCAATCGTACATTATATACACAGATGGGTCGACCTAACCTGTGCCGAAATTCGAATTAAAAACCCAAAACATCAACGTTCATTTCTGTTACGGGCTTTTTCTTTTCCTGGGGGCGCTGCCCCCAGACCCCCGTAGCAACTGCTTCGCAGTTGATTCACCTTTTTATGGTATTACACTGAGCCTATTCCAACTGCGAAGCAGTTGCTACGGGGGTCTGGGGGCAGCGCCCCCAGGAAAAAAAAAGAGTAGCCCACATAAGTGTACAACCTTGAGTTCCCTTGTTCACACAAACATAAAACTACTGCTAGTGCGATCGCCACAGGGACCATTACTCGGCAGTGCACAGTTCAACGTGAGGTGACTCAGCTTTGGGTTGACAACGAGGCGGTACGTGGGCACATGTGCACCGGAATAGAACAGTAGGCCCCGGAACAACTTTGGCACATAGCTGGATAGCAAAAAAATCAGAAGAAAAAAGAAGTCGGTGGAGCGGACAGAGTATCTCGCCGCGGACTTAAAACATGCCGGAGCGGATTTGCCGTGTGCGGCGGGGCGGGCCTAAGCACTCCTCTCATCGCCGTATCCATAGTAACCGGGATCAGTGGGACCCATCCGTAACCGGCCGGCCACCCCACGGCTGAAAAAAGGCACCGGTTCGTAAGCACACAAAAGAACCCCCGCTGCATACGCCTGGTGGTTGTGTTTATACCGGTTTCCCAGCAGGAGCTGTGAGAGGACGACAAAAGGTGAGTATAGGAGTGAGTGTGGTGATGGTTTGAGGGGACGCACAGACGATAAGAAATAGTGGCTGGATCCGTGGTACAACGGGCCGGTTTGGCCGTTTGTCCCGATCGCATCGGTTGGTCAGCTTTGGGGCGAATTTTTACGACAAAACAGACTGGTTATAACTCGCCCTCAGCAGAAACTGAGGTGTCTGGTGGCCCGATTAGTTTGTCAACACTGTCTCAGAGTCAAAATATGCCTGCACAGATTCTTGTACCTGAGCACGACCTGAGCTCGGCACGGGCCTCGACCTGTACAACACTAACAAAAGACCGGGAATGACGGCCGGACAGACGCCTCGACCGGGCTACACTCCCCGTAGCCCAGAAGAGGATGTTTTTGCAACGCCGCCAGCAAGCCCCTACGTTGCTGATACGGCAGCGGGCGGCTCCGGGACTCATGTCCACTTCAACAGTAACAACACCACAACCGGCACCAACGACTCGGAGAGCAGCGGAACCGAAAAGGCACTGCGGCCAGGGCCTGACGGGCTGCCGAGAAATGCGTCGTCGCAAGTGCGTGGGACTCGCAAGCCTAGCCGGGCCGCTAGTCTTGGCCGCAAGCCCAGCGAGCTTATTCGCAAGGCAAGCCAGCGGGTGCCTGGTGTCGCCAAGTTCTTTGGCATAGAGGCAGAGGAAATTAGTGTTATGGAGCGCCAGATCTACTACAACCAGCCGCTGCCAGACTCGGCCAAGAATCCAGAGACGGGCATGCCGCTGGCCCACTACAGCCGCAACAAAATTCGCACCACAAAGTACACGCCGCTCAACTTTGTGCCCAAGAACTTGGTGCACCAGTTCAAGAACATCGCAAACATCTACTTTTTGTTCATTGTCATCATGTCGGCGTTTCCCATTTTTGGTGTCGAGAACCCGGGTCTTGCGGCGGTGCCCATTATCGCTATTGTCGTCATCACCGCCATCAAGGATGCCATCGAGGACTACCGGCGGACGGTGCTTGATTTGGAGCTCAACAACACCATTACCACGGTGCTCGTCAACATGCCCAATGCCAACGTCGTCGAGGAGGACATCTCGGCGTGGCGGCGATTCAAAAAGGCATGTACGCGCGTTTTCAAGCGGATCCTCGTCTTTCTTGCCAGCAAGACTGTCCACCGCAACAAGCCCGAGGACGAGCGCGGCGTCCTGAGCCGTTTCCGCACGCTGGACCTTCACTCCATGTACACCGAGGGCTCGTCTGTGTACGCCACCGAGCCTATAGATACACGCGACACAGACGAAACGCCTATGCCGTCTGGCGCCGCAGACTCGGGCATCGGCAGCGCCACCACGGGCGAAAACGGGCCTGCTGCTGCTGCTGCCCGCAAGCCTCAGAGCTTTGGCAACGTCATTGACCGCGATCGCGATGTCAGCGGCGACGTCAAGTTCAAGCGCAACTTTTGGAAGCATCTCAAGGTCGGCGACATCGTCAAGGTCCACAGTGACGAAGAAGTCCCGGCAGACATGGTTATTTTGTCGACGTCTGACGCCGAGAGCGCCTGCTTTATCGAGACAAAGAACCTCGACGGTGAGACGAATCTCAAGCCCCGCAAGGCACTGCGCGCCAGCTCAGCCATCAAGCACGCACGCGACCTCGAGCAGGCGGTGTTCCGCGTCGAGTGCGAGGGCCCCCAGCCCAATTTGTACTCGTTCAATGGTGTGCTCAAGTGGAAGGAGCACGACCACCCGCGGTCCGAGCCCATCTCGATCGACAACATCCTGCTGCGTGGCTCGACCCTCCGCAATACGTCGTGGGCCATTGGCTATGTGGTCTATACGGGTGCCGAGTCCAAGATCATGCTCAACTCTGGCGTGACGCCCACCAAGCGCTCGCGCATGATGCGCCACCTCAACATCAACGTCGTACTAAGTTTTGTGTTGCTCATTGTCCTGTCGTTTGTTGGCGGTGTCATCAACGGTGTCTACTTTGCCAAGGATAACACGTCTGCGACCTTTTTCGAGTTTGGCATGATTGGCGGCACCGCGCCTGTCAACGGTCTGGTGTCATTTTGGGCGCTGCTCATTCAGCTGCAGAACCTTATTCCCATTTCGCTCTACATCTCCATCGAGATCATCAAGACGATCCAGGCGTTTTTCATCTACAGCGACGTGTACATGTACTACGAGCCGCTCGATTACCCGTGTACGCCCAAGTCGTGGAGTATCTCGGACGACGTTGGTCAGGTCGAGTACATCTTCTCCGACAAGACCGGTACGCTGACGCAAAACGTCATGGAGTTCCGCAAGTGCACCATCAACGGGCGGCCGTACGGCAATGCGTTTACCGAGGCCATGATCGGCATGATCAAGCGGTCTGGTGACGGCAAGGAGCGCGACATTGAGAACCAGACGGCGCAGGCTCAGCGCGGGATCATGCAAGACAAGGCGCTCATGGTCAGAAAGCAGCGCGAGTACTACGACAACCCGTTTATGTTTGAGGACGATGCGCCGTTTGTCAGCCCGGCCATTGTCGACGACATGACTGGCGCCTCGGGCGACGAGCAGCGTGCTGCCATTGAGCGCTTTTTCCTGTCGCTGGCCGTGTGCCACACGGCGCTGCCGGACCACGTTGGCGACGACAAGGAGAAGATCGTGTACAAGGCTCAGTCGCCCGACGAGGCGGCCCTCGTGGCCACAGCTCGCGACCTGGGCTTCACGGTCCTTGAGCGCACGCGCCGCGGATATATTGTGGATGTACTTGGCAACCAGGCCGAGTACGTGATCCTCAGTGTGCTCGAGTTCAACTCGACCCGCAAGCGCATGAGCGTCGTTGTGCAGGATCCCACGACTTCAAAGCTCCGACTTATCTGCAAGGGTGCTGACAGCGTCATTTACAGGCGTCTTGCTCCCGGCAACGACCATGTCAAGCAGGGCACCGCCGAGAACCTCGAGGCGTTTGCCAACGAGGGTCTGCGCACGCTCTGTATCGCAGACAAGGAGCTATCGTGGGACTACTACCAGGAGTGGGCTAAGCGGTACGACGAGGCGTCGTCGGCGCTGCAGGACCGTGAAGAGAAGATGGACGTGCTCATGGAGGAGATTGAGCAGGATCTGACGCTGCTCGGCGGTACCGCTATCGAGGACGAGCTCCAGGAGGGCGTTTCGGACTCGATTGCGCTTCTCGGCCGCGCCGGCATCAAGCTCTGGGTGCTCACGGGTGACAGGGTCGAGACTGCCATCAACATTGGTTACTCGTGCAACCTGCTCGAGCCTCATATGGAGCTCCTAATCATGCAGACACCGCCTGATGATGTGGTTGGCACTACCAAGTTGCTTGACGAGTACCTCACGACACGGTTCAACATGCATGGCACCAAGGAAGAGCTGGCGGCCGCCAAGAAAGACCACAGCCCCCCAGAGTCCAAGTACGCTCTAATCATCGATGGCGACACACTTCGCACTGTTCTGAGCGACGACGACCTCGCCCTTAAGCTGGTGCTGCTCGGCAAGCAGTGCAAGTCCGTGCTGTGCTGCCGTGTCTCGCCGGCCCAAAAAGCCGCCGTGGTCGCTCTCATGAAGAACACCCTGGACGTGACGACGCTGTCCATTGGCGACGGTGCCAATGACGTGGCGATGATCCAGGAGGCCGACGTCGGTGTCGGTATTGCTGGTCTCGAGGGCCGGCAGGCCGTCATGTCGTCTGATTACGCCATTGCCCAGTTCCGATTCCTTGTTCGACTTGTCCTTGTGCATGGCCGCTGGTCGTACATCCGTCTTGCCGAAATGACGGCCAACCTGTTCTACAAGAACGTTGTCTTCACCCTCACGCTGTTCTGGTACAACGTCCACTGCAACTTTGACGTCTCATACCTCTTCGACTACAGTTACATTGTGCTGTTCAACCTGGCGTTCACGTCGCTGCCCGTCATCTTCATGGGTATTGGCGAGCAGGACGTCAGCGACCTCATCTCGCTCACGATCCCGCAGCTATACACCAAGGGCATCCTGCGTCTGGAGTGGACCAACAAGAAGTTTATTTTCTATGTTGCAGACGGCATCTTCCAGTCGGCTGCGTGCTACTTCCTGACGTCGTACTGCATTTTCCAGAACGGCGGCTTCGTGACGGTCAACGGCCGGCAGATCAACTACCGTGAGGCCGTCGGTGTCTTTACCGCGACCTCGGCCATTCTGGCGTGTAACTTCTACGTCCTCATGAACGAGTACTACTGGAACTGGCTGTTCCTGCTCATTGTCGCCATCAGTTGTCTGCTAGTGTTCTTCTGGACCGGAATCTACACCGTCTTCACCGCGTCGGCTGGCTTCTACAAGGCGGCCCCGCAGGTCTATGGCACTATTGTGTTCTGGGCGTCGATGCTCATGATTTTGGTTATCACAATGCTGCCGCGTTTCACCGTCAAGGCGTATCAGAAGATGTTCATGCCGTACGACGTTGACATCATCCGCGAGCAGCGCTGGCACCACCAGTTTGACAACCTGCGGTATCCGGATGTCAACTCGGCCAAGGTCCAGCCCGACGTTGCCATTTCTGAGGAGGAGGAAAAGGCGGCGGCTCTCGCCGACGACACCACCCATCTCGCCCCGCCCTCGGTCCCAGCTGAGGGCTGGCGCCGATCCTTCGAGCAACGTTTCTCTCAAGACTTTGTTCGCACTTCGGTCGACATTCCCGAGCTGCCCACTGCCCGCACGCTCATGTCGACCACGCAGTCCCGTTGATTTTTTACTATGTCTATATATCATGTTAGCTCTAAAATATGTTTCTGCCTTGTCCTTTATTTTCCTGGGGGGGGGGGCTGCCCCCTGACCCCCGTAGCAACTGCTTCGCAGTTGAGCGCGACATCTTTTCAGACGTCTTGGTAAGCTCTCGGCTTCGTCCAACTGCGAAGCAGTTGCTACGGGGGGTCTGGGGGCAGCGCCCCCAGGAAAATAAAGACCAGAGAGCACGATGTGATGCGTGTTATGCCGCTAAGCGCCAAGAAAAATCCCAAGTCCTAGCGTCACAGGCACCGACAGTGGTTGCCATGGCGCCGTTGACAGCCCCATGCACCATGCACTTATTGTTTAGCAGAGGTTAGGGTGGCTGCGGCAATGAGTGGCTACTAAAGATGCTCAGCCCTCCGTGGTGGTGAGCCACATTAAAAGGGAACTCGAGGTTTGCATCGGTCGTTGCTAATCGTCTATCTTTGAGCGCTCGCCGATTTTGTGTCGTGGCGTGGACTTATACGAGGCAAAATGGCGGCCTTACTACCTCGCATTATTTATTACTGTAAGTTTGCTGTTGTTGTAGTTCATTTGGACCGAGGTGTGCGGGGATGTCAGGACGGGCTTTTTCGAATAAAGCTATGACTCTGATGAAGCGGTTCTTGCCTCAAGAATATGGCTGGAAGAGGAAACTGGAGTGGGGCGTGGGCATGTTGACGACATGCTAGAAAAGAACAGCTGGGTCGTGCTCTCGCCTAGGTACTGTGACCCCTTCCTCAGGTTCCAAGGTTTGAGCGAGCGCTTCCGCTGCAAAGGTTGCTAATGGTTTCGATATTCGGGGGAGGCCGGGTGTTTTCACGCCCGAGCGGGAGCAGTTGGTTGTCGCGGCCTAGTAAGAGCAGTTGGTTTTCAAAACCCAGCGGTGGTAGCTGGTTTTCGACTCACAAGTCGAACGGCGGGACAAGGATCGCGCCGCCTCGAACCACAAGCAACTGGTTTTCGTTTCCAAGCGTGCGTGGCTTGCTTTCAGGATTCCTCGGCCGACGCCCCTCTTCGTCTCCAAAGCCGTATAAACCGCCACCGCGGCCGCCATCCTACGCTAATCCTCCGCCTTCTTACGCTGAAGCCGCGCGCCAGCCGGCTGCCCGGCCAGCGCCTCGTCCAGTGCCAGCGCCAAAAGTTCGCCCTCGTCCAGTTCCAAAGCTGCCACGACCCAATGCGCTCGGAGGGCGCCCGCTGCCAGTACCAATTCCGTTGATGTTACCACACTCGGGCGGCCACAATCACAGTCACAACAAGACTCTAACTCCAGCTTGCGAATATTATGACAACTGCAATAGTGGGTGGTACAACTATGGCCGCTGGATTCTAGCGGCCATTATCATTGTATTTGTCATTATTGCGTTTATTGCGGTTCGATCCATGTCTGCGCGCCGTGTGCGCCGCGGAGCGAGGCCGCTGCCTGCAACCGGCTGGATGCTGCCGTCGTACCACGAGAGCCAGCAGCAGTACGGCAATCCCGCTGCACCTCCATACAATGCACAGCCCCAGGGCGGATACTACGACGCCAATGGCAAGTACGTGGCCGGCGGCTACGAAATGAACAACTACCAGCCAAACTACCAGATGGGAGAGGGCTCGTCGTCGTATGGTCCGCCTCCTGGACCCCCGCCGGCCGGTGATAACTACTCGCCGCCGCCTGGCGCTCCGCCGGCCGCTGCTCAGTCGTCCACTGCCGATAACTACGCGCCGCCGCCCGGACCTCCGCCGACGGCCGCTCACTCTACTGGCCAGTCGAGCGATCTCTATGGCCCGCCGACGACGCCGCCTCCTGGTGTCAATACCAGCACTTATCCGGAGGCAGGCGCCAGCAGCTCGAGCTACGCTCCGCCTCCTGGTCCTCCTCCCGCCCATACCAAGAACTAAAGGATAATTTTGGTTTCGCATTTTTTAATTGATGTATTTATGCTTAGCGATTTTGGACGGGAGGGCTGCCCGCCCCAGACCCTCGTAGCAACTGCTTCGCAGTTAGATTTGGCTCAATTGCAAAAGCAATCGTACTATGGAGACATATAGTCCGCGTGGAAACGCATTTTTTTCAACTGCGAAGCAGTTGCTACGGGGGCCCGGGGGTGGAACCCCCCAGGAGATTAAGGCAACGGAGGCTTCCTAGAGACGGCGCCCAATATATGTCCAAATCAGATAAACGAAGGCGATAAACGTTCCCGTAACTCCAACTTTTTAGTAGATGAAGGAGCTGGCTCGAATTCATGGCAGAAAAGGTCACGCTTGATAAGTCAGAAGTGGAAACCCTTCGACGGCAGCTGGCCATGCTGGCTACCAAGCTGGCCCCGCCGAACAATGAGTCGAACGTCGACGCTGTCATTCCGACTCCAAAAGCCACTAAATTGACGACGTACCAGCTGGACCTATTCAGGGCTATACCAGCGTACTCCGGGCGGACGGATAAATCGTACGAGCTTTGGCGCGAGCGCGTAGAAGGATTCGCCAAAACGTTCAACGTTGATTACGGAGCCCTCGAACCGCACATGTCTAGAATCCTGCAGGGCAAGGCGCTTCGCGAGTATTTGGCGCTCCAAAAGACCAAAAGGAACGAAAAGGCGGGAAAGTATCCAACATGGGAGGAAGTGGACGTGCTTCTAAAGAAAATGGACGATCCGGTACGCCGGAGTCTGGAGGTGCATCAGCAGATTGCCGAAATGCGTGGACGGCCCATGACTACGGAAAACGTCGAATATTTTAGAAAGCTCGAGTGCCAGCTCGACCGCGCACCATTGGGAGACCGTGTCTTTTTACTTTTTGATGTGTTTCCGGGCGCAAAAGAGCACATCATGCCGAAATTAAGCGAGATCAGTAGTGTCGACGACGCATGTGATACTGTTATCGAGGCATTGACAAAGGGCTAGTCGATTACTCGGACTCTTGATTTTTTGGGGTGTTCCAAGAATCGGAGCATGCGAAAGGGACGTTTATCGCACTAGCAGACCAAACTAGCGGACCATATTAGCATACAACCCAAAACACATCAAAAGCCGGTGGTTACTTATGCTATCAAAGTATAAGTGGGGTATTTCTGGCTGTTCCATGACCGAAATGGCGCACTTTGCGCCAGAAAACTAACTCCGGCTCCCCGGTCCCGGTCCCTTGTGACGTGAATTTAAACACAAGCGGGAGTGCATTTTCATAACGTCGTTAAAAGACAATTGAGCAGGCGGTGTATCGCATGTAAATCAACCACGAAGAAGGGTTACCATGGGTTCTTCTGAGGGTACAACCCAAAGGGTTATCATAGAAAACCACCAATGACAAAAAAGGGCGATGAGTCGATATTACGTCCAGTTTAGAGGTAACCAATTGTTCTCGACGGCCCGCTCGTAGATCTCAGTATCGTCGTAGAGCTCAATCATCTGCTGGTCTAGCGGGCGTGTTTTCGGATACGCAAATCTCCGGTACTCATCGAAAATCATGGTCAGAGACCAGTCCTGTAACCTTCGGAGACAGCCCACAAGGCAGCCAGTGCGGTGCTTGCCACGATTGCAGTGGATCAGCAGCGGATGGTTGGCCGGGTTGAGCACCACCTCGAGTGCTTTGGTGATGGTCTCGTGCGATACATGCACAAACGGTTCCTTGTTACCGGACATGCCGACCTGGAAGAACTGAATGTTGTTGTCCTCAAGGAACTTCATGTTCTCATCGGGGTATGGTTCCGGGATGAGCACGAGCACGCTCTTGAGGCCCAGTTTAGCCAGAAACGGAAAGTGGTCAGGCCGCGGGAACGAACTGCGGTATATGTTTCCGACGACGGGACTGAAATTGCTGGGGCACTCGACTGCCGGAGCTGAAATATGGGTCAGCACCAGTTGGCCAGCATCGGCAGCTGAAGCGGTAGCGGTGGGGACCTCTGGCTGCGAATCGGTCAGGTGCTGCTGCTTATCTTTGGAATGATCGCGGGCCCTTTCGACGCGGCCCGCGTCGTCCATGGCGCCGAAAGGAGGCTGGGAAGGCGGGCGGCCGTCGCTGTGAGTGTCGAGCAGAGAGGCGGCGTTCGGAGACTGAGTGCGTTCGGGGCCAATTTAGAGCCCGTGCTAGGTGGGCTGGGTGGGAGGGCGGTCGTGTGGGTTGGGGTATGCGCGCACCGGAGTTTTGAGCATATTGGTCGCTTTTGGCATTGAGTTGTGGCTGTATATCATTTTACAAGAAACATCACCAACAGGTTATACAGATGCGAGGTCTCAAAATCAATAAGCACCAGAACCTCCAGCGATAACCCCCGCCTTTTGTAACCGACTGGACACGCCATCAATACAAACACCTACTGACCCAAACTGACGTGCTGCGAATTACGCCGGCAGGCGTCCGTCTCCCGGGGAGGGCTGCCACGAATTTTTCAAAGCTAAGGAGGCAACCTGGCCGCACCAGAGCTTTGCAGAGGGAACACGCAGCGAGTATGGCGGATAACCAGCTCAATTACGTGATCGTGGACGGCGTCCTGCGGGACTACGTCCAGGAGATCGCCGAGTACATCGACAAGCTCGAGGGCGATGAGAACCAGTCGTTTTCGAAGCAGTCTGCCGAGAAGATGGAGTCTGAGGACGAGGCAGCCATGACGGAGCTGTTTGCGGTCCTGGCTGGCAAGAGTGCCGTGCTTGGCAAGGCCCCTGAGACTGAGTATGAGTCGGCGGTCAACCTTCTTCTCTACATTCTGACGTTTGCGCCGCAGCTGACCGAGCTGCTGCCGGCGGTGACCAAGAACATCGTTGCCAACGTGCCTGAGGGCGCCAACGGCGCGCACCTGGTGCTGTCGGTGCTTGCCAACCTGTTCAACATTCTGCCGGCGACGTCGCCGCTGCGGTACGACGTGTTTACGACCGTTGTGGAGTTTGCCGCCAAGACCGGCAATGCGCGCCTGCTGACCCCGCAGTTCAAGAGCCTTCCGCAGTGGCTAAACGAGTGGGGCCTCAACGAGACGCAGCGCAGTCAGCTGTATGCCCGGATAGGCTCGATTCTGTCGCAGTCGGGTGACGACAAGGCGTTCAAGTGCCTGTTTGAGGCCGCCAAGTTTAGCGAGGCCACCGAGGTTGCCGCCCAGGTCGTGGCGCTTGCGCTCGCGTCCGACGATGTCTACGACTTTGATGAGGTTCTCGGCCTCGCGAGCGTGCGCGCTCTCAAGACGGCTCAGCCAGAGTTGTACTCTGTGCTCGAGAAGGTCGCTGCCGGCGACATCAAGGGCGTGCAGAGCACCAAGCTCCCGGCCGGCGTCGACGCCGACGCCGTCGACCGCAAGGTCCGCGTCCTGGCGCTGTCGCAGACTTGCTACACTAGCAAGGAGCGCTCGGTGTCGTACGCGACTATTGCCGGCGCCATCGACGTCCCAGAGGACGACGTCGAGCTGTGGGTCATTGACGCGATCCGCGCCGGCCTCATCGAGGGCCGCCTCTCGCAGATGGACCGTGTCCTGGATGTGCACCGCGCCACGCCCATTGGCGCCTTTGGCATCGAGGAGTGGAAGCAGGTCGAGAAGCGCCTCGACGACTGGAAGACCTCGCTCAAGGAGATCCTCGACGTGCTCGGCAACACCCGCGAGGACGCCGGACGCCGTGCCCAGGCCGTCAACTAGACGACAAGCGACAAGCGGCCCCGCTTTGCATACATCGCACCACACCACTACTACCACCGCTATCGCCTCCCCATGCGCACTGTCATAGAGTCACGATATGTATGATTTGTTCAGGTTCTGTCTGAACTGTGGGCTCTTGCCGGTCTGTCAGACCGGCACGAGTCGGACGTTGGTCTATACGCAAGTATCCAAAAGTATTTAAACTGGTTTCTCTGTAGCCTGTCAACTGGAGGCTTGTTTTTTTTCCTGGGGGCTCTGCCCCCAGACCCCCGCAGCAACTGCTTCGCAGTTGAACTAGCGTGATTTGTGTTTGGCGTTCTAGTCTGGGTATTGATTGAACATTAACGGTTATGTTTTTTTTTCCTCGGGGCTCTGCCCCCAGACCCCCGTAGCAACTGCTTCGCAGTTGAAGTAGGGCGTGATTTGTGTTTGGCGTTCTGGGTATTGATTGAACATTAACGGCTATATTTTTTTTTCCTGGGGGCTCTCCCCCCAGACCCCCGTAGCAACTGCTTCGCAGTTGAAGTAGGCGTGATTTATGGCGGGATTCTGGCTGGATATATGATTCTGAGAGATGAACATAACCTCTGCATGGGCCGGTGGATCAAGTAAGGTGTATCTTTCAGCCCTTGTTAACAGCTTCAGCCTGTTTTCACCCGCGAAGCGGGTGCTACGGGGGTCTGGGGGCAGCGCCCCCAGGAAAATAAAAAATATATAGAGAGGAACAGACATTCTAGTGAGATCACAGTGTGGAAATGGTGAATGTGAAACGGAGCATGACTGTATGCATAAATGCTTTGATTGCAAGAGGGTACGGGTGCAGCCCTAATGGCATAGTCGGGAGAGTAGCGGCAGCCGCGTTAGGGCTGCGACTGATACACCCGTCACCAATTGCCAGAATAGGAAATCAGGTTTTTCACCCGCGTCTCCTCCCTCCCAGTCTATCACCTAAACGACTCGAGCCGTCAAGACTGGGTTTTCCTAGCATCCGACACTTCGACAAAAGAGCCATGTCTCACCGAAAGTACGAAGAGCCGCGACACGGTTCGCTTGGCTTCCTGCCCCGCAAGCGCGCTGCCCGCCACCGCGGAAAGGTCAAGTCGTTCCCCAAGGACGACAAGACCAAGCCGGTTGGCCTCACCGCCTTCCTTGGTTACAAGGCCGGTATGACCACCACCGTCCGTGACCTCGACCGCCGTGGCTCCAAGATGGACAAGCGCGAGATCGTCGAGGCCGTCACCGTTGTCGACACCCCGCCGCTCGTTGTTGTCGGTGTTGTCGGCTACATTGAGACTCCCCGTGGTCTCCGCTCGCTCACCACCGTGTGGGCTGAGCACCTCTCTGACGAGGTCAAGCGCCGCTTCTACAAGAACTGGTACAAGAGCAAGAAGAAGGCCTTCACCAAGTACGCCAAGAAGTACGCTGAGGACCAGGCCTCTGTTGCCCGTGAGCTCGAGCGCATCAAGAAGTACTGCACTGTTGTCCGCGTTCTCGCCCACACCCAGATCCGCAAGACTCCTCTTGGCCAGAAGAAGGCCCACCTCGCTGAGATCCAGCTCAACGGTGGCTCGATCGCCGACAAGGTCCAGTGGGCCCAGGAGCACTTTGAGAAGACCGTCGACGTTGCCTCGGTCTTTGAGCAGGACGAGATGATCGATGTCATTGCCGTTACCAAGGGTAAGGGATACGAGGGTGTCACTGCCCGTTGGGGCACCAAGAAGCTGCCGCGCAAGACCCACCGTGGTCTGCGTAAGGTCGCCTGTATCGGTGCCTGGCACCCGAACCACGTCCAGTACACTGTTGCCCGTGCTGGTCAGGACGGTTACCACCACCGTACTTCGGTCAACCACAAGATCTACCGCATTGGCTCTGGCGACAACAAGGCCAACGCCGCTACCGAGTTTGACCGCACCGAGAAGACCATCACCCCCATGGGTGGCTTTGTCCGCTACGGTGAGATCAACAACGACTTTGTCATCCTCAAGGGCTCGATCCCCGGTGTCAAGAAGCGCGTTGTCACTCTCCGCAAGTCGCTCCGCGTCCAGGAGTCGCGCCGTGCTCTCGAGAAGGTCCAGCTCAAGTGGATCGACACCGCCTCGAAGTTCGGCAAGGGCCGTTTCCAGACCCCGGCCGAGAAGCATGCTTTCATGGGTACCCTCAAGAAGGATCTTGCCAACTAAAACACTACCTATTCTTATGTATAAAATGTAATGGTTGGATGGCTTTTGGCTATGGCTTTGTAATTTTTTTCCTGGGGGCACTGCCCCTAGACCCCCGTAGACAACTGCTTCGCAGTTGGGATTGACCAAGCCGTTTTTTTTCAACCGCGAAGCGGTTGCTACGGGTGTCTGGGGGCAGCACCCTCAGGGAAAAAAAAAAAAATTTAGCAGCACGAAGCTAGCCGTACCAGTGTGAACGACTGGGGCAGAATGACGAGATTTATATTTGTCGGATGATCGCAAATCTTTGTCAGTAGTCGGATGGGTGTGTGAGGATGGTTTTTGTAAAATAATGTGAGCGGATTGTCAATTTTGTGAGCAAATGACTACATAGTGATATTGTGTCAACATGGTCAAGTACTGGCAGATTTTTTAAGACCCGCGTCAATCACTCTGCCCTGAGAGAGTGTGTGGGAAAAAATGTATAAATCAGATAAAAAAATTCACTGAAAAGGATAAAGGGTATATTTTATGGAGAGTTTTGGTATGGCTTTTAAGAACTGGATTGAATTTATAGATATGGACTGGAGGACTCATAGTCCTGTGGATAGCGCACAGTATTGACCACGGTGTATACGTCGCGCGGGGGTTTGGATGCGTGCAAGCTGCATGCACTGTGCTGCACTAGGGTGCTCACACGGTGCTCGGCAGGCTTGCCATACCTGAGCTGGTTGGTTGGCCCAGCAAGAGATCGGCCTACCGGGGACCCTCGAGCAGCTCCCTGTTTACGGCCGCAGCGTTAGCGGCTCAGGGTGCTTGACACAACTGGCAGGCGGTCTGTCAGGGCTAATTAGGTCCTGTTGATAAGCGCCGCAACGACTCGGTATAATTTGTCTTGTCCTGGCACGACGCTAGTACCTGAGTGGGGCCCGGATTGCAGGCTCTTGTTGTGAAACAAAGGAATTCCGTCCAAGCGAGTGCGACAGCAACCTACCCGCCCCGAGTTGCATGCAATTGATATTTTGATGAAGCCCCAACCAACGCGGCGAAGCGATCTCTGCACGCGAGCTAGGAAAAATGGCATGGGTACTGCGATTCAGAAACGAAACGCCTGTTATTCCTGTTGCTTGGCTTGTCAATTGGACCAACGGCAAAGTACTGCAACTCCTCTCTGAATATAATACGAACATGTGCCCGCCGCATCGTGACGTCGACCGGCAGGTCTCAGATTTCGGGGCCCTCCACGACTATTGAGTTGGATCCGGTTAGGGTGGGCTAGGCAGGCCTGGTGTGCGTTGTAGACGCACATATATAACACAAGGGGCCCTGCCGTGCCCGTCGCTCGCTCTGTACACTGGGTAGATCAAGCTCAATGACTGGAGAAAGCACTCAACCGCCCATCTTTCTGGCCACGCACCCGCGTGCCATGTCGACGGCGCTCGAGCGCAGCTTCATGACCCGCCCGGATCTGCGGTGCCTCCACGAGCCCTATGGTGACGCATTCTACTTTGGGCCCGAGCACATTTCGGATCGCTACTCGGACGAGGAGCGCGCCAAGTCTGAGTTTAACAAGGTCAGCTACGCCGACGTGACCAACGACGCTTTGGACCAATCGTCGGGCCGCCGCACATTTCTCAAAGACATGGCCCAGTACCTTATTCCGCCCGAGGGCGAGGCGTCGGTTGTTCCGTCGCTAGGTGGCACTGGCCACGAGGAGGGAAATCCAACTGTTCTGCCGGCCAAGCTTCTCGACCAGTTCAAGTTCTTCTTCTTGATCCGTCCGCCTCACAAGAGCGTCCCCAGCTACTACCGCTGCACGATCCCGCCCCGCAGCGACGTGACCCACTTTGACCACTACCGCCACAGCGAGGCCGGCTATCGGGAACTGCGCATTTTGTACGAGTACCTGCTGGCCAAGGGCCAGAAGCCGCTTGTTGTAGACGCAGAGGACATTGTGCGTGACCCGGAGCAGACGCTCAAGGCTGCTTGCGACGCCATTGGCCTCGAGTTCACAACCGACATGCTGACGTGGGACGCGAACCAGGAGGTCATTGACCAGTTCCAAAAGTGGGACGGCTGGCACACCGACGTTCTGTCGTCCAAGGGCTTTGAGAAGGGCACCATCAAGGAGTTCAAGATCGACTGGGATGAATGGGAGAAGGAGTGGGCCGCCAAGTACGACAAGAACGGCGTCGACCAGATCCGCGACTCGGTCAAGAGAAGTCTGGATGATTACCTGTTTCTGCGGCAGTACAAGTTTCAGCTTCAGTGATGTGGAACCGTGGAACTGTGGAACCGTGGAACCGTGGAACCGTGGAACCGTAGAACCGTGGAACCGCAAGGAGGATCGCATGATTATCGCTTGACGGACTGCGGAGCAGATATCTTGAAATTTGTCTCACTTCCCAAAGTATGACGAAGCACAAAAGCACAAAAGCACAAAAACTGCCGACTAGGTGATATAAATGCAAATTTTCTATTATAGAGATGTACATTAGGCGCTGAAGCGGACGCAAAGGAAAGGATGCCTTGCAATAAATACATAGTCACCACTGGTATTAGTGGGAAAAAAAAAGGGTGGTAACAGTAAACTGAGTTGGGTGCTTTTGGCGGTTCATGCTCCAAATTGCCGCTCCCATGCCATAAACTCGACTAGCGACTCGAGGTCGGCTAGACGTTCACGTAGCAACCAGGCATCAATCGCCGCATTCACTTGATCATCGTCAAGTGCATCCTTTGGAATCGTGCTTTTTGTTGTGATGCTGGCTGTCTCTTCTTCCTGAAGCGACTGGGCTATAATCGGCTGGGCCACGGATACTGGCTTGATGATCGACTTGCGCGGCGACGGTGTGTTGCTGCACCGCTCAGATAGAGCCCGTCTTTTCGCCACCTTGGTGTTCATGAGTGACGGCGTCAGTGGTGTAGATGGAGGTCGCTTTTGCTTGTGCGCTCGCGGAGTTCGCGCCTCTCCGTATGATTCGGGCACAAGCGCCGCTTCGCCCATTGTTATCGGCGGCTTTGCAAAGATTTTTGTCCATCCCACAGTGTCATTCTCGTCTCCGGCCTCTTTTATGGGCTCCATTTTCCTTTCCCGTGTCGTCCGGGCTCCAAATGCATCGTTAAGACTGGCGGCCAAACCAGGTGTGAAGATGTCCGCCGGTCGTACTGGTCGTGGCGTCGACAAATCAATCAGAGGTTCCATTGGCACAGAGTATATTGTTTGGTGATATGGAGCCTGTTTTGTTCCGAGTTACGGGATAAATAGGTCCCACAGCTCTTGCAAACTGGCTTGGGTAGTTTGTGTTTACGCCCAGCTTCGTTCTGTTATTTAGGTCAATCGCCGATGGTGCGGCTGATCTGAGTTGCCAAAACAGTAAAACATCAACAACAAACAATATAAGCTGCCTCGGCCTGTACTGACAGTTAACTTTTTTTTTTTGGTCCCACACTTATCGCGACCAACTCTAGTCTAAGTTTACTGTCAGTCCTCCAAATCAACAATGGCTGTGACAGAATCGGCCAATGGTGACAAGGAAAATCTAGGCGTTGAAAAGCGCCTGCTGGAAGTCCTTCGGGATAAGGAGAACATCCCTCCGCCAAACTCGCCGACTATCCAGCGTAGGCCGGATCGCAAGCGTACGCCGCTAGCGGACATTTCAAAGGCAGGCACTTCGGATGACGCGGCTAAAGCATCCGGCAAGACGCGCAGTTTTGTGGTGTTTGATGTATGTGCTCTAAATTGCTTCCATACGTATGAGGTTGTCCCTGGACTAACAACAGACTCGAATCGCGCCCCGACCAAAGGCCAAAGGACCAAGTTTTAGCAAGATCCAGCAGGCCACCACCAAAAAGCCTTCACTATTGAGATAAACCAGACCTGCGATGTGCTGTCGCTCACACTATTACCTGGTTAACTACTATGTCGCACCTCACAGATAAAACGGGTAACGGCAAGGTGTCGGGCAAGCGTTCGGGAGGTGAATTTGGTTTCTGACAGAAAAGATCAAGACCGAAGAGCCGTTCCTCTACTAGATGTGCTGACTTATCTGGCAAAACGGGGAGGCAGCGCCTCATGGAATACCACACTGTGCAGTTCTGTTGGCCGATCAGCGCCACGAGGACCTGATCTATCAGGCGTATTATACCGAAGCCCATAACGAAGCGAGCCTTTTGGTACAAGTGCAATGACTGCGAAATACGTCATGAGGGAGCATCCAGAATATCGCCAGTATTGGCGCAGAACCTCTCACTTAAGACTCCGGAGGGTTACTGTGCCCTTGTCGAGCACGGGATCGAGGACAGACCTTTTTCAGAGGAGCGAAATTATCGCTACAATATGAACCAAGGTGGTCCCTCATTACAGATGCACACTATTAATGATAATACACGTCTAATACAAACAATTTTCGTGCAAAATTGAAACATTATTTGTTCTTTTGGACAAACTATGTCCACTGTCCGGCACCTGCATCATCGCGGCTTCGATCAGCAACGCGGCCTTTAAGGAATACTGGTGAAGTAACCGTTCCAAGACTGAAGTATGACATGTCGAGCACATGCCGTGACCAAAAATCAGGTCAGAATACAAAGAGCACAAAAAAAAAGACCATCTACTAAGCCTCCTCATCCATCTCCTCATCAAGCTCTTCAAGATCGTCTTCAGTTTTGGACACCTCACCAGACGGAGCAGCCGCCTTCATGCGCTCCGTAAGATACTGGTTGATGCCCTGCTGAATGGCGGATACTTCGACTCGCAGCTTGCCCAGCGGTGAGTCCGACGGCGCCGTCATAGCGTCACGGTCCGTATCAGGTTCCTTCCTGGCACATTCAGCGCTGTTGAACGTCTGCGAAACGCCCGGCGCGCTATACTCTGCCGTGATTGAGGCCGTCATTGTAGCTGAATAACAGTTCTTCGCTCGTCGCACACTACTCGTAGAAACAGCTACAGTACCTGAAATGCAACATCAAGCCATTTTTACGAATTATAACAATTTAATACTCATCTGCAAGGATACAACTGGACAGTAAAGGTTATCGGGAGACCTGCTGTTTTGCTACCGACAAACCAGCTGCCTACAAGAATTAGCATTCCTCTTTGCGTATTTTGCCTCGAGATCCGCGTAGCAAACACTTCGCCTCGCGTATTTGACTCAAAGTATTATTATACGGTAATCATCGCAGACACTGCCCCTGCTGATATCCAGATGAGAACTAGTCGAACGGGTAGCTGAATCGGAGCCTTCTACACTGATGTTACCTCATAAAGTTCTCCTTTCCACCAAGTGAGTCAAAGATCATTTGCCTTGTCATGGAAAAAGTATTATGTGAGATCGTATGCCACAACAACGTCACGAAAAAAATATGAAGGTTTCAACTCAATAATTCTTACATGTGACCCCCCTTGCCCCGCTATATGGCCATCTCCTTCTACTTCACCTTGCATAATCTCACGTTGACACCCATAATTCTAGGCACGAATACAACCCTTTTCAGCACAAAAAGTACTGTTCAGATAGTAAATTCGACATTTCCCTTCGGCCGCGAGACCAGGCACGCGATTAAGACTTCCCGTACGGTTCCGGGCGGAGCCCTGGGATTCGTGCGGCTCAAGGTATCATTTAAAGTCCACAAGAGCCGTGCAGATTGCCTTGAGCCGAGAATCGATCTACTGAGCAGTGTGGAGCAAGCGTCTGCTACCAGCTGCAACCATGACGAAGATTACAGAGAAGTCCACTTTGCTGGAAAAGTTGGGCATTGTGCTCATGGTGGTGCTCAGACTGCGTATGTATAGCCCGCTTTCACCGGAAGTTTCGGATTTACTATGACCTGGTTCAGCTCGCCCAGGGAACTCAATTCAATGGACCTCAAAAAATTCTGCATGGCACTTGACCCGTGGTTGGGATCTACTATATGACTGTTCTCTGTGATTGGGAGAAGGAGCGAAGAGATTGCCATCGCGATCGATTCCGCACTCAAAACAGATAAAAACTAACCACAGCTGCAACGGCACTGGGAACAACGTTAAAGTACTATACTATTGGAACGACGCGCCGCGGAGGATTCATGACTGTTCTCAAGGGTTCTGTCATTTACACGATGATGTCTACGCTCAGTGTGGCACAGATCAGGTAAGAGGAGTTGTACAGTTGTACAGTAGTCCAAGGGCGACACAGTGGACAACAGGGCTCCAGAAGACCGATAAACCAACTGATTCGTTTGCAATCTTTTAACCGCATACTAACGAAAGATGGGTACTCGAGCCTGTTCAAATCGAAGACCAGCTGCAGAAGATCAAATCCAAGTACAAGGACTTTGATAACTTCAATGGCGAGTTCAAGGTCGAGGGCGCCAACGCTCGGTGGCTGGTTGAGGCGCCAGCGCGTACTCCTGAAGATCCTGTGATTATGTATGTGCACGGAGGCGGTTTTGTGTTCAAGACCGACCCCAGTCAGGTTGAGTTCCTAGGCGATATCTACCGCAGGCTTGGGAACCGCCGTGTCAGCATTCTTATTGTTGACTACAGTGTGACTCCTCGCAAGGTGTACCCTGGCCAGCTGCGCGAGACAGCTGCTATCTACAAGAAGCTGACAGAGGACCATGGCTGCAAGAATGTGATTCTTCTCGGCGACTCGTGCGGTTGCAACTTGTGTATCGCCCTCATGGCCTACATCAAGCATGGGCACCCCTCGCTCCCCGAGACCGAGCGCCCGACCCAGAAGCCATTAGGCGCGGTGTTTTGCTCCCCATGGGTCAACCTGGTGGCCGAAAAAGCGGGTTCGTACGAGAATAACAAGGACTACGATATCCTGCCGATAGAGTCGCTCAACTACTGGGGCGAGTTTTACTGCGCCGACGAAGAAACGCGCAAATCGGTATGGGTATCGCCCGTCAACTCCGAGCCCGAGTTCTGGGAGGGTGCCGTTCCGCACACGCTTGTTGCCTGGGGCGAGGACGAGGTTATGAAAGACGATTGCATGAAGTGGGCCAAGCTCGCTGGTGTCACCATGACGTACGAGGAGCCTCAGGGCTTTCATGATTGCGCACTATGGGCCTCGATAACGCCTACGACTGACGTAATTGTTAAGTTCCTCCACGACACATTTAGCATCTAGATTTCACTCTGCAGTATAAATCTGTACTATGCCGGACTTTCTTTTTTTTTTTTCCTCGTTTTTTTACTCTGGGAACCCTACGTGACAGACGCTGGCGTTTCCCGACAAATCCGTTGCTGTGCGGGGAGGATGTCATCTCAAGCGTGATCGGTAAGGTCCATCAGGGATTGCATGTAGTCGTGTGATGTATTATAGTCCAACAAAGACTTTATAAGCAGCTTTGTTAATGTATAAAACAATGTCTAATGGACTCAAAATGCCGCGGGATGACCAGGTTTAGACCCTCAGATAGCCGCCAACGTTCTGTGGGCCCTCACAGGGTACCCGCTGAAATGACTCGACTTTGCAGGGGCCGAGACGTACTCGGGGCTGATGACTGCGTTACATAGCGGCTACTGGCTGAGTGCAGCAGATGGTTGTTGATTTACAATATGATGCCTCATCCAAATCCCGAGCTCATCAAATCGTCCAAGCCGGTGTCCGCTACGAAGCGCAATGGCACCACCAAGTGTTTGCCCACCATCACCCCGCACAGGGACCCGGGCACAATCGTTGGGTACGGGCTGACTCGTCTCCGGTCATTCCCGTGAGCTATTTAACTTGACCAGGTTGGTGTCTAGTTTGGCAGATTATACTCAGAAATGGTGGAGAACAACGATCTGACGCTCAAAGCGGGTCTGGCCCAAATGCTCAAGGGTATGGCACTGTTATAGGCGGCTCTAGGAGGCCGTTGGGATTGTGTTGAATCTCTCTCTATGGAATGAGCTTGATTCAAGCAGCTTGGTCAAATTCGTGGTCGAACTTTCTGGGAGAGTGCTAACAACAGGCGGCGTCATTATGGAGTAAGTGGTGCCACGTATTGTCGTACTGACATGAATATTTTTTGGAGACAAAGATGCATGGAAATGCTATTGCGATCAAAATTTTATGTTACACTTGCGCAACGGAGCTAATACCAGCGTCGTCAATGCCGAGCAGGCTCGAATTGCCGAACAGGCCGGTGCAGTGGCGGTTATGGCACTTGAGCGTGTCCCTGCGGACATTCGCGCCGAGGGCGGTGTCGCCCGCATGAGCGACCCTAAGCTGATCAAGGAGATTATGGAGGCGTAAGTTGAAATCCAACGGTAACGAATGGAAAAGCGGCTAAAACCAGCGTGTCGATCCCAGTTATGGCCAAGTGTCGTATTGGCCACTTTGTAGAGGCTCAGATCATCGAGTCTCTTGGTGTTGACTACATTGATGAGTCAGGTAAGTGATGTGCAGGTTTCACGAAGAAGGGCTCTTTGCGTGAAAAGGCACGAATTTGAAATAAGTGGAATTTTAGGCCATGGATCTGATGTCACATTTATCGGTTTTGCCAGATGAGTTGTGTCCAAGGGCCATCACCATCGCCATCGCCAACGTTGCGTCGGGCGAGGGCCACTGACAAATTTGAGTCATGCCATGACTCAGTCGCATCTGCGACCCGCATGCCGAGACCCGTGTTGACTCGGCAAGAAAACGCATGCAACTCATATGGAAGACCCCAGATTTAAGTAGCAACCGCTTTGCGGTTGAAGGCAATCGGGTCCAATGCCTTGTTTCCCCTGGGGATTCCACCCCCAGACCCCCGTAGCAACTGCTTCGCAGTTGGGACGGGAGCTCTTTCCAAAGGTCTCGATACACCAAAAAAAGACAAAAGGCTAGTTGAGCCGTATCGTCTTATGATATAGACGCCAAAACGGTTATCTAACTCCAGAGGTCCTGACGGTCGCCGACTCCAAGTACCACATTGACAAAAAGTCGTTCAAGGTCCCGTACGTGTGCGGTGCAAAGAACCTAGGAGAGGCTCTTCGCCGTATTGAGGAGGGTGCTGCCATGATTCGCTCCAAGGGCGAGGCCGGTACCGGCGATGTTGTCGAGGCTGTCAAGCACATTCGCACCATTGATCAGGAGATCAAGCGTGCTGGCGCCATGTCTGAGATCGAACTTCATGGACTCGCCAAGGAGCTTGGTGTGTCGTTTACTCTTCTCAAGGAGACAGCCAAGCAGGGCCGTCTTCCGGTTGTGAACTTTGCTGCGTATGTCTAGAGGTTTCTTTTTCTTTTTTTTTTTTTTCTAGTAGTGTACTAACACCAGTGGCGGCGTCGCTACACCCGCAGATGCTGCTCTGTGCATGCAACTCGGCGTTGATGGCGTGTTTGTGGGCTCGGGTATTTTCAAGGGTAATAATCCGGCTAAGCGCGCCAAGGCAATTGTCCAGGCAGTGACCCACTACAAGGATCCTAAGGTGCTTGCCGAGGTCTCGACTGACCTAGGTCCGGCTATGGTTGGCCGGACTGTCGAGTCTCTTGCGGTCACCGAGCGTATGGCTCATCGTGGTTAACAGTAACATGGTGTGTTAAAAAAGTTATTATGTGTGTACGTCATGGGTGATGGGCTCGGCTGGTTGTGTAGTTGATGGTTAGACTGCTGCCCGCGTGGCGTAAAGAACAGACTGCTCACCTTTGGTGATGTCGTCGAGCTCGGCATCAGTAGGACATTTTGGCGGGGAGGAAATGGCTCCTACCGCACCAGCTTTGTCGGGAGTCGCGAGAACAGCGCAGGCAAATGTGACGGCCTGGTTCGCAGGAACTTCGCCTAGCAACTGCGGGACGACCGTGCTGGGAAACATGATACTAGTGTTGCCGTCGGGAGCGTGACTGCGAGGCTCGCGGGCAACGGTGGACCCGAGGTCGACAACAATCGAGGTATCACGGACGCCCTCGACCGTCACGCTTGTGTCTGTAATACTTGCTGTTTCATTCTTGTACCGAGGACGCGGGATGGCAAAACCGCCCTCGATCGTAAACAGCTTGCGGGGCGACTTGATACGGTGGACGCGGACGTGCCAAGCACCCTTTGGAATCAAAAACGTCTCGACGTCCACGTCATCCCACGGGTGCCACTTGGAGTAGATAGCGCCACCTCGCATGCGAACGTCGTCGCAAGAATGGCGCACGCGGAAGTGCATGTTATCATCGCTGAAGCCGATCATGGAGTCAAACACGCCCTTGAGAAACTCACGAGCGTCGCTCTCGACGCTGAAACCGTAACGCGTCGAGTACGCGAACTTGCCGTACTTCTCAAAGATGTGGCGCATGTGGAGACGGCGTGGGCCCGACACGAGCATCACGGTATGGCCAGCCTCGTGGGAGATGACAGCGCCGGGAGTCTTTTGGATCGACAGGCCATCCCTCAGCGGGGTACCCAGCTTGGTAAAGTCGAGCGGTTCCTCCTTGGCCTGCCAGAAAGGATGCGACTCCGGAAGCATGAGGGCAAACGACATCTTGAGGGCCCAGTACGGCGACTGCGATGAGTTGTACGACTCAGACATGAATCTGTTGGGGTATGCGTAACCGACAGTGAGCACGCCGCGGTCGATGTCGCAGATGGGCTGCCGGGCCCACCACCGCCAGTGGCGCATGTATAGGCCCTTGATCTGGCCCCACGGAAGGCTGTCAGCGTCGTCGAACGCGAGGCCAAGACCGCCCCAGAATGCTCCACATGCAAACCGGTAGGTCAGACTGCGGCCGAATGGCACACACGCGCCGTCGGCGTCGAACCAATGGGAAAAGTCCTTGAGGAACTCGAGCGCGCGTTGCTTGTACGCTTCGACGCGCTTTGGGTCTTGCTTGGCCCGCATTTTGGCGTACACGAGGCCATAAAAGTGCAGTGCAAATGGGTTGTAGTAGTCGATGGCGACGTCGTCGCCTGGAAGCGATCCGTCGCGGTACCAGCCGCCACCGATGTAGTAGCTGTCGACCTCGTCGAGATACTTTTCGGTCATGGACTTGTCAAAGTCGTGGAAGCCGACGGACTCGAGGCCTACGTCGAGGAGGACGCGGAAGAACCGCCAGTTGTTGGGGGCGTACTCGTGGTTGCGAGAATGTACGAGATATTTGATGATAGCCGCCTTTTCGCTATCGGCAAGAGGGTCCCAAATGTGCTCCTTTGTCAGAGTCAGAGCAGCTCCGACGACTGCAAGCTCGACCTGGATCTGGTCGATGCCCCGGACCTCACCCCAGTACTCGGGGTGGTCGGGATTGGTGCCGTTGACGAGGCCGCGTCGGTACGTTTCCCAGTGGTCGAACTTGCCGCCACCCGCGACGTAGGGTACAATTGCCCACAGCGGGCGCGCCCAGCCCTCGAGATCGCAGGCCGGGCGTGTGAAGTGTGCTGCAGAGCAGTCAAGCTGGACTCTGGCGCCTCCAGACGAGAACGCCGGGATCAGCGGCTCGATTAGCGCATTTGTCGCGTCGGCGACGTCCTGGCGGCTCTCGAACTTGTTTCCCGCAAACGGATTGAACCGTTTCACAGGGTATTCAGTGTTGAAATCCGACAATTCCGGCATTTTCTCCTACAATGCCTCTCAAAAGCCACCGTTCAATCTTTTATGTGGGATGCCCCACCTTTTCGAGCCGCATGTGTGGGGTGGGCGGCTGCATATCTCCGCCTTGGCGGACCCTGTACCGCCTATAATACGCCTTTTTTTTTTTCCTGGGGGCGCTGCCCCCAGACCCCCGTAGCAACCGCTTCGCGGTTGAATTTCGTTCTAGCTCTCAATCAACTCCCGAAGCAGTTGCTATGTGGGTCCGGGGGGGGTGGGGCAGCGCCCCCAGGAAAGAAAGAATAACAGACCAACCAAAATCGTATCCCTAATCGTATCTCGTTACACATGTATCCCCTAACAGGAAGTAAAAAGGTTAAAGATCGTCTGTGTCCGGCAAAGGGGAGAGAACGCCGGTCTCAATAGCCTGGTGCAGGTTAAACACCGGGAGATGCGATAGACTGAGGCTCTCGTGCGCCATAAACGGCAGACGATCAATAAAGTCTGGCAAAAGCTTCCACTTTTCCGGGGCGTTTATACCATTCTTGACGAGTTCTGGCAGCAGCTGCGCCATAAACTTGGATCGTAGTAGCTCGTCATAGTCCTGAATGCGCACAGCACCATATTTTGTGTCGATGACGGCACACGCCCAAATGTTGCGGGCGAGATCATCGAAGCCGAGGACCGACTGGTGCACGATGGCGGCGTGGCGGACGCACGGCCAAATGACGAGGTCGATAAGCGGCGTGTAGCGGCCCCTGCGCTCGAGCTGGAAATCGGTGGGTCGTACAGACGGCGCGATCATGTTGTAGGTCTCGGAACACGGTAGCAGCTGCCAGCGGATGATCGGCTTGGGCCACGCCTCGACGCCGCCCATAGCGTCTGAAAAGATCTTGAACCCAGGCAGCATGCCCAGTAGCCGCTCGCACTCGTAGCTGAGAATGCGCTCAAACGTAGACATGTTCATTGCCGACACAGACGACAGACTCGCCATGACGGTGTCGTAGCACTCGGCGTGCGTCATGAATCCGCTGTTGTCCTGGCGTCTTGGCAGCCAGTGGCTCAGATACTCAGCGTCGCCCATGCCGGGCGGGTTGAACGGCGAGGATGGTTCGCTCTTGACGGCCGACTGCTGCTGCGGAGGCGACTCGGGCGGTGGCAGTTTGAACTCGGCCCGCATCGACTCCTGGATGCCCATGCCGTTGTAAACGTCATCGGGCACGCTGGCCTCGGAACTTGAGGCTCGTGGACCAGCACCGAGAGCCGATGCAGCTAGTGCAAGGGCGTCGCGAAGCGCGCTGTTGACGCTCGACAGCCGTGATCGAACGTTCAGGAGGCCAGTCGCCATGCTACTGTTCTTGTCCGACAGTTCCAGGATCCGCTTAGACGAGATGGCATCCTTTGACTCGGCACTCAGCTTAGAGTCGAGAATCGCCTGCATATCGCGAAGATTGCGCTCCATCTCGGCGACACGGATGCTCTGTCTCTGGCGGTACTTCTTTTGGGACTCGCGGTTCTGGACCTTTTTGCGGCGGGATCGTAGTTCCTCACTGTCGGGACTGCTATCCTCGATGCGGCGTTTGAGAGCTGACATTTTTGATATGCGAAATGGTCTTTGTCAGTTGGTTTAGGCAGTCAAAGTGAGATATGACCTTTTTTTTTTTTGGTGACCTCGGTTCCCCGGCTATCTGCCCCAACGGCCCTCGAGCGATCGTGTGTGGGTGCTTGCGAAAGTAAGTCAAGACTACCGGTAGCTAGATAGAACACCAGATCCAACAGGCGTTAGGCCGTACTCTAGCTGGCAAGACCACCAGGCAGTGCACAAAAAAAAGGGATAGTCGCGGGTGACTTAGTCCCAGCCCCCCACAAAAACTCCCCTCGGGGTTGGCGATGGATGTCTGGCCGGCACCGGGTGCGGCTGCTGGGTTTGCGAGACCAGGGCTAGGGCACGTTACAAACGGCAAGCGTTTTTGTGATCCGTTCCTGCATTGGGCTACGAAATTACATACAGTTTTCTGGCTGTTTGCAGGATCGTGTGCACGTAGGCGACAGGCAATAAATTGGTCGCCAGTAGAAGTGTGATTTATGGCCAAAAAAAGCCAGTGATGCAATGCAAAATCTACCAGAAGTGTAGTCGGGACTTTGAACCGACAGTCAGGGCCATTAATAGGCCGACTCGTAGCCGACAACGGCTCCATACTGTGGCGCGGTATCCTTTGTTGTTTAATGTCGAGCCGAGAACAAATGTAGAATTAAAAAGTTAACATTAATAGCAAGATACAAAAGACATACACTGCTGGCCTGCTATCAATAAAAACGAGCGGCCAAACACATTACCACTGTCTTCGCAAAACATCCCTCGTACATAATCTCACTATGAGACATCCCTAAAAAACAATCGCCGAGGCACAATTTCTCGGTAAAATGCCCCGCGCTTCCCCCGCACTTAGAACCGATCCCTCCCCACCCCCACAGTGGAGCAACTGGGCGCCCTGCATTGGTAATGGCTGCACATCATCTCGCAAGGCTTTGGCGGCTTATGGCGGCGTTTGGCAACAAAGGAAGTCCGATCGCCGCTGTATCCGCGTCATGGGGCACTTTTTTTTTCCCCACGGGGATCAAGCAACGCAAATGCAGACAAGTGCGCTTGGTCTGTGGCTTTGTTGGGTTTGCGACGCCTAGTTGCAGAAGCTGCAGTGAGGGCAAGACGTTTGAGGCAACATTTCGCTGCAGATGGTGGCTTGGCAGTCAGTCGGTCAGTCGGCCGGTTTTCCCTATGGTGGTATTAGACGACCCTAACTAGCTATACAAGGTGCCCCACGTTTGAATGCGTACCCCGCGTCACCACGTCTATCCGCTCTATCGACAATCGACTGACGACGTTTCACTATCCAAGGTAGACATCTTCCAGCTGCGTGCGCTAATGGGCACTTCCCATTATACCATGAGCCAAACTTTTTTCTTCTGGGGGTTCGACCCCCAGGCCCCCGTAGCTACCGCTTCGCGGTTGAACTTTTTGCTGGTCATTTTCCAACTGCGAAGCAGTTGTTACGGGGGTCTGGGGGTGGAACCCCCAGAAAAAAAAAAAGAAGGCGACCGCGTCATGTATCCAGCACCCCAGTATTGTTTTAAGTTACACCTGGCTTCGGAGTTAGCGGGTATTGCAAGGTTTGGGGGGTTGACGATCGCTCGGTACAGCCGGCTAAACAATATCGCGAGCTCCGGAGATGGTCATCACCGGCCCGCTTGATGACATGGGTATTTGCCAATGGCAAAATACGATGAACCCGTGTCCCGTAGACCGTTCAAGTGGGGTACGAGCTCCCCGGATTTTCGGTCTGTATGTTGGGCGTGGGTGCCGTGCATGCGTGGCTTGTATACGCCCACTGCAGCGTGAGCCGGCATGAAAAAGTCTGTAACGGCCCAGTGCGAGAGCCACGAATTGTCGAAAGGGAAATGCTGTCTTTTCCAGTCATGAGGTTAGTATCAGAGGAGTTCTTCCGAGATCCGACGATACATTATTTTGAAAATGAATGGAATCCCGTACTCAATTCCGCACAGTGGGGTGCAGAAGCCCTTGCACGGGATCCGCAGCCGGGGTACAGATTTTGTTGGGCCTGCCCCGCCATCCCTGAGAGCCCTGGCATTTGGCGGGCGTCAGCGCCGGATGAGCGTTATTGCGGGCCCTCTGCGAAATCTAGAGCGGGGTGTCCGACGCACGATCTGCGGCTTGAAGTTACCTTTCCCGTAATGGCGCGGCTATTCTGCTTCGCCCGACGTGGGGCGCACAGCGCTTCCTCGGCAAGGGTTTCAATGCCCGGCTATACATCAGGCGGGTGATCCAGCTTGCTTGGTGCTCGATATATATAAGGGAAGGGTCTCGGGCGGAACCAGGGGGTCTGAAGCAGAGAAGGGCGGTCGACGGGTTGGAGCTCTCAGGACCACGATAAACGCAGACCAGAACCAGCAGTGGTTACCGCAAGCAGATCGCAACTGCGGGATTTTTTTTATCAAGAACCGGAATCTCAACTAGACACCAACGACAAGCACAAACACAGACCCAGTTCACTATGTCTACAGCAAGCGAGAGCGAGCGCATCAACCGCAAGCGCGCACAGAACCGCGAGTCACAGAAAAAGTACCGCGAGAAGCAAGCGGCCCGCATCGTCGAGCTCGAGCGGAGACTCCGCGTCATGTCGACGGCTATGGAATCCGGCGCCGGCGGAGACTCTTCGGGCAAGCAGTCCGAGATCATAGTTCAGCTCATGAGCGAGAACGACCGGCTCAAGAGCTGCGTGCGCGAGCTTCAGAAGAAGCTGACGGTCATGTCGCAGGCGGTCGCGGCCGCCATTGCCGAGTCCGACGAGGTCACGCACGGCAGCCTAGCGTCGCCGCCAGCCGAGTCCGTTGACGGCGGTGCCGGCTCAAACAGCACTGGCGCCAGCCAGGATGATGCCAGCGAGTCCATGTGGGGCGAGGACGCCGGCCGGCACGGCAGTCCCGTGCACCCGCAGGCTTCGGTCCCGGCCCAGGCACAGGCGCAGGCACAGGCGCCGGCGCAGGCGACAGTCGACGCGTCAGAAGATAACGGCGCCATGGCTATGCGCGGCCTCAATCCGCTAGGAGCGCAGCTCGAGGACGTCGACGCCATGCTCGGCGCTCCCAACGCTCTCGACACGCTGTTGTGCAAGCTGTACGGCAGCTCTTACCGGCCGGATCCAAACCAGTGCTTTGTGTCGCAGTCCGCCGCGTGATCTCCCGGTTCACTGCTGGGCAATTTGCATGACCTTACGAACTATCATTTTTTTGGCATATGTAACCATTTGGGTATTTATTTCTACGACAGGCACTAGCTTTTTTTATATTTTTTTTATCCTGGGGGCTCTGCCCCCAGACCCCCGTAGCAACTGCTTTGCAGTTGATTCATGGATAGTGGGAGTCTAGCGCAGTTCTTATCTACGGGATGTGGGGGTGGAGTTTTCCACAAAAACTGGACTGTCGCACGAATTCAAATCCCAACTGCGAAGCAGTTGCTACGGGGGTCTGGGGGCAGAGCCCCCAGGAAAGAGATAGAGGGAGAGAGAAAGAGAGAGGGCGAGAGAGAGCGTAGATGTCTTTGAATCTTAGTGCGCGGAGTGTGCGGAGGCCTCCCCGCCGACGCAAGATGGCCTCCTGCTCGGGTAAACGGCCCCAGTTTAAAGTACCTCGGCTAGCCGGCTCTATGGCTAGCCAGCGGTCCCTGCTTGCTGACACTAGGGGTTTGCCCTTAGATGGAACCCTTGGGATTTCCACTGGCGCTCCGTTGGGGGAAACGGCGTAGAAGGCTTTACCGAGGCCAAGAGCGACTTTCTTGCAGTCCACGTGACACTGCTTAGCGGGGACGGCCATCGCCGAAGGGGCATAGTGAAGGCGACCTGGACTTTAAACCTTGTCGCCTTGGCAACGCCAACGTTCCCCAGGTTATCGTGACATCGCATCGTCAGACAGGCTGCCGAAGAAGCATCACTAGAGCAGCAGGAGCCATCAGGCACAGCTGACAAACGGCAGGAACGATCTACGCGCGCAATGTCCGAGCCACAAGTACTTGTAACAGCTTTCAAGGGCTCCAAGAGCGGCCAGATCGTCAAGACGACCGCGGCCGCAAAACCTCTGGCTGGCGATCAGGTTCTCGTGGAGATCCACCATGCTGGCTTCTGCGGCACTGATCTCCATTTTGTCAAAGTAGATATGGTGCTTGGTCACGAGGGAGCCGGTATTGTCAAAGCCACGGGACCGCTAGTCAGCGCCTTGAAGCCTGGCGACCGCGTTGGCTTTGGCTACATCCACGACAGCTGCGGAGACTGCACCCAGTGCCGGCGTGGTGACGACGCCCACTGCGAGACTATGTTCAACCGGTTCGGACGTACTGAGCTCGACCAGGGCGGATTTGCGACCCACGCAATCTGGAAGGAGCGCTTCCTGTTCAAGCTGCCCGATGGTCTGAGCACCCAGGACGCCGCTCCCCTCATGTGTGCTGGCATCACAGTGTTCAACCCGCTCGTAAGGTACGACATCCGCCCCACCGACCGTGTCGGTGTCATTGGCATCGGTGGCCTCGGCCATCTTGCTATCCAATTCGCGGCCAAGTGGGGCTGCGACGTCATCGCCTTCTCAAGCACAGACTCAAAGCGCCAAGAAGCGCTCCGGCTCGGAGCAAGTGAATTTGTCGCGACGAAAGGCAAGGCTAAACTCGCCGTCTCTCGCAAGGTCGACCACCTTTTTGTGACCACGTCGGCCTTCCCAGACTGGAAACCCTACCTAAGCATTATGGCGCCCTTTGGCACCATTTACCCCATGTCAGTCGACTCGGCAGATCTCCGCGTTCCATTTGGCCGCATTCTCACTAACGATCTCGCGATCCGCGGAACGACGCAGGGCGCCCGCCAGACGTACTTTGACATGTTCAACTTTGCTGTCCAGCACGGTATCAAGCCGATGCTCCAACTATTTCCCCTGACTGAGACAGGTGTTAGCGACGCGCGCCAGGCACTCGAATCTGGAAAACTACGCTACAAGGCTGTGTTTGACGTCAAAGGAAGCCGCCCTAGCCTATAGTGCCGGTTGTCGTCTCTTCCTCGCGGCTCTTGGCCCCGTCAGACTCCCGTACTTTCTTCCTGGGGTCTCTGCCCCCAGACACCCGTAGCAACTGCTTCGCAGTTGATGAGGGGCAATTACCACGCGTTCTGTGCACGGAGATCAGGTGTCTCACTTGGTCGTTCGTCATGTCAGAGCAGGTGCGTCCAGCTGCGGGGCAAATCTGCAAAGGCCTTCACGCCCCAAAGACCCAAAGATACAGTTTCCATAAAATAGTCACTAAAGGACCTGTCATCCAACTGCGAAGCAGTTGCTACGGGGGTCTGGGGGCAGAGCCCCCAGGAAAAAAAATTGGCCGCCAAAATTTCCGGATTTTTCATTCGGGCCAAACGCGAACGGCTGAAATTTGTGGGCACTGGCGCACATCTCAGCACAGATCTGTGGATGTCTAATATATAAAGAATGATTCCCCCACGAAAAATTTCAAACAAATTCCCAACATTTGCTCAACCACTAAAATGGGTTCCGGAGACGAATCAGTGAATACTGTGCAGACTCCAGTAGTGGACGATGATGTCCAACGCTTGGTATGTCCTTAAAAGGACAGTACCTTGCTTTACTAATTAAGCACTGCGGGTGCCTAGCCCTTTGGACTAGGCTGAGATTATACCGCTGAACTTGATCAGGGTCATTCCTGCGTAAGCAAGTGCTGTTTCCAACCCATACTATCTGTGGTTGTCGTTTCAATTACTCGTTTCTTTTTGGTTCTGCCAAAGGAATGTGTTGCTGCTGTGTTTGCGGCTTATGCGGTGACGGACCAATGTACCATCGAAGGGTTGCTATTATGTGGCTATCAAGCGACTGCATGCGTCATTACTGTTTGTGGCCTTCACTGTCGACAAATAGTGGTATCGCTAGCTGTTGTATGTCGTCACAGACAGTATTGTTATCGGTTGTGTGTTGTCACAGACAGTCTTGCTGTTTGTGAGCTGCTACGTTACCAACAAATAGCGCTGCTGTACAGCTCCGCTTGAACTTGGTTATGAAACTGCACGATAGCCACATTGTTACTAGGCTCTGTCACCGACTGAGATGCACACACAGTGCAGCATTTTTTTTTTCTTTGGTCCCCCTCGAGGCAGTTGGCCTGCACGCTACAGAGTGCTTGGCTTGCGATGGATGTTTTGCACAGCAAAAGTTGTACAGCTTCCCTGCCTTTTGTATCTTACCTGATCTCGTAATTCCTGCTAACCTTAAAGGAGGAGCTTGGCTACAAGCCCACGCTCAGACGTGTGTATAATTTTGCCGAGAACTTTTCTGCTAGTTTCTCAGCAATGTACATCACAAACGCCATGCGGTCGGTTTTCAGCTACTGTCTCACCCTCGGTGGCCCATATGCCTACTGGGTATCGTACGTGGTTGGCATGCCCTTCATTATTATTACTGCCCTAGTGCTTGCCGAAGTGTGCTCAAGCTTGCCGGCGGCCGGTTCCATTTACTTTTGGGCAGCCCACAGCGGCGGTCCTAGGTTTGGACGGCTCTTTGGCTTCGTCGTGGCTTGGTGGTCCACGACAGCGTGGACCTCGTTTCTCTCGATGAACTGCTCCCTCGCAGCCAACTATATCCTGTCTGAGATCTCCGTGTTCGGTCTCGGGTTCACCACGAGCGTTGACGACGTCAAGTTTCGAGCTGTCCAGTGGATTGTGGCCGAGGGCATCCTGCTGCTGTCTGTCCTGCTCAACTACATCCCGCCAAGGTGGTACAAGTACGCTTTCAAGCTTGCTGCCATTGTTCAGCTCATTGATTTCCTTCTCAATGTGATCTGGCTGCCGGTGGGTGTCAGTAAGACTTACGGATTCCAGGACGCCGCCTTCCTCAAAGACTTTGAGAACGGTTCTGGCCTGCCCAACGCTTGGGCGTGGATGCTTGGTTTCTACTGCGGTATTGGAGGCATCGTCGGCTACGACGCTAGTGGCCATGTCGCAGAAGAAACTAAGAACGCGTCGCTTTTGGCGGCACGCGGTCTTTTGTGGTCTGCCGTTGTCAGCGTCGTACTCGGCCTGCCCATTGCATTTATTTTCCTCATGTGCTGCCCGAGCCTGGATGTCGTCTTCTCGTTCACTGCGCCCCAGGGATTTATTCCTATTTACGCACTGGCTCTCGGCAAGGGCGGCCACGTTGTCATGACGGTAATTGCGACAGTAGGCAGCATTCTGGGCACCTCTGTCTCTGCTGTCGCTGCATCGCGACTGGTGTTTGCAGTTGCTCGTGACGGTGTGCTTCCCTTTTCTGACTGGATCAGAAGAGTCGCCCCCAACGGACAGCCAAAAAACGCACTGACGGTCGTCTCAACTGTGGCTGCCATTCTTCTTTGCACTATCCTGCCGAGTACTGTGGCGTTCAACAGTTTGGTGTCCTGTGCCGGCCTGCCCACCGTGTGTGCTTATGCACTCATTCCTTTTGGCCGCCTTTTCCTTTCACGGGAGAAGTGGCCGACACCCAAGTTTAGCCTTGGTGTTTTTTCGAAGCCACTTATGTTCATTGCCATGGTGTGGAACCTATATTACATTGCCTTGCTTATCACGCCTCTGGAGTATCCGGTCAACGGCCAAAACTTCAACTATGCCCCAGTGGTGCTGGCAATCATTACCATTTTCGGCATCGCATCGTGGTGGCTTATTCCCGAGGAACGCTGGGCACCCTACCGCCGTACCATGGCGAAGGATAATTAATAAAGTAATAAGCCAGTTAGTAACTTCAAGCTAATAGACAACAAAGTAAATTTAGGACTTTCAGTACATTATCGCCTCATAAAAGAAACCAATGGGTATGTAATTGAGAACTAGCTTAAAAGATTCCAAAATAGCGGGCCAACGTCTTTAGAAGGACCGCTGGACATTTACTGGCCACCGCCAATAGCGTTCTGAACGGCCTCAATGCCCGAGGAGATGGGCGAGGTGTCGACACCACCGCCGCCAAGAGTATCGGCAATGCTCTGCGAGTTGGCAAGAATGTTGCTCAGCGAGTTCTGGGCATCAGTGTTACCAGTGATTACGTCCATGCCGCCACCAACGACCGAAGAGACGAGAGCGAAAAGGCCGTGGTTGATGCCCTGAACAATAGGACCGGCGGCAAAGTCAAGGATATCCTGCGAGAGACCGAAGGTAACCGGCGAGAGGGTGGTACCAACAAAGTCGGCCGTGGAGTCGACCACGCGGTCAAGGGCGTCAAGAGCCGTGTACATGCGACCAGCATCAGTCGAAAGGCCCTGGTCGTAAAGGCTCTGGGCAGCCTCGGTGACCTGAGTCGAGAAACCGTTGACGATGCTGCCAATAAGGTTGACAATCGGGTTAGAGCTCTCATTCGTCGTGTCCGCACGCTTCACCGGGTGGGCCTCATGGGGGTTGGTACCCTCAGTAAGAGCCTTCCACAGGCCGGAAAAATCAGCAACGTCGCCGGTCAGCGAGTCAAACAGCTCAGAGAGCGTAGTGACAGCAGTGCCCTCAGTGGCGCGCTGCTCCAGAGGGGCGGCGCGCACAGCGGCAGCAGCAGAGAGGAGGATGGCGAGGTTCTTGATGGCAACCATTGTGAGTGACTTAGCGGGAAGACTAGGCTGAGGAGCGAATCCAAGCGGTGATCCAGTCCCTTATTTATACACGAGATTCGAATCATCATGGCCTTAGTGCAAACGGTCGAGGCGTGCGGCACGCATGTTTTGTTTCGCTATTGACACTATGCCGATATCGACGATCATTCCGGCCCGGAGCTATTCATGTCTATCTCTTCGGCACCACATGAAAATCGTATGCACGAGCAAGGTCAACTTCTGGGTGCTGGCAGGCTAACTCTTAGTCCTCACAAGTTCATAGAGTTCCTGTTCAATGTCAAACTGGCATTACATTTTGGGCTCAAAATCGGCCACTCGTAGCGACTTACAGTCTGTAGTATGTTGAAAACATCAAGTCATCGTCTATCGCTTATACTCGCTACCCTCTGACTCAGAGATCTGTGACTAGACATTATTATTAATACATCATACTTCATCATACAGATAGGCTCTGTGGTGAGTGCAAAGATTTGACGATTCCACCTTCCCCGTTGCCTTCAACTTTTGTCTTCAGCAGATAGACGTTCTCCAATCCGTTTGCCACGGTTTATCGTACAGGTTATTCACTCATCGGTATTAACGATGTGTCTTCTCCAACAAGACTCCCATGCCACTAGTCTGGGTATGTATGAGTGCGCTCCAAATCTGGAACAATAAGTGGTACCTGGTTCCTGATTCATTCCGTGTGCCCCACTCTTCGATATGGATCTGCAAGGCAGCATTTACTACGTTTTTAACAAGTGAATGCACCACGCAAGTCTGCGACTCATAACCACAATCTTACCGTACGTCTCACAATTAGAATACCTATATTATCACAATTAGAGTACCCAAATGCTACGACGACATCGAAAGGGCACTACAACATCTTCGAAACCTATTCAGCGGAGTCCGGCATAGAACACTTCAGTCATCAGCCGTTCCAATGTATAATGGTCTGTGCGGCACGCCATTTCTGATACGGCTCGACGTCGCCACATACTCTGGGCTTCACACATCAGTTGTGTGAACCTCGGCCGTTGGTTCGAGCTCCAATGTACAAAGGTATGGTGCTCTGACAAATGGGGCATAAGTCGGATCACGGGATATTCCCACGCAAATGGATAATATTGATATGATGGTCTGATGGTCATGCTGCTGACGAGAATGCCTCCTTTCAGCAATGTCTCGGGCCGAAAGCCAGGCATTTCTGAATATCCTGATTGGTGAAAAGTGCCCAAGATGGCATTTAGGCAATGGCTCCATCTTGTAGATCATTTCCAAAATGAAAACATCTCTGTTCCTTGGAACGAGTGCCAAGACTTGTTTTACATTCAAGAAGCACGGTAGCAATAGGGGCAGATAAAAGCAGCTCTTGGCAACGCCCCACTGCATATCACTGATCCTATTGTACGAGTTTGCGAGCAGAGACTACCCATTTTAAGCCCGTTTCTCAATTTTTCTCTCCCCTATCGTCGCGTGACAAATTAAAGACATGGCTAAGGCATTAATCAAGCTCAAGAATAAGGGCAATAAGTAAGGTATTTCTGACACAACATCTATAGGCGATGACCGTCGTTTACCTAACCCGACAACGGCCATCTCTCACAAGCCGCAAAGATATAGCACAAACCAGGAAGGGTATACTGTGAGACATTATAGCGCCGGAGCTGGTTTTTGGGACGCCTTGCCGTCAAGTGAAGTGAGCAAATGCTTTGCCGGCGCGTTTGTCTGATCGAATTGGCGCTCCATGTCAAAAATGCAGGTGCACGCAACGATGAGAGGGAACTTGACAGCAGTAGTCCAGTGCGTAACGTATTCCATTATGATTCGTCACACCATAGCGTAATGACGCATGTCAGGAGTCTTGATAGGAAGGCCAGAACTAGGGCGACTGCGATGTTAAACGGGTTCGACGCATACCACCGTAGCGGTACCGACGAGTTTCTTAGCTATAACTGTAATGTAGCGTTCCCATTAGCATGTGAAATGGATGAGGAGTGAGCAGCACTTGCAAAAGCCCTTCATGGACGATTTGTCTACGCCAAGAAGAACCGTTCACGAAGCATTGGATATACAGCTGGAGCGCTTTTTGGTATCCAACAAATTTCCCTTATTGCGCAGTTATCTAAAAGAGAGGAAGAGTGCTTTCAATAATTGGATTATTTATTGCATATGAAGACCGTCACAACTTTGACGTTGCATAGGCATCACAAAAAGCGTCCCAGCCGAACATCCACTTTTGAAATTTCGGATCAGACCACTGATTCGGGTGGCGTCTCTTCTCTTCAGGGGGTGCCCGCATGAAGGCGTCGCGCTCCTCCTGCTCATCGCCATCAGGCATATGCCAAATGTGACTGTTTGCTCGTGCGCCTTGCTGAATTATTTCACAGCGGCGCTTGCGACGCTTTTCGTAGTCTTTCAGTGCCAATGGAATATCTTGGGCAGTTTTGCAGCTCTCCAGAACAGCAGCAATGGTCGCACCATCTTCGATTGACTGAGCTGCGCCTTGTGCGAGGTATGGCAGCATCGCGTGCGCTGCGTCGCCAATAAGCGCTGCGCGTCCGTTGACCCAACGAGGGAGAATAGGCAAATCCGCAAGCACCCACTTTAGCACGCTGTTTACTTTGGACAAAAGCTTTCTAACAACTGGATCAAAGTGCTTGTAGTGATCTCGCATCTCTTTGAGGTCTCCAGGCTCGCTCCATCTACCCACAGATGCCACACCCGGATGGCTCATGACGATGTTATACAGCTCGCCATTTCTAATGGGGTAAGCCATGACATGCCGACGGTATCCGAGCCAGCAGTTTGCGTTGACATCTTCCATGAGTGGGCGAAGAATTGGATCGTCCATCAGAGCCTTTGCTGGTAGCGTGGCGCGATAAGCACAGTTCGTTGACGGCACCGGCAGGACCCTCTCTTCGGCCACAACAGCAGTGTCACGTACGCGTGATCTAATACCGTCTGCCCCAATCACCAGGTCTGCCGAGAGCGTAGTACCATTTTCGAGCTCGACCGAGGCATTGTCAGGGTTGACAGATTCGACTCGCTGTCCATACCTTACTTCTGCTCCGTTGGCCAGCGCTGCCTCGAGCAGGACTTTTTGGTAGTCCCAGCGGTGGACGAGCCAGTACGGGTACCCATACGCTTCAGTCATATGCGTGAGGTCGGTCGCGTTCAGCACTTCCCCTGTTTCATAACGTCGCATGTTGATGTGCTTTGGCTTCGTAGCCAGCGGTTCCAAAAGGTGGGCGACATTGTAATTTTCCAGAATCTTGACAGAGTTTGGTGGAACTTGGATACCAGCACCAACTTCGTTAAGCTCCTTGGCGGCTTCGAGAACTATGACCTTGTGTCCGTTTTGGGCCAACGCGATGGCGGCCGCGAGGCCTCCCAGACCGGCTCCGCAAATAATAATGTTGAACGAAGGCATTTGGGGTACTGTAGCTCACCCGCTCTGTGCATTGCGTGCCTTATATACTGTCTAAATGGCGTAAGACCGTATGCCTCATGACGGCACGAAGATCCGCTTCGGTTCCATGGATGCAAGTTTTCGGCGGACCCCACATTGGTGCGGGGTACTAGCGTCGGCTGGTAGAGCCGACGCCCTCTGCATCACAGCTGCATGGGGTACCGTCGGAAGTCGGGTCCGACCGTCGTGAGAACCACTAATAAAAATGTCGCTAGATAAACCGAAACGCGAATGACTGGGAGTAAAAATTTTGGTTTGGTGCCACGGCGAGACTGTAAGACTGTCAATAGGTTAGCCTCGTGTGGGAGCGGTGAAATTTGATGCGTGCGCTTGCTACAACTCCTCGTTGCTGAATTAACAAGTATCGGCCAGCGGAATACACTTGCAAATCTTTTCCACCCGGGCTCAATATGTCTCCAGACAGGTTTATGTTGTACGCGACGAGAGAAGAAATATCACGTGATAACCCCGCAACTGCGAGTCTTCACGAACAGCGCTTGGCATGCGCGGAAACTAGCCACAACACAGTAGTCATTCTTCGAGGCTATGATGAACTATTCACGCTAGAACGGTGAAGTTCTCACAGAGTCTTCTGTGAGCAGGCATTAGTTATGACGACAGTCGGAGGGATACAACAGCTGCATGACCAGTCAGAGGCAAGAATACCCGGTGAAAAACCGTCGTCAGTGACTAACCAAAGGAAAGTACGAGTCCAGCAACGTCTCACTCCAAAAGGCCGCGCGTGGAAGCGGCCTGTGTTAGATGCCATGATCGAAAGAGTAAATGCGATGGCGCACAGCCGGTGTGTGGAAGATGCAAGCGCCGAGGCCTTGAATGCGTGTACAGAAAGAAATATGTGCGTGCTAGAGTCAGTGAGGACTATGTGAAAGAGCTTGAGAGCCGAATAGCATACTTAGAGCGCCAGATAAAGGATGGCCGTGTCTCTGACGACGTCTTGGCATCTCATCATCCTCCAGTTACGGAACAGGTACGCTCTGCTCCGATCTCTGAGCCGCCATCGGAGGATGAAGCGGCTGCAGATGCTATGGGAGCTGCGACGGAATCGAAGCATGTCCACGCTGATCATGAAGACTTCTATGGAGCGTCATCAGCTTTGTCGTTCATGCGATTGGTTGAAGCTGCTGCTAGTGCGGAGCGACATGAACCCGGCCGGACAGGTAGCTCGGCTACTCCAAACAGCCGATCAGCACGCTACTCCATGCTGGCGGGCCGCGGCTTAGGGCGCGATGCGCATGTCGACCTGAACTTGTGGGCCTTGCCGCCGCGACACACGGCAGACAACCTCGTGAACTGCTACTTTACTTATGTCTACTCGCTATACCCATTCGTTCATCAGCAGGCATTCATGGAAGCATATGATGACGTTTGGTACGACGTTTTCAAACAAAGATCCAGGGAACATGCTTTCTTTTGCGTTCTTAACATCGTTTTTGCATTTGGATCTCTTTTCTCGTCCGAGCCGGCACAACAATCGGGGTCCAAGCATGAGATCTCGCACGCTTACTTCGACCGGACCCGTCGCCACTTGAGATTTGACATCATAACTGGTGAGCCGGGCTCTTTGGCCGTTATGCAATGTCTTTTGCTTATCGGGCAATACTTGCAAGCTACTGAGAAGCCTTCAGCTTGCTGGAATGTCGTTGGTCTCGCAATTAGAATAGCGCAAGAACTTGGAATCGACAGAGAGCAGCAGGTGATGGCGCGCCCCAGCATGATTGATCAGCAGCTGCGACGACGGCTGTGGTATGGATGTGTGCTGATGGATCGCATTGTATCTACAACATTTGGACGTCCGCTGATGATTACATATCACTTCGACTTGCGGCCGCCCGCTTTTATCGACGACATCCACATACGCGATGAAGGACTGGTGGAGACTAGTGAAGGTTCCCCGTCTGTTCTTCTATTCTTCTCGCAAACGTTGACCCTGTACGACATATTGGCCGATATATTAGAGCGCCTTTACAATGGGCGAAACACGTCTGATAGCAATGACAAGAACGTTGATGGCGAGCTGCCTATGGAGCGCCTAAGCCACGTGCTCTCAGTCGAAGGCAAACTGTCTAAATGGAGAGCTGGGATTCCGAAATGCCTCCAAACTTCAACTTTTGCCGATGCTGTTGGCAGTCCAGATAGGATGTTCCAACTTTCGTCCTCAACAAATGGCACCAATGGTGCAGAAGAGAGCGGGCCATTTCTACGCCAAGCTGTCATATTAGAGGCGAGGTATCATCATGTTCAGATCATGCTGTATCGGCCGGTTTTGCTTCCACACGGTGGCCCCAAAGCTCCAGAGGCTGCTGCAGGCTTGTGGAGGGATGCGGAGAAGTCGGCGTGCAAAATGTGCGTAACTGCGGCTGTGTCGCTCATCAAGCTTATCTATGGAAACAAGGAGACGCCGAATGTGCCGGCGTCGTGGTACAACATGTTTTACACGTACACGTCTGCCACTGTTCTATTGGCAGCCAGAATCCAACCGTCATTGAAAGGTGAACTGGGAGACGAGATGGCATCTGCCTGGACAATGGCGCTCGCCCTGCTGCGTAAGTTTGAAGATGACGGCAATCGCTCGGCGACTCGTTGCTTGCGAGTGTTGGAAGTGTTGCACCAAAAGATCTCTCGCGCTGGGTTACACGATGTGGAGCCAATCTTTGACTATTTGCCGGATCTTGTAGATCCCGCAGTTGACCTCACGGATCGGCCAGACAATCTTTTTCTTACCATGATGACTGATCAGAATGGGCCCTTTGATGGAAACATGTTTGACTACTGCTTTGGAGGAGGTCTGGAATCATTCCACGTATAAATATATATATAGTCATAATCAGCAAAGTACGGGTCGTGATATAACTTAGGCTGTAGCCGCAACCGTTCCGTGAGAGGGGTGGGGACGGCGGCGCCAGCCAAGATAGTGCACCACAATGACTGGAATCCACAGGGCACCGACAAGACCGGCGAGGAGTCCTCCCGAAGCTCCAAGACCGAGCGTCTCGAACATGGGGGGCATGTAGAAGGGTCCGATGAAGCCAAATATCTGTCGCACAAACGTAAGGAAGAGACCCGTCTCGGCAGACTTGGTGTAGTCGACGTCAATCACATAGGTGATAAGAGCCGTGGTGACAATCTGGTTGCCACCAGCAGCGAAAGCGCAGCCAATAAGAGGCGTAACGTTCCACTCTCCCTGGGGAGCCTGCTGAAGTCTGACACCCCAAATAATGAGACCAAAGATAACGCAAATGTATCCGTTGTAGGAAATCCACAGCCGGTCCTCAATGAGCTTGTAGCCGCGGCGTTTGATGCATCGCTTCATCCAGAAATCAGAGAGCGGACCGGCAAGAAGCTCGCCAATGACGGATCCGATAATGATGGAGAGGAACTGCAGTCCCGTAGCCTGAGCGTCAAGACCGAACTTGGACTGCATGTATTGCGGGAGCTCGACGGTGAGCACGATGCTGGCATAGGCGAACACGACGGCGTACGAGAAAACACAAATGAACACGCGGTAGTTGGCAAACTGTTTTAGAGGCCGGAGGAAGTATCCGACACTGAGCTGCAGGTCATTCTTTTTGCTGAACGTGTACTTGAGGTTCAAGAAGTCGCCGGGCTTCTTGAAACCGGTAAGGGTCCCCAGCTTTTCCGGTCCGTGGTGAGCATGTTCGAGAGCCAGCGCACGGTTGTAGAGAGTCTCGTCAGCAAACAGCCAGCCAACAAAAATGACGAACGCCATGATAGCAAAAATCCAGAAGATCCATCTAACACCAGCGTGCTGCACGACAAATCCCATGATAAAAGGTCCACCAGGGGCACCAAGTGTGAGGAGCAGGGCCCACATGCCGTTCTTAGTCCCTCGTTCGTGGGCCATAAACACTTCGGTGACAACTGCCGATCCCACTGCGGCGGCCGGAGAAATGAATAGCGCAGCAAAGCACCGTGTAACCATCTGCGCACTGTAAGTCTTGCAGAAACCGCCACCAATGTTGAAGACGCACACGCCCAGGGCGGAAACGGCAAGGAATGGTCGACGGCCGTATTTATTCGTCAGCGGTTGAAATACCATGGGAAAGACACCCATAATGGCGATCATTGCAGAGGTAAGATACGACGCCTTTGTAACCGAGACACCATACTCCTCCGCCATGGAGTGGTAAGCAGGGATGATACCAGCGGCCATGAAGGTTGTCATCATACACTGGACCGCGACGAGCAAAAGATGCAAGTTCTTTTTCAGCGGGGGCCAATTGAGCGGGTCGTTTGGGTCCATAGACGGGACCGGATCGAGCTCGATAGTGCCATGGCGCTGAATGAGATAGGCCTCGTGTGCGCTTTCAAGCTGACCGCCGTTGCGGACAAACTCCTCGTGCTCGGCCTCTGTTTTCATGTTTTATCCAATGCAGGTATTAGCGACAGGGCCGTCCAACTTATGGCAGCGCGGGGCGAGAGTACAAGTGGGACGGTTCGCTCAGGGCGTCTCTCTTGCTGCTTTTAGCTGTTTCTCGATCTGCGTGCGGGACTATCAGCCCCGCGCGCGCCGTTTAGGGCTGTCTCGAAGGAAAAAAAGGAGCTGCCGACGACCCCGCATTGCAACCCATGCAGGGACCCCACCAGACTCCACCGCTCTCCCCCGCAAGTACCATCTGCTATCATGTAGCCGAGACAGAGCACTGCGCCAAGACAGTACACATGGCACTGAGGGAACTAGTAGTCTAGTGGTAGTCGGTTGTATGGGGAAACCTACTTCTCCATTAGCCGAAGTGGGACCCTTTTAAAATTACCCCTCCGGAAAAACTACTGCCAGCCCTACAAGACGGTGGGCATTACCGCCAGCGAGGTTCCACGGTTCTAGATCCCTACAAAAGTTTCTGCAACTAATCCGCCAACACCAGTTGTATCTTGTTCTTTTGCCCTTCGAGACGGTCGGGCTCTAGAATCTCATAGGAATCTTAGAGATTGACGCGTTTGGTGGCCCTCATGCATGACTGATTGCCAAATGGGCTCGGGCTAATGCAGGTCATTTTTTCTGTATTGCACTGTTTTGTTGGTTTCACGGCTTGTAAGATACATTTTGAGTCGTAAAAGTCGATAGGTGCTGGTACACGGTGTCTCTGTTTCATTGTAGTGCCAGCCATTTACTCTGTTCTGCGCTAGCTATTGCCACCGTAGCACATGTGGTCAGTGCCTACTCGGAGATAACCTTTGCCGTGATTGAGGGGTAGCTGCAGTCTCTGCACTCAACGTTCCCGCCACGCAGCTGACGGGCCATAAATCCGACCAATGGGAGAAATGGGTTGGGTGTAGTTCCCTTTGGTGGGTCCCAGACAGGTACGCAAGCATATTACCGACAGTCCATAGCCGCTGCGGCCACTACACATTTTAGTTCGCGTCAATGGTCATTCTCTGACTTGTTGAGTGCCTGTAGTAAGTAGGGTCACGTCATAGACCCTCTGGCCAACTGGTACTTGGTGTTTATAGTCCTCCCCCGGCTTGTGAGCTTTGCCAGCGAGGTAGTGCGGAAAAACGTTGAGCCCGCATAACCGAACAAGACACAGAAGGTTCTTGGCACATACCGTCGTGCAAAAGAGCCAAGCAGGGACAGACTAGTTACGTCGCGGTTATTGTCTTGTTGTGTCATGAATACGATCAACTGGACCCTGGATCCTGTTTTCCCCGCCAAGCATGGCCAAGAAACTTTGCGTACTTCGCGGGGTGGGGCAGGTTCACGAGGGTCAGCAAGGGATTTCGGCTAAGTTCCTTGGCGCTTTGGCTTCCTTCCGCCCCGCTGCGGGCCGGCCGGAAAGTGTTGGTATACGTCCAGTGGGACGTCTTAGGTTCGGAGCGAACGTTGAACCGGCAATAGGGCAGCTATCAGACCCAATAAAGCGCGCTTTGGGCACGAGGGTGCATTTATGACATTGCCTGGTGTCGTCTTTTGCTGGCCTTTTTAGCCCGTGTGGGGCGGCCTTACCCCACATTGTCTTAGTTGGCTAATGCAACAATCCAATGGTTGTAATAATTGTCGACTTAGTTATCGATGCGACGTTACCGACCCTTCGTTGTGGTCGCCCAGTCAACTGCGGCCTAACGCTCATTGTGCTCTTGTTTTCAGTCCCTAAGATGCTTCGTAGGCGTTTCGGTGAGGAATAGAGTAAGATACTCTGTCTTGAAAGGGACACACCTAGGTCGCCAATGTCATGATTGATGTCAAGATATGAGAAGCAATCACTGTGTGTGATGCAACCCCGCTCAGGCAGTTACTCTAGCAGTTCTGTCTTTCTAGTTCGTTTTACGCTTAAAAAGGAAGATCAATAATGACTGGGTTGCCGTGTCGGAACGACGTGCCGATACAGCATGTGGGGTTATGTGGGGTAAAGTGCGGAAGCAGATGCCGACGTAGTGTATATAGCGATGAGACTGAACGAAGCCATATCTCGGCATAATAGCGTTAACCACAATGACTTCTGACCAACAACATCTCCTTGACAGCCTTCCGGCGCAAAATGTAAAGCCGCTATGGACGGTCATGTCGGCAATGGTACCGCCGAGGCCGGCTCCCAAGGCGGTTCCGCACATTTGGAAGTATAAAGAAGTTCGGCCTCTTTTGTTGGAGTCTGGAAGAGTTGTCCACGAGTCGGAGGCCGAGAGGCGAGTGCTTATGCTCATCAATCCGAACCTCGACTCGCCTAAGACGACTGACACGCTGTACGCAGGCCTTCAGCTTGTCAATTCCGGTGAAACCGCCCCAGCTCACCGACATGTTGCATTCGCGCTGAGGTTTATCATCGAGGGCTCCGGAGGGTTCACAGCTGTCGAAGGTGAGAAGCTTTATATGGAGGAGGGTGACGTCATTCTCACACCGCGGTGGGAATGGCACGATCACGGCAAAGAAGGCGACGGCCCTATGATCTGGCTCGACGGCCTTGATCTTCCTGTCTTCCAATTTCTACCTGTCAACTTTGCCGAGCACTATGAGGAATCCCGCTATCCGTCCAAACCGGTCGAGCAGTCGCCTATTTTGTGGAAATGGCCAGCCGTGCAAAAGGCGCTCGACTCACAAGACGGAGACCACGCTCATTTTGACTACATGAATCAGAACGACAGTACCAAGCACATATCTACAACTATCTCCGCGCGGGCGGATCGCATTTCCCCGCAAAAGGCGGGACCCCGTCGTCAAGAAACGGCATCATTTGTATGCCATATCCACAAGGGCACAGGTCGCACAGTCATCAAGCAGGACGACAAGGAGGAAGTTCTTGAGTGGACGGCAAAAGACACTTTCTGTATCCCGTCATGGGCAGAATTCCAGCACTTTAACGATAGCACTGACACCGCGTATATCTTTTCCTATTCGGATACAGCGCTTTTACAGAACTTGGGAATGCACCGGGTCAAGTCGTAGTACGGAGTGGGCCTGGACACATATACGAGCACTGTTTAGCAAATACAAACTCATCAAATGTCAGTACCGCAGAAAGTTTAAAACGTCATAAACACGAGCTTCATTTCTATGATAAGAGCCTAGCTCTTCTGGGCAGAGAGTTCTCCGCAGGCTCTGTAGACAGGGCTATTTATCGTCAACTGGAGTGGACCCCACAGTATCATGCGCGGAAAGGCGGAACGCTCCGCCTCCTTGCCCTCACAGTCGGGCCATTTCCTTAGTGATTCTAAATGGGCCAATGCACTTGTCCTTTCGGCCATGAAGATGGTACTTCTGGTTGTACGCCTTTGCTATTGCATGTAATGAGCTTGACGGCACCATGACAATGACCGACACATGCGTTCGTACACAATACCAAGCAGATTCCCGATTACGATCATCGCTGTATTACTATGTCCGAGGCCGCTTGTGCTTTCCTCATCTCTTGGCACACTTGGCTCTACGATCATAGGGTCTGCGGTTTGATAGTCTAATTGAAAACTGCTGCGAGTTCCTAGGTGCCGACTGAAGACCGACAAGTGCCGCCACGCGACGCCGGCCCGTCTATTACCGGCAGACTGATGCCTAACAATCGGTCACTGGGCATTTTCATCAAGAGCCGACGTGTCCCTGCATTATCTTTGGAGCGGCAACCAACGGCCCCGTCCCACAGGAGGAATTGATACGGCTCTGCAAGGGGTGATGACCACAGGCTCATCGCTAATCGGCCCGAAGTGGGCAGACTGGTAAAGAAACGATTTGTCGCTCGATACTTGGTTTGAAGTGTTTCCCACCTATATAAAATGTTTTTGAGACTTCTGTTGACCCGATATTGGTTATGAGCTCAAGATCGATTATGGCGTCGGAGGAAAATGCGGTGGAGGCAGATCTTACGCACATGCATCTACGATATTCGTTCGAGTTGTACCCCGCATTGAGCAAGTATATAGTCCTACTGAAAAGTTGTGCTTACCGCATAGTGCTTCAGTCCAATGAAACTCCGTGGAAAGAAACTGGTCTATGCCATTACGGCGGTATGTGCCTCGGCATTCTGTCTGTTTGGCTATGATAATGGGCTTATGGGAGAGATTGTCACAGAAGACAGCTTCCTCGACATTATTGGTCATCCAAACGCGTCACTTCTCGGATTTGTCGTGTCTTCCTATGATGTTGGATGTATGGCCGGTGCATTGGGCTCTATGGTAGTCGGCGACAGGTTTGGTAGAAAAAGGATGATATATCTCGGTTGCGTTATCCACATCCTTGCGACCATCGTCACGACCGCTTCATTTTCTCAGGCCCAAGTCCTCGTATCACGAATCATCATCGGCGTTGGAATGGGAATCTTCACCAGTACATGTCCTGTGTGGCTAGCCGAATGCGCAGATTCCAAGACTCGTGAACTTATGGTAGCGGTGCAGCTCACCAATTTGATCAGTGGAACTAACATCGCTTTCTGGTTTAATTATGGAATGTCTTTTGTCTCTTCAACAGTGTCATGGCGCCTTCCGTTTGCGTTCCAAATGGTCTTTACTGTCTTTGCTCTACTGCTGACGCTTGTGCTACCAGAGTCGCCGCGATGGCTACTTGCGCACGGCAAGCAAGACGAAGCGTTGCAAGTGCTCGGCGACCTCCGTGACGACAACATTGACAGTGAGCACGTCCGCGGCGAATACGAGGATATCACGAATGCCCTGACTCTTGAGACGGAGAATGCAGCCTCATGGAGGACGATCTTCTGTAAGGACGACAAGAGCAAGAGCCTGACGCGTATCGCAATCGCTGCTAGCGCACAGGCCATGCAGTCGTGCAGTGGTATCTGCTTTTTGGAGTACTACTTTCCTTTTATTCTGGAGAATTCAATTGGACTGAGCTCCAACATCGCCAGCTTGGTGTCCGGGTGTTCCCAAATCTGGTACCTGCTTTCGTCATTTCTCACTTGGTGGCTCATCAATCGACTGGGCCGCAGAAGACTTTTCTTTCTGGGTAGTACTGGAATGGGCCTCGCCATGATGGCCATTACCATCTGTCTTTGGTATGGGTCTCGAGCTGCCAGTGAAGTAGCCGTGGCGTTCCTTTTCGTCTATCTTTCGTTTTTCACGTGGGGATGGATGTCCAACATGTGGACATATCCCGCTGAGATCCTCCCACTACGGTTCCGAAGCAAGGGTCTAGCCATTTCAGTGTTTGCAAATTGGGCGTTTCAATTCTGGACTGTGGAAATCGCGCCTGTGTCCATTGATAGCATTGGGTGGAAAACTTACATTATCTGGACGGTACTCAACTTCGCCTGTCTCGCAATTGCTTACCTTTTCTTCCCCGAAACTTCTGGCATGACCCTCGAGGCCGTCGACTTTATGTTCTCCAATGGGTCGAGCATTTTCAAGATCGTCAAATTGAGTGACAAGATGTTTGTCGAGAAGATCTCATGGGACGTCGGAATGGCCCAGGAGCTGGCACACTTTGACATTGATCACACAGACGAAAAGGCGACTTATGCTCATGCCGAAGATTCATAATTCCGCTAGTCGCATCCTAGCGCCACTAATGTAGTTAATATTTGAGGTGAGGCTGTTGCTGATCTCAACTTACGGAGAAAACGTTGCGTAGCTGGTTTTGCAACACTAGATAGATAAGCCCTGTGCCTCGCAATTTAGCTGCAAAGCGTGCGTCAAGCGGCTAATGTAGGCTCTAAAAGCTCCATGAAAGTAAGACACGCCGGTCCTTGGCTTTACTTGGCCAGGCTTGGCTTTTGGTTGATTCGATATCATGCAGCAATGATCGGCCTCGGGAAAAGAATTAAAGACTTCACGTAGCAAGAGGCTGTGACTTGTTCTTGCTCTTGTTCTTGTTCTCCCAAGTCTATTATTAGGGATTGCAGATTGAGCCCCCGACCATTAGCTCAACAAGGAAGGCCATTTCTCCGTGGCGTCAGGCTTACGAGGACCATATATGCAGGGTGACGTTGATCGCGTTGACGGAATTTTTCCGTTTAGCGGGGCCAGTGCAACAGCTCAACCGTATCGTATCTGGAACATACAGCCACTATATGAAGTGTCGCATCTAATCTTGGGTGCGTAGAGGTCTGTGCTCTTAGGCAATCTGTGCTTTAGTTGTGCGAATGTTGAGCCGCACTGCGGGACGTGGCGCATTCACCAAGTATACTCGACACTGCTGGTCTACAGTACGCTCTGTGAGAACAAGAGGTCGTGATACGCGTAATTAAAGGTGTAATTCAGCTATTACCTATGAAAACGCGGCATTTTCACCACTCCTCCAAATATCACTCCGCCTCCTGAAGTTCGCGAGCGGCGCGGGATCGGAGCCCGATGAGCATCCACGCGGCGGGGTCTGTTTGTCCGATGCATTAGCATTGCTTGGCTTCGACGTAGCTGCATGCGCCCCTACTTCAGGGTTTTTAGCAAAAGACCTACGAAGCAGTGTACGACAGAGAGACGCGACCATTACTGATTTATCTGCAAAGCGATGCCAGTCGCTTATTGATTTAGTGGGCGCGTGCACGGGCTCTGTATCTCTACGCAACCGGGCTTTTACTCGTATGTTTGCGCAAGGTCCCTGCGTCGTACGGCATATCGTAGTGGACGCATCGTACAACCGACTTGGTTGAATCCGCGGAGAACATCTCTCCGGGGGGATAGAGTAGCTGCATGAGTCACCCTTTTGCATATGAGGCAACGATGCGGTGTACTCCCATAATATACCCTCGAGAGAAGGTCAGCTGTGAAGTGGCGCAAAACCAAGTAGTTTTTGGGCGCAGTTAAGTTGTTCGCTTCGCCCCAGTCGAGCGTCACAGCAGCCATTTAAGGCTCCGCGCGCTGCTTTCAAGCGCTCAGACCACGCTCTAAAAATATTCACGGTCGATACACTCGCAACAACGGCGTTCGCAACTTGACAGATGTCGGAAACAACATTCGGCGGCACCCAGGTGCCAAATATTGGCGCCAATATGACGGCAATGATCGTCTACGCACTTCTTTGCATCTTCCACATGTTTGTCGGTGTGCGGTACCGACAGTGGTGGTTTGCTGGAACGTGGAGCATTGGCCTTTTGCTTGAGTTTATCGGCTATGTCACTCGTGTCATTGGCCACTATGACCCAAACAACAACCCTGCTTACATTTGCCAGCTGGTCGTCCTTGTATTTGCTCCTGCATTCTTCATGGCTGGCATCTACTATCAACTGGGTATCTTTATTCGCATTTACGGTCGCCAGTGGTCGATTCTTGGACCGCGCATGACGTCATACGCGTTCATTGTCATCGACGTCCTCTCCATTTTTATCCAGGCGGCCGGCGGTGGTATCGCGTCGTCTGCTTATGACTCGGGCGAGTCCATGGACGGGGGAAAGAACACCATGGTTGGCGGTCTCGTCGTCCAGGTTGTTGGCACCACTGGCTTTCTTGTAGTACTGAACACGTTCCTGTATCGTGCCTGGAAACACCACCTCTTCACTACTGCCGTCCTTGTCGTGGATAGACCAGTGCCCGCGAGATCAAACTCTGGGCTTACTGTTTGGCCCAACTCTTCTCCGCGGGACGGAGACCCGGCCGTCAGCCCGCGTGCCCCTCTCACGGACAGGGAGTCTCAACTGCCTGAGAAGTCGCGAACCCTCGTCATCGGCTGGTGGTTCCCTCTCGCTATCCTGGCGGCCACCGTCCTCATCTACATTCGTTCGATCTACCGTGTTGTCGAGATGGCGGTCGGCTGGAACGGTACCCTCATGTACCACGAGGCCTACTTCCTCACGTTTGAGACGCTTCTTGTTGTCATTGCTCTTCTGTGTCTGTCTATCTTCCACCCGGCTTTTACATTTGGACGCGGCAACCCGACGGGTCACGTCGTGGTGACGGGCACAATGTAACTCACTCAGCTCGTTATCCGGCAAAGATCACTTCTGACAGACTCTATCGCTATCGAATACAGAGCACATCTGCAAAGGCTAGCCGCAGTAGGCTGTTGACATGCCTTGCCCTACCTCTGTGAGGTTATGCCATTGCAGCATTTTCGTCCGAGGTATATAGAATCATGTAGCTATATAGCAATCCAGCATTACGGAAACAGTATGTGGGGCTTGCCAAGTCTGAATTGCTTCAGGTTGAAGTCAGCATACGCAGAAGAGCGAGCTGGTGAGAATATAGCGCATACGACATGCAGGTACGCAATCTTGATCATATCCACTCGCTATAACCTTCGACGTTCAAACGAAAGCCGTAGACTCCTGAGCTCGTACTTTATCAACAGGCAATGACTAGTCGGTAATTTCCCCAGGTCAGAGCAGTTCTCTCTGTATCCAGAGTACCGCTGCCATGTTTCCCTAGGTCTCCTAACGGTCATGTGAATCTTGCTCTGTGGGAATCTCCGATTATTTCTGCAGGATCAAGATGATTCTAGTACGACTCCTTCACATCTGTTTGTCGGATACCAACAACTGCTCCCTAGTTTATCGGATTTGGGAACCAGGACGTCGCCATGCCGGAGTAGTCCGACTAGGCATCTTAATAGCACTGCTACGCCTTTGTTCAGTAGACGACCGCTGCTGCGTCAGCGTGCAGTAATAGCCTCGTATTTTGCGCTCTGTCCAGTGCCGAACAATCTCCATCTGCTCAAATGCACTCATCCTGCAAGGATCAGCCTCATGCAGCCTGGAGATGTCGAGACACGACCTTTAGATGGGCCCAAGACAGCGCACTACTACTATTCAAGGCACGACACCACTTCTAGCATCGCGTAGCCGATCATCTTGATCGACAGCACTAAATGCGGTAAATCGAGACCCACAGCGCAATCCAAGAATGCGGCTCGCACGTCCTTCCGGCGCGTGCATTTTTCGAGAGATCTCATCTCAGCCTGTTTGTTTCAGGGCATCCGCAACATCTTTGCTACAAACAGGGCTGTCACCAGTGTTGGGAAGTTCAGATCCCGCAATCACCGACTTAATTCAAAGTATTGAAGGACTCAAGTTTGACTTTTTTAGAACAAAAATTACAAACTGCCGCCCTACATATTCATATGGTCTTACAGTCCATCGCTACCGACCTCAGACAGGCCGTCGGCCCGAATCCTTGATCTGATAATCTATGGACGCATCGGAACCTAAAGTGTTGATAAGCAGGGTTGATAATCTAATGCGTCACTGTAAAAGTACCGCACGTTCAAAGCCCAGGTCCTGTTATAGTTGCAAGTTTACTCGTCCAAAACAAGCAATGAACCCATTGAGACAGATTTCACCGACCTTGACCTGGAATATGCTATGAGCGCTCCGTCATGTCAAGGCCGTTTTCTCGCTCGGCATATGTTGGGCACGTCAGCCGAGCTGCAGGCCATGCAGCCCTGGCCCACTTTTTTTAGCACTTGTGCCGAATACTGGGAGAGTCCTAGACTTAGAAATTTTGTAGCCTAAGGATATTTTGATTGAAAACAAATGTGAGCACAGGCATGGAACCAGAGATTACAGCGCCAAGAAACGGTTTACATTCACGACAGTTGCCAAGTCTATGTCCACCTTTCTTGGCACTCATGTCGACATGCACGATCCCCTTCTTTTCTTGATTGTTGTATGGCAGCGACCTCTGTGTCATATCTGCCTAAAATATTGCTCGTGAGAGAGTTTTATGCTTGACTTCAACGAATTATGTGGATCAAAAGAAACAAGGAGGCGTAGTCTCATGCAACTTCAATGATGGACATAAAGTGCGCCGCCGATCACACATGCAAAGACTCGGGCGCAATTTTCATCCCAGAGACTTATGCAATATAATAGTGCGTCCCTCCGTTGTATATAAGCTAGTAGTCGTGCCATTGATTGGTTAACATGTTTTAGGTTACTTCTCGGCATTAGTAACCCGTCATCTAGCTGCTCTATTACCTGGAAGAAGAGCGAATCAATGCGTGTCTGCTCTCACCTAGTGAAAGCCCTGGTGTTCGCCGGCTTTGCACCAAGTGCTTCTGCGGCTTCAACTGAAGAGCCTCAGACAATCTATGGGAATATCTGTGTCAGTGCTGTTGGCTCCTACGCCTTCGGGTGCAGCACCGCGGAGTATGGTATTATTTCGCAATGTCTCTGTGACACAGATGCCTATACACAATCTGTCTTTGCCTGCGTTGAAACATACGTTCCCGCTTCTCATAAGGACGAAGCTTCTTCCTGGATTATTGCGAGTTGCGGCTGGAACGAGTCTCAAGTCTCTCGACTCAAAGAGGCAGCCAGATCTGTCAATGGTACAGAGCCCTCAGACGCGACCCAGCCCGTTTCGGAACCATTTTTAATCTCACAGGGAACATACACTGCAGTGTATAATAATCTAGATGGAACATATCATGCGCGATGGGCATGTATTGCCTACGGCGCGTCCCTTCTTGGATACTGGGGTTGCGTGCTTGTTCTCAAGATTTCGACGAACATGATCCAGAGGTTCGGCATGCGAGTTCTGAAGCTTTTTGATAATATGGTTATCCGTCGAATTCGTCGCCATATTATACTCGCCCCAACCTTCCGCTATCGTCATTCTACGCCCGTCTACCTCGGCAATTGGACGCTACAGCTTCCCACGAGGCAACAATCGCTCATTGTTCTTGGTGGTTTTGTCTTGAATCTTATTTTCGTTTTCGTGGACAACGTCGTGAAGGAACCAAACATCTACGCCAAGCCATTTATTCTTACGGATTTTATCGGAATGCGCACCGGATTTCTCACGATGTTTCTTTTTCCATTGCTCATTTTGTTTGGCGGTCGCAATAACTTCCTGCTTTGGCTCACCGGCTGGCCTCTTGACACATTTAATGTGTTCCACAAGTGGATAGGTCGGATCATTGTGTTAAACCTGTTTATACACGCTGTTGTTTACTCGGTTGATGAGGCACTCTGGGAAGATTATCCGGCAGCCTTACAAGAGAACTTCCTTGTATGGGGAATTGTTGCTTTTACGGCATCGTGTGTCATACTCCTACAAGGCAATCACTTCTTTCGGTCTCTTTCATACGAGATCTTTCTTGTCCTCCATATTCTTCTTGCTGTTTTCTTTATTGTTGGCGCGTGGTATCATTTTGCCTACTTCCAGCAATGCTACCAGATGCTGTACGCCGGGATTGCCGTGTGGGGTGCTGACCGTGTGGCCCGTTGGGTACGCATCCTCATATCAGGAGCGGCTGTCCGTGGTAATATCCGTTATCACGCATCTGCTGAGGTTCTTGAAATCAAGATAAAGTACTCGAAGCTATGGAAATTCTACCCCGGCTGCTACGCTTTCATTCACGTGTTGAACGGTGGCCACTTCTGGCAGTCCCATCCATTTACACTTATCGAGGATCCCACTGCTCCTGGCCAGCTTAAGATCTTTTCCAAGGTTAAGAAGGGTATGACGCGGCGTGTGGCAAATGCAGCAAACAAGACTCCTGGACTGTTCATGAGTGCCCGGCTGGCCGTCGAGGGTCCTTACGGTTCTCATGCCCCAATTCATCATTATGACACTGCAGTACTTATTGCAGGTGGAATTGGAGTTACAGCGACCTATGCTTATGCTGCGGATAGCATCAAGCGCGATATAAAACAGCGCGTCATGTTTATCTGGGTAGTATCGTCAGAGCATGCGCTTGAGTGGTTCCATGACGAATTATCCCATCTCACCAAGCATCCTCGAGTCGAGGTCATGGTATTTATCAGCTCGCGTTCGGCAAATAACTCGCAATCTGGCACCCAGACAAACTCCTCAACCGCGTCACTCGCAGAAGGCACGAAAAACGAAAAGAATGTCGTGGGCGACGCTGTGCTCAATATCTCGTCCATTCCAAGAACAATCGGCCGCCCAAATGTGAGACAGATAGTCAGCGATGAGATGCTTGAGTCTCCCGGTTCTTCCGCCTTTGTTGTTTGTGGTCCAGGTAGCCTCAATGACGATGTTCGCATTTCGATAGCAGAGAACTTGTGCCGAGCAAAGGGACGGACTGACTACTTTGAAGAGGCGTTCTCTTGGTAGTCGGAATATTTCTATAGTTCACAATACATTCGAGCACTGTCTAGCTCTCCACCAGAATATATTACTATACTCAAATTCCCTGTAGGGTGAAGGCATAGACACGAGACCAGGGGGATACAAAACGAGAGGACGTGCGGCGGATACGATATTGGTTGGCGTTCGACCGTGGTTCATAAGTTCGTACGCGGCTTTAAGCGGCGACTTTTATCGCATTATTTGCG